>CM075429.1:12176447-12577301 GCA_037832385.1 Rhizophora apiculata | reverse complement strand
TAGACTCAATGATAAGTCGGAGGGTAGGATACTAATTACTTAAGCTTGATGTTCATGTAAGTGCATGATGATAAAAGTACAGGATTGGTATAGAAAGAATAAAACATGGACCACTTATACAATCCCTGATACTCGAAGCAAAAGACGGTAAGGATACCATTCAGTCGAAAGAATATTGAGGAATGATTTATAATAAAGAGCTCTATAAGACGTCATATGGCTAGTACTGCTAAGTAAGAAACTTTCAAGAAAAACCTTTAACATTCTAAAGAAGTATACATGAATCAATCTAAAGGTTTCATTACTAATAAGCAGTTACCTAAGTATGGGCAAGTCTTAAGAAATCGCTTTATGGATTCCAAGCAAAACCCTGCTCAGATGGTATTAATATAAGGTTCCACAATATCATTCTCATATGGTTTTATAGAGAATATTGTGCATCAATGTATATACCTTATGGTTTGTTTGAAAACAAAGTATACATTATTTTGGTCCTATATAATGGATGATTATGCTTAGCTTGCAATACAAATGATTTTGAATTGCTATATAGATTAAGAAATTTTTTTCTTACACAAATTTAAATGGGGCAATATGAGTTGAAGTTTTCTTATGTTATTGGGTATAGAAATTTATAAAGATAAATTCAATAGATGTTAGGACTATCTCAAAGGTTTACATTAAAAAGTTTTGAAGAAATATTCAATGAAAAAATTGTTTTTCTCTGTAACACTTTTTATAGTTTAAAAGGAACAAATTTATGTCTTACACAATATCCTTAAGAATAACTTCGTAGCGAGATAAATAAAAAGTCATATCATATGTATCCAATAATTAGTAACCTTATGTATTAGCATAGGTCTATACGAGACTTGACCACTTAAATAAATAGGAATATTAGAAGATATTAAACGTAATTTAGGGGCAAGAACATTAAAAGTTGCTAAAAGGTTATGTGTATCTATAAAGAACCAAGACCTATGGGCTTAAATATAGACACATTAACCATTTAAGAGACAACTTACCAGTATTTAGATGCTGATTTTACTAGTTATATAATCAACAAAAATCTACTACTAGATACATTTTTATGCTTAGTTAGAGGTGATATATCCTGAAGGAGCATCAAGTAAACTTATTCCTTTCTTCCACTAAAAAGTAGAATCTCATTGCATGCATAATAGAATTAAGCTACACAAGCTGTTATGTTAAGAATTTTATCATTAGGACTGCAAATTGTGAATTTTATTTCTATATCACTAAATAATATATTGTAATAATTCAATTGTAGTGTTGTTTTTAAAGATAATAAAAGTGGAAGATGAAACAAACATATCAATCATGCCAAGTTTTTGGCATATCAACCAGGATCCATGTTAAAGAGCAAATAGATCGCTAATAGAGTATATTAGTACTTCAGCTATATGGTTGCTAATCGTATGACTAAAAGATATCATTTTAAATAATATAGGGATCACATATTGAGTATAATATAAAACTTGTTAGCTTTATTTAAGTTTTATGTTTATAAATGTGTTCTTTGAATGATTTTGACATTTTTGGGACCTTTGGTCATGGTTAGAGAATTGGATTAGAGGAACCTTTGGTCATTTATATAATAAGAGAATTATTCTTGTATACATAAAGATATTTACATAAATTTTAATTTAGGACGCTAAATGGATTGAGACCTAAAGGTAGTTTTTATCCAATAGAGATTACCTAATAAATTGGGCTTTAATTAAAATTCACTAATATTATTAATACAATGGAAGCAAGAGTGTTTTCGCAATAATGTTGGCATAATTGCCATGTTTATGTATAGAGAATTTGCTAATTTAAGTGAACTATAATTTCATACTAGCTATTATGGGTAGTTCAAATCATGTCTACTTGGTTGAGAGAAACTCTCTAAAATTTATCCTATAAAGTGACCATTATGATTAATTTCTAATGTGATAAATAAAGAGATAATTACTGCATTTATTTAATATCTTAAAATTAGCATAATTTGATATTAAAGCAGTTATAATCACTTATCTTGATGGGAGAAAGTTGGATAAGAATTATAACTAACAGGGTCCTTAATTTAGCCTATATGAGAAAAAATTGTGAGCCTATAACACGATACTTGTGGTGACACGTTCTAAAAAGCGTCAATGTTATAAGCTCAATAGACTTAATACAATAATAATTCTTTGTTTTTATGATTGTAGTTCAAATAATTGTTAATTAACATGGCTAAGAATATATCTTTCACTCAATTTAATCATGGTCTTATGCTAAATATATTATTTCATTTAGAACAATATGTAAAATTGACTTGCAAATCAAAATGAAATAAAAGAATATGAAAAATGTGATTTATTTTCAATCATATCATAATTGAATTAATTAACAAAAGGATGAATTAAATAGAATATTTGAGTTTAGTTAGGAATAAATTCCAAAACAAACTAAGCTTAATTTATCATCTCTTATAGATTAATTTAAATTAAATTATAATATATCTAATAAATTTTACTTGAAGTTATGAAATTAGTAGTTAACATAAATTATTTATTTTGGTTAAATCTACTAACTAAATCTATGTAATATTCAGTAAAGAAAAATTTTAAAAAAAAAAAATCTAAAAGACTATTAGTCCTTCTTATTATCATATTTTTATTTGGTATAATAGATAATATTTTATATATTTTTTTAACCAATTAATTTTGTAAAGAGATTTTTAATTTCAGTTCTCTTAAAAAGAGAGTCAAATTAACTAACACATTTTAAATAATTACACACTCAATCAAAAGTTTTTTTATTCAAATATGATTTTTACTTATTTTTTTCTTAAATTTTGAATAATTTTTTTATTTAAATTATGTAAATTATATTTTAAAAAAAAAACTCAAATTTCAAATAATAATATCATTTATTTAAATATCTACTCAAATTGAATTTTTTTTTATTCAAATATGAATTTTTTTTATTCTTAAAATTTTGAGTAACTTATTAATTAAATTGTGAAAAATTATATAAAAAAATTTTAAATTTTAATAAAATTAGAATACATTTAAATTATTATTTAAATTATATGACTTCTATGTAAATCTAATCTAATTTTACTTTTTCTTGAAAATTTAAGTAATTTATTACTTAATTAGATGAAATTTTTTAAATTGAATAACATTGAAATTTATTTAAATAATTATTTAAATTATATTTTTTATTTAAATATAATATATTTAACTTTTTCTTATAATTTAAAAAATTTATTATTTAAATTACATAAATTAATAAAAAAATAAATTAATTTATATTAAAATTAATATAAATTTATATTTGATAAAAAAATAATAATAGTAGAAAGGTTAATTTAATTTTTGAAAGAAATTATAAATTTATTAGCTTATAATAAATAAAAATATATTTTTTTACCTATTTATTCAATAGTCTTTTTTTAAAAAAAAAATTTACTATATTTTATATATTCTAAAAGTAAAATTAACAAGCATCATTCTATATACACTTGCTAGTTAATGTAACGTGAATTTTGTCACATCCTAGAAAAGTTTATATATTATGTCAAAATTTAAAAGAAAAGAGGATATATTTTATTTTAAAGTTCAACTCTTCTCCTATCACAAAAATATCATCTTCCCTTTTTTTTTGTTTTTTCCGTTAAGGCAGCTGATAAATGATGGGTGCGCCTTCACGTTGCTCAATGGATATCATTCAATTTTCATGAAAGCATAACTTGGTGCGTATAATCTTAAATCACAATATAAGTAATTTAGATGTAGGGGCAGTTCAGATAATAAGTTCTCCTTATAGACGAAGTTGGAATGAGAGAAGCAATGGATAACTTTCACCCTCGACACAAGTATAATGACTGATATATTTATAATACACTATATTTTTTTCTATTACTGAAAAATTGAAAGTTAGCTTTTTATTTGTGGCCACAAAGTTAGCTTAATGCATATACAAGCTAACTCATTACTTATAGCAAGTACTCGTATATATCTCTGTTAACGTGTATAATTATATAAAACCATAAAATGAAATAGTAAAAAGAGGATAAAAAAAACAAGTCGATAAGAATGAATATTGTCTCCATGATTTTAAATGTTGAGTTCATAAACAGCCATAAATGTCTTTGAAAAAAGCAGAGTGAAAGTGTTGAACCCTCGTGATATTCTACTTAATATTGATTAAACTGTAAAATTTGAGTTTGCAACTAAAAAAAAAAAGGTTTTCAGAATCTTAAATTTATCCTAAAACCTCGAAATTAAAGTTATATACGCTTTTGATTGGCCTAAATTATAATTGTGTCTTTACTTTATTGGCTGTGTTGCTTGGGTGCCTTGCAGTGGCTGTGTTGGCTGTCCTTCCAGTACCCTTTTTGCCCCTGCTGTGTCTACCACCTTCAAAAAACCTTGGCTGTGGAGCTCCTCGATGCAACCAGGCATGACTCACATCTCATAAAACTCAGTTGTTTACCTTTTTATTATACATAATTCTGTAAACACAAAAAGGAGAAATTTTGAAGTAGGATTAATTCCCGGTAGACTCTTGTAATTTTTCTATTGCTTGCTTCTTGTGAAAGGGATCTGTATCATATACACCTTCGGTTGCATCCATAAGACCACAGGCAGATCGGTGCCTCCACGGGGCCTATTAGGCCTTCGAAGGGGCCCATTATCTCTTTTATCCCAAACCCATAATCTATACCAATCCACATTCTCATATTGCTTGCCTAGCTTCAGGTCCGTCAAGTTTTCTGGGTCATTAAGGCTGGGGCCCACAGGGCAGCCCATCAGGATCAAGACCACGCCATTACTCAAGAGCCCCGGGAGAACATCTCTCTACCATGTGCCCTGGCTTTCGATTCCACAACTGGCGGAGGGACCATCTTTGATTCTGGTAATTATTGCCTTTCAACATCAATTTTTTTTTTATTTTTTTCACCTTCCTTTTTGCTTTTGTTGAACATTGTGGCTCTCCTTTATGGTGATCCAATTAGAAACAATTAAAAGTGCAGGTGGGATGGGGCCTTCACCCCTTCAAATGTGGACAAAGAGGACGATAAACAATCGTGACAGCAACAATAGGTCATAATATTGGTCAAAAGATTCATGCTAATTCTTCCAGTGGGTGAAGACCCAATGGTCACTGTGATTCCGTGCTTCACGCCTAAAGAACCAAATGCTCTATGTCTTCCATACTTGCTGCAAAATGTAGGTCCAACCTAAGATAAGTGACATCAATTTTTTTATATCTTACTCTTATATTTATTTATTTATTTCAGTCCACTCAAAGCATAGCAATTTGAATTATATGTTGCATTACATTATGTTAGTGTTAGATAACTTACGGTAAAAAATTTCTCCAAATGCTGTGTTTACAGGTGCCGTCCACATCCGATTAGTGATGCGGCCTGCATAGCAATGAGAGATGAGTTAATGCAATTTTCCGCAAAATGAGTCAATACAATTCGTTATCCTAACTTTATAGTTGAAATTTCTAATGCAATTAATCAAGTAGACTGCATTTTGTTCCATGCAAATTTGTGAATAAAAGTGACGAAGTATAAAGAACCAATCTTTTTTTTTTCGGGTACTTAGTAGGCCCAGCTCTCCTCTTTTCCATAAATCACACATCCCTTCCATGTGTGTGAACTTGAAAATTATAACTTAATCATTTGGAAAACCCCTTGGGATGAATGCAATCATTTTAGTAACCCCTTATGTATGTTTTATGCTTTAAATGGGGTAATCTCCATATTTGTTTTTATTGGGTTAATATTAGGTTGGATCTTTTATTTGATCACAACACTTAATGATTTTCCATTTTGTTCCTAATTTCTAGGTAGTTAGGTGTCAGTTAATAATAATGTTTATCTATGTAGATGGTAAACTAAGTGGTTAGCATTCCAGTTTAACGATGAATTGAACTGTTACTTGTCTCTTGGTGCCTTTTCCTTCTCTGCTTCTTTCTTCCCGGCTGTCTAATGTTCTCCAAGTTTTTTGTTTTTTTACTCTTTCCCCCCTCTCACTACTCTTATTTTCTCTATTTCTCCCTCATTCATCAATAAGGCAATGGCCCCATATGCTTATTTTAAAACTGAGTTAGGTGTTTATTGACTATTTATTTATGATTTGTTTATCCAAGTAAATAGGTGACTATTTTACATAGCCACTAAATTGAGTAATTTTAGCATATTTATTGTCCTATAAGCCAACCAAATAATTCTGGGTCTAAGTTCAATTTGCAAAAACAAGCTCTTTATAAAAATAGTCGTAAGAGTAAGTACGTCTGACACTTTCTACACACCATTATGTGGAAGTCTCAGTGGAATGTCCTTAATTGACCAATATAATCTTATTGTAAAATATAATTCAAATAACCGATAGCATATTCAACCTTGAGTACATATGCATACAAATGCCTATCAATATTTTTAATGAAAATATACATTTTTAGGAGGACATGGGATCCTATTGTGATAGCAGTTTCTTTCTCTCTCTCTGCGCATTGCATGCACACTAGAAGCACAACAGCAGATAGACTTTCTGGCTGAAAAAAGAACAAAGAAACCAAGATTGAGAAGATTGATTGAAAATTTCACCTCAAAATGTACGACGATCAGAAATGAGATACACATAATGTTGCAATACATGACGTAATTCACTGGCTGTTGCAGTACATATATCACTTGGTAGCCAAGGGAGATGAGGTGTGACGATAATGGGGTGGATATGATTGTTATGAGATCTTACAGGCACTTGTTAAGAGATACTTTGCTTGATTGAGTAATTATATTCCGGTTTGATTAATTGTATAACCTTTTTATAGTTATATAGTTTAACATTATGTTGTTACGCATTTAGTTATACCCACTTATTGTTGGTAAATCTGCATATTCAACCTTGTGTACATATGCAACATCTGACAGTCAATGATAATCATTTTTGCTTTCTTAAATAACTAAGCTGCTCTACATATGAGGTTGAAATTTCTTCAATCCAATTGGAACAGTAATACTGTAAAAGTGAATAAGTTGGCATATCTTGTTGCGGCACAATGCTATTTCATTTTGGGGGATTGTCCATGTAAATAATTGTAAAAAGTTGCTACAAAAAGCACTTTGAATTTCTATCTTCATAATTCATATGGAAGTACCTGTGGCGTTGATTTTTAATGATATTTATAAATAAATATTTTTTTTGCCTTTACCATTGCCTATATCGTTTGACAGAATTGAAAGTTACAGCGACATATTCGTATTTTCGTCAACTAAAACTAAAGAAAAGTGCCATATATATATATATATATAGAAGGCCAAAGACTTGTTATCAAATCAAATCACACACTGCATTTTTGGTTGTTTTATCTTCTCGGGACCAACAACCCAGATTTGTCTCTCTGTTTTTCTTCCATCTGGGATTTACATCCGTTGTTGATTCCTTTCTAGAAAAGAGGAGAAAAAAATTTTAAAAAAGGTGAAAAAATGGCAGTTGCTGGTGTTGGGGTTATTAGAGGAAATGGGGGTGCTGGATCTTCGTCTTCTTGGTTTCAGACCAACATCATCAATGGAAGGAAAAAGAAGAATATTGTCGGAAACAGGATTCGGTTTGTTTGTGCTTCTTCTCCTCTTTCTTCATCTTCTTCTGTGATGGATCCTTACAAGATTCTTAGGATCCACCCTGGTGCATCTGAATCTGAGGTCAAGAAAGCTTTCAGACAGCTTGCTTTGCAGGTGCATTTCACATTTTTCCTTTTTCTTTTTGTTATTTTAATTATGGATATTTCATCCCAATTTTTTTTTTTTTTAAATTTGGTGGTTAGGTGGGTCTCATTTTCTTCTCGATTCCCAGTTCCATTCTTTTTTCGTTTGAATTGCTTTTTTTTTTTTTTTTAATCTCTTGTTGCGTTGTTTATTGTGAGCTTTTTCTTTTTTCTTTTTGCAATTGTTCTTGGTGTTTCCTCTTGAATTGATTTCCTTGGCAATTGATTCATCCTGCTGATGGGATTGCTTTTTTTTTTTTGCCTGGGATCCCCTCTCAGTATCATCCAGATGTGTGTAGGGGAAGCAATTGTGGCATGCAGTTTAATCTTATCAATGAAGCCTATGACGTAAGTACTTTTGGGAACAGCATTTTTCTTTGATTTTGTTTCAAATAGCTTCTAAAATATTTTTAACATTTATGATCAGCAATAATACTTTTGGTCCGTTTAAGAGTTGATTTGATCACTTTGTTGTTCCCCACGGCAATTTGTTTTGTGTCTATAATTGCCTAAAACTATTTAAATTTTAAAAAAACATATTAGTATTTGAAAAAAAATTTACCTTTTTGTTTCTTGAAATATTTATATGTCTCACTTAATTTTTTTTTTTAATAATTAAAATTACAGTGAGTTCTTTTTTTTAAGAAGTTTGGATTTCATCATAACCACACCAACTGATAAGCCATATATTTTGTGTGAAAGGCTAAGACGAAAAAAAAACACCCTAAACCTCATCTCCTTCGTAAACGGAAACTCTTTGGCTATAAAAAAAGTGGCATGGTGATGTGATGCATCACCAAAACCCAGGCCTCCCATCTCTTTTTATAATCCACATACGTTATACATACATTTATCTATTTGTAAAATTAAAGTAAATAAATAAATAGTATTATTTTCTTAACGTAATTATTTGTAATTCGCAGACTCTTATAAGCAATTTAAGAAGTAAATCGGTGGCTGGTGGCTGATCAAATATACGAGACTTATGATCAAAGAACAATGTGTGGAATGAATGACCCAGATTGGGACATGTGGGAGGAGTGGATGGGATGGGAAGGAGCTGGAATTCGAGACTACTCATCTCACGTTAATCCTTACATTTGATTAATCTCATATTAATTTTTACATTTGATTATATATATATATATTGTAAAGTTATAATGTAAATAGATTTATAATTAATAATAAAAAGTATATTTAATATATTTAATTAAATTATAATAAATATAAATTATATTTATTTATTAAATATAGAGTTGTATAATAAAATTTATTAAATATTTATTATATTTATAATTTTTTTTATTTAAAGGCATTTTATAAGGTAATTTTATTAAATAAAAATTTAAATTAAAATAAAATAAAATTATAAAAAATTAAATAAATTTTAATTAATTAAAATTTATTAGTAATATATTATAAAAAAATAATAAAATATTTAATTTTATAATTATAAATAAAAAATTTAAAAAATTATAATTATTAAATAAATATAAATTTAAAAAATATATAAAAAAATTTTAATAAAACATTAATAAATGTTTTTTTATAATTTTTTTACTATAAAATATTTTAAATATTAATTAAATTTTTTTATTAGATGATACACTAATTTTTTAAATTAATATTAAATTATCATTTTTTTTAATTTATATTTTTCATTTGAAACGATAGATTAACTATAACAATTTGTTTGAAAGAAGACAAGTGAGACTAGTAGAGTAAATGGTCCCCATAGAAAATTTCAACTATAAAGTCAGGTTAACGAAATAGAACAAGAGAAAATTTTGCGGAAAATTTCGGTCATTTACAAGTAGCTGATACAACTCGTACGCTCCATTGTATCCATTTTTTGGATCCCTCCAAAGCAAAGATGGCCATCTTGCCGTAGTAATTACTTGTGAATGGTTCATCTAGATTCCACAGATCACCACCCCATAGCCCATCCTCTGTTACAGAATCTGCCCAAGGTACAACCTCTGGATACATCACGGCCAAGCATTCATACTCCAAGGTGGGATACATACAAAGCTTTTCTTCCTGTCCTGATACATCACATGCCCTATTGAAACTTTTCAGGTCATCTTCTGTTTTTTGTTGCTCTTGCTGTTGTTGATCCTGATTCTTTTGTTTTTGATTTAAAACTTGAGCTTTTTGCTTCTCTCGTATTTAAAAGTATCTCTCTTTGTTCTTGAAATGGGGTCTCCAGTAGTTCTCTATCTCATTGTCTGTCCTGCCAGGCAAGTATCTGGCAACAGTTGTCTATCTGCATAAAAATAAGAATAAAAAATAACTACAGTTTTGCCACAGCAGCTAGTCTCTAACCAGAAAAAGTCTCTTCACTAGCACTTTAAGGGAATTATGAATAGTAACTATAACAATACAGTAACTACCTACAACCAGAACTTAAAGATGCAATTTGAGAGAGATGCATTACTTGTTAACCCCAGAAAGCATGCAGCTCAGTAAGGTGTAATTAGACCTCTTTTTAAGGCCAAGCAGCACAAGCTTTACGTAATTTACCCAGCTCAGCCTGTAGCTCTTGCCACTTCTGTTTAAGCCTGGCAACAACACAGTAGTAACACAAGTTCTTAAATCAAAATCAGAGAAAAAACAATTTCAAAATGATTCTTTTTGGATGGTATATGCTGATAATAAAAACCTTACCAGTGCACCTGGCCATGGAACTTGCCTTCCTTCTCAATTCAACTTCACATATTCACTAAGCAACTTATCCTCTTCAGGAATCCAAGGACCCTACCTCCACCCTTACTCAGAAACCCCCAACTGATCATAGTTACAGTTGTTATTCCATTTTCACTTCATTTCACAATAAGACAGCAACAACATTCAAGCCTTTAACCCCTGTGCATGCAACAAATCCAGTAGGAGAATAAACAGTGCCTGCAGTTATGTGATAACAAAATTTGCCAAAAGACCTACAAAACATTCATGAAAACTGAAATTAAAAGTTCATCAATATTCACCAAAGAGTAAGCATAGGCTTCGCTACTAAAAAATATTGTAGATTGAAAAAGACAACTACAACCCTACTCAAAGTGCAAAGGGTTGCTGTATATATACAGTAAATCCCACAAATTTGAAATTATGGCTCTCCGATTTGGATATTAGGGATGTGAGCAATCTTAGGCCAGTCCTTAGGCATCAGTTACTCTTTTCTGGCTGCTGTTGGAAACTAGAGGACTCACCATTTTGGAAGCAATTTCTTTTCACTACGTTAAAGATCAAAAATATCTCAGCATTGATTTACACATAAAATGATTAGTGCCATACTGAGGAAATGAAAAATCAAAATATCACAAGCTGTTAATCTCACAAACCCAACCCACACTTAGATATATGAGAAACTTCAGGGGGACGAAATACATACGAGTGTTTTGCAAGATGATGATGCTAGTTTTGATGATACAATTTGGTAAGGAAAGATGCAATCTCAATTGATGCCTACAAATTTTTTTTTCTTTTTTTTGAAAATAAGAAGAAGAAGAAATCTATTCATTTGTAGGAGAAAAACAACACTACAGGCTATTTTTTTAATAGAAACAAAATGGAAGGAGATGGAGATAAAAAGAAGAGAGCGGTAGGAGGAGGAACCTGCCGAAATTGGAAAGGAAAGGTGGACGGATTCTTCTGATCAAATCAAAGTTTATAGCAGCCATCTAGCTGGATGTATCTTGGGCCATTCCTCGCCCATGTGGGCATTCACTCCAGCATCGATGCCAAATTAAGGCAATCCAGTATTTTGAGCCTCTGCAGGACAATTGAATGCAGAAGAAGCCTCCTTAGGAGATGCACCAACTTTGGAAATGTAAGGCCTTGCCCTTGTCATAGAATAGCATTGTTGTTGTTGCTGTTGCTGTCATCATCATAATTGGACAGATGTAGATCTTTGCAACTTTCAATGTAGAGATGCTTGAGGGAAGTTCGGGCAACACCTAATCTATAAATCCTCCAGAGAAGTGAGGGTTTGCAGCAAATCCACCAGCAGAAAAATCTTTTGGCAGAAGCTCAATTCCAGGAAATCTTCACTTTCACAATCTATATATCTTGTAAGCACTTTATCTTGGAAAATTATTGAATCTAAATTAAGAGAGAGAAAAAACATACAAATGAATTAATTTGGAAGTAAAATTGAACTCGAATACATCATTGATGATCCTTCTTGTCTTCCTTGAAAAGAACTGAGAGAAGTTGAAATTTCAAAAATCAAACAACAATAGTTCCTGAATTGCACAGATGTCAGAAAAGTACAAACCTCCACAAAGTGCAACTTGGCTGCCATAAACATGGTAGATACCACGAAACTGAAATCATGATTCCCCAATTTGGATATCAAGTGAGCAATCTTGGGTCAATCCTCAAACATCAGTTATTCCTTGCCACCTTCCGTAGGAAAGGACACAATTGTGGAAGCAATATCTTTTCACTACACAAAATGATAAACAACAATACTTTGTCATTGATTTGCATCAAAAAGGATTTGTGCTGTACAGAGAGAAAACAAAAAACTGAAATATGAATCTCACAAATCCAACATACATCGTTGTGGTGACTGCACTGCTTGTCACTATCAGGTATCACATTCTGAGCAGGTAGAATGTATTCTCTCATCACCCCAATCTCCATTCCTGGAAAATGAGTGAAATAAGATGACAAATTGATACTGGTAGCTTGAATTCTTATAGTAGAAATGCCTCTAATTAAGAAAAAGATAAAGAAATCTGTTAATTTGTAGGAGAAAAACAAGCACCACAAGCTATCTTTTTAATAGAAACAAAATGGAAGGAGATGGAGATAAAAAGAAGAGAGCAGTAGGAGGAAGAACCTGCTGAAACTGGAATGGAAAGGTGGACGTATTCTTCTCTGATCAAATCAAAGTTTATAGCAGCCATCCATCTTGATGTCTATCTCATCGACTCTAATGTTAGGGATGTGGGCAATCTTGGGCCAATCCTCGCCCATGCTGTTTTTGCATCTCTCTGACAGTTGGGAACAACCATCAATGGATAAATTTTGTAATGAGGTGAGGTTGTGCATCCACTCCGGCAACGACGCCAAATTAGGGCAATGCCAGATTTTGAGCTTCTGCAGGGCAATTGAATGCAGAAGAAGTCTCCCTGGGAGATGCACCAACTTTGGAATATTTACAATAGAAAGAGAAGTGAGGCTTCTAAGGCCTTGCCCTTGCCATAGAATAGCATCGTTGTTGTTGCTGTTGCTATCATCATCATAATTGGACAGATCTAATAGATTTTCGCAATTCAAAATGTTGAGCCTCTTGAGGGAAGTGAGAAGTAGCATTTTCGAATGAGGTAGACAAGTTAATGTCGGGCAACTCTCAATCGATAATTTCTCCAGAGAAGTGAGGGTTTGCAGCAACTCCACCGGCAGAAAATCTTGTGGCAGATCCTCAATGTTATTAATCTCCAGCTCTTTCAAATACAAAGAGAGATTAGATGGAAGAGAAGAAGACGACGGTTCATGTGCTGGAGAAATCGTCTCCTTGAGCATTTGCTCCAATGACTTGAAGCTGACAGAGTCTATCCTCAGCCATTCCAAGGATGGGTATAACGGTGGCATTGAAGTCAGGTTTGGGCACGATTTAATCCCCAGATAAGAAAGACGCTGAAATTGGGGAAGCAAAGATGACGGTGATGATGGCCGCCATCCCTTTAGATTGGGACAGTCCCGGAGATGCAGGGACTTAAGGGAAGGGAAGAAGGAGATCATGCTATTGTTGTTACTGCTGCTGCTGCTGCTACAGATATCTGTTCCTCCTCCTCGTCCTCCTCCGACCACAGAACAAATACTTATATCTATGTATTCCAGATCAGTTAATCCATCGATTATTATTTGGTATAGCAAAGATCCAATGCCGGAAGACTTCGGCATTTCGGACAGTTAGACAACTCAAGCCGGACCAGATTCGTGAGGGAAGAAAGCCAGGTGGCAAAATTTATTCCTCCGTAATTCTTCACAAATAATGATTTCATATTTGGGTGTGGCCGTAGAGCTTCCAATGACACGTCATCTTCGTTAAAATCAGTATCATCGTCACCATCCAATGGCGCCCATGTTAATTCCAGCGTTTGGAGACGTGGCTTCTCACTCAAATTGGCGGCTGCACAAGTTTCAGCTACACCAGTGGGAGGAGTAGTACCCCTCTGATTGCCTTTTCCATTCCCACGATGCGGCAAATTCTCAATCTGTAGAATTCCTCCCAACTTGTTCAAGTCATGTAATTCACCCAGTCCTCCGCTCTTCCGATTCGAGTTTTCACTTGTAGGCAGTACGAATCTCGTTAATCTCTCCAGCGAAGTCAACTGTCCAATCCCACGTGGCATATGAGTCAAATTATCACAACCATTGATGTCAAGTTTCTTGAGACTGACCAACTTTTTGATATCCCGAGGCAATTGTCTAAGCGTGCGGCATTCTTCTAGATTTAGCACTTGTAAGTTCTGCAATCGGGTAATTGAACGGGGCAGGATCTTGATCTCGCTATTCCAAGACAAATTAAGATACCTCAACTGCTTCAATTTACCAATGGAGTTGGGCACTGTCTTGTTACCCCAACTTTGTAGATCCAACTGCCGTAAGCGCCGCAAATTACAAAAAATTGCATGGCATTGCCCTTCGCCTATTTTAAGGCGATCTGCAGCTCCAAAATACATTGGCCTTGGAGTGAGAAATGTCCGCAGACGTTTGGCTTTAAGCAGTACTGGAACTTGCCAATCGTCACCGTCTTCCCCTACGGAACAGTCAACCGAGAGATGTTGAGTTTTCTCACTAACTTCTCTCCAGTTTGAGATTGACGTACAGACGCTTCCAGCTCCAGCTACTGAGGAAGCAAGATCGTGCATTAGGTCATGCATTTTGCAACTTATTATGTTCCCCGACAGACTTTTAAACACATCTTGGAAGAAAGACCTCCACAGGAGATCCATGAAACACTCCCGACCAATATCATCAAGACACTGAGTTGGATCCGATGACTTAATAAACCCTTGCGTCATCCAAAGATCTATCAACGTGTAAACATAAATTTCATGATCTTTAGGAAACAATCGACAATAAGCAAAACAATGTTTCAAATGTGGAGAAAGAACATCATAACTCAACTTAAGGGCTGCCATGATACTGGTTTCTCCTTGATCTATCGTCACTAGTTCCTTACTTCTGAAGGGTTCCCATTCAACAATAGTTTCTTTGAAATACATGACACGCCCAATTGCTGTTATTGCGAGAGGAACTCCTTTACACTTTGCAACAATTTCCTTCCCAATTGCTTCGTGGCTTTGTGTTGGTGGCGCGTACTTTGTGACTTCTTTGAAGGCCTTTTGAGCAAACAAAGACCAAGATTCTTTATCAGATAAGCCCCTTACTTCATATCGTGCTTCTGGCCGAGGGTTTGCAATCTCTGCAACCTTGTTAGATCGGGTGGTTATTAATATTCGGCTTCCTTTAGAACCACCCATTAACAAATCTCTTAAGGAGCACCACTTCTCAAAATCTTCATTCCAAATATCATCTAATACAAGTAAATATTTTTTTCCATTAATTTTTTCATAAAGAGATCTTATTAATGGATCCATCTCCCTTATGTTAGGCTTACTCCCGATTAATGATTCTAAAATTTTTTCAATTATCAGTTTTAGATTGAAATCTTCAGAAACACAGACCCATAATTTCAGATCAAACCGCGAGCTTACGTACTCATCGTTGTATGTGAGCTGAGCCAACGTCGTCTTTCCCATTCCTCCAATTCCAACTATTGAAATCACAGTCACATTAGTCTCGTAGTTATCTGACAAAAGAAGTTCTTTAATGGCGTTCTTTTCATCTTCTCTGCCAACAACGAAACCAGGGAGAGAGGAGTATGTTGGCTCCTTTTTCTTAGCCATCACAAACGTTGACGGGTCATCGGGACGTCGCTGAAAGTTAAAATGCGTTCCGACACGCATAATAGCATCCAGTCTCTTCCGAATTGCCTTGATTTTGTGACCCATCTTAAGGCCATATGCAAGCCGGTTTGAACCTGAAAAGAAAAGGCGTACCTCATTTGTCACTTGTCGCCTTAGAACTTCTGTGGAAAAGTCATCCACCAAGTCCTCTGCATCGTCCATGACTTCTTTCAGATCACCGAGCCAAACTCTGACTGGATCATCACCTAGTGCTTGCCGGTCTTCTGCGTCAAGGAGCACGACCTTGACACCGTGAACTGTGGTGCGCAGCAATTTAATCTCCTCTTCGACACCCCACCACAGGCCAATCTCTTGAAGAGCAGAGGAGCCTAATTTTCCAAGAATTCCCTCTGCAACACTGAACAGTAATCCTTCTGCCATGTCGCTGTTGGATGCAAGTTGAAAAGCAAGGAACTTTAGTTGTGTTTGAAGTGATAGCAGGAGGCGATCTCAGAGGCTTAGGTGCAGTAAGATGTATACGGAGAATTTTTGGGTTAAGGGAAGGTTAGGTTTGAATGATGAAGGTATGTACGCTAAGCACGGTCTTTAATATCGCATCCAAATCCACTAAGCACCATCCAAGTACACCTATACACCCCAACATACATACATTACATACATATATACATAAATACGTATATATGT
This sequence comes from Rhizophora apiculata, assembly GCA_037832385.1. NCBI lineage: Eukaryota > Viridiplantae > Streptophyta > Magnoliopsida > Malpighiales > Rhizophoraceae > Rhizophora > Rhizophora apiculata. The sequence goes on along the minus strand of CM075429.1, from coordinate 12,560,892 downwards.
GCCACCACAGCCATATTTTTGCATAGATAGTAGTTGAGATGTTGACTGGTCAACTTGTTGGAGAAAGGAGAAAAGTTAATCAAATGGGAAGCTTCGAGGAACCATGTACGTGGGCCACCCCCACCCTACGAAGAACAATTAAAAAATAAGAAATACTTGCTGTACCCAAAAAAAACAAAAAAGAAATATTTGCATAAAATCGACACATAATAAAAATATAAAATAGGTGTGAAAGTGAAACACATGGGCGGTGGCAAGTGGGAATCATCGACGAAAGTCCGTCCAAGCCGACCATCACCTTTATCTGACTTGGTTGTCGGGTTCTCCCGTCTCCCCCCAACTTAACTAAGAGTAACAAAATGTTCAACGAACATAATTTATCAAAAAATAATGAAAATAGTGTAAACCATACACTTTGAGTGTCCTATTAAAATATTTAATCTTTACAATGTTTTATGTGATTTTTTCAAAGATAATGATACTTTTTTATAAATATTAATTGGTGACTTATCATATTTTTAAATTTTTAAAAATTTATTTTCTCTTAGAAAATATAAATACAAAAATTGAAAAATATATTTACTTGATGTTGGAAAACTCAAATATATTATCTAATTCTAAAAATAAAAGGAAAGTGTATGAAAAGGGGTATAGGAACAATTGATTTTTGGGAGGAGTTCAAGAATACTTTCCAAATACTACTATTTATATCAAGTTAATATGAGACAATGATAAAATACATTTAAATTATTTTTTAGTTTTAGAATGAGTGATATTTATATAAAAAATATTAGTGTATAAATAAATTTATTATAAAAAAATTAAAATGAGATGATGTTTGAGATTTATAAAATACAAAAAATATTTTTTTTTTTCAAAAAATCAATATATTTTTATCAATATTACTTTTTTTTAATAAAAAAAGTAACGTGATTATGAGATGTTATACACTAATATTTTTATCAATATATTGTTTTCATGCTGAAATGTTATAAAATAAAATAATAATTATATACATCTATATGATGCACATACAAAGAAATAAAACTATTTTGAGAAATGTACATAGATATTAACTTTGATGAGAGAAAATAAAATATGAATGACATACATGGACGACAATGATTCAAGAAAGTTCATCCAAACCTACTTAAAGTTGTTGTCTTATTTGATTAGAAGTTTTTGAAATATTTTAATTTTTGTGATACCTTCCTTTGCACATGCATACCGAGAGCATATGTAGAAAGAATCTTATTCAAAAGTTGAAAACATAAGAAAGACCCCTCAACAACCAAAGGTATGTGTAAAATAGGACATTATATCACAATTACAGTGACTTTGGTATAAGTTGTATTTTCATATTACATTCCTTATTTTTTAAAACTTAAATAAATTAATTTCAAAGATATGTGTTATTTAAATAAAAATCTTTGTTAAATTATTATTATTAAAATTAATTTTAATGATAAAAATCTTACAAAAAAAAGACCAAAAGGTTCTTAATAAATGATTTTAATATACAATAAAAGTGAAAAATAATCAATTTATATTATCTGTTAATAGTCAACAACAATTTAAGAATTAAACTAATTATTAAATTAAAAAATTTAAAAATTTATAATTTAATTAATTAAATAAAATAAAATAAATAAATTAATATTTAATATTAAATATATATAAAAAAATTTTAATAATATGATTACTTTTAAAAAAATTAAAATATATAAAAAATTAATTTAAAATTTTTTATAAAATATTTTCAATTAATTAAAATGAAAAAAATATAATTTATTAATTTAATTATTAATTTTTAAAATTAATAATTATTAAATTAAATTATAATTTAATTCTTAACTAACTCAACCCAATTTTCAAAATTTTGTTAATTGTAAATTTTATTCGACAGATTCACTAACATTTATCACACTTAAAAATGTAGAATTATTCTGTTTTGATTAACAAACCCCACATAAACTCCAAGTTTATCTTTTTCTTTTTCTTTTTTTTTTATCAAATAATAATCCCTTGGATATCTCAATTTAATTTCCCATGAATTTAGACTGAAACCCGCTAAATTTCTAGAAAGAAAGAATCAAATTGGAAATGAAGCTCAATAAAAGCAACTCTTACTCGATTACAATTCTTTGTTCCTATGGCACTGCCATCAGCAATAGTATTCCACTGTATTACCACATAGAACACAGTAGCAGCAGGGATAACCATCAATGTAGTAGATTTAAAGAACCTAGAACAATGAATCCAACAACATGCATTTTCCATCATTGGCTGTGGCATGAACACACTCCTTGAAGGTTGAACTTCATCTAAGATTTTTAAGATGTTCATCATCCAATCACTTCACACTTCTACACTAATTTAAAGACTTTTCCAAAACGCTAGTCGTAATAACTTCTAGCGAAACAATACCCTATTAAACCAAATTTCTAATAGAAAGTCTTCTAAGATTAAATAGGCTAAATAATTCTTTACAACATTTCATCTTTCATACATTTAGTATTCTGAATAGCTTAACTGTTAGTCTTCTTCTAGGAAGGAGTCTATGTTTAAAATCCAACTGTAATCCCCAACTCTTTGATACACCATTTGACACCAAGTTTTTGATGAAGATCAAAGCCATCAATGGTTTCTGACCATAACTTATGCCAGAAGGGTTGATTTCTCTTTCAATATAGGATAGAAACATAAGATGTTTGAAGAATCTCTATATAATTACATACACAAGATAGCAACCTTTTGAAAGATGTGGCTGCTGGGAAGCATGAACCTGTATAACTACATTATCCAAGCCTCAATACACCTACTTGCCCCAAATACAAGTCAATTCTGAGTTGGGTCTTCTAGATTACATACAATATGTTAATAATTCTCATTTCTTTGCTAAATCTCCAAGCCTCAATACATTGGCTTGCCCCAAGCATGAGTTGCCTGTCACAAATGTTCTTCAATCTAACCTCTTTGCCTTTCCCTGCCTGCTTAGTTGGGGTTTCTAACTCTCACCTTTTTCCTTTTCACAAAATTGTTGGCAAATGCAATTTTTTTTATTTTTTATTTTTCTAGCTAGTGCTTTTGTAGCAAAAGCTATTATTAAATTGTCATTATGAAAACTAGTTATGATATGTCATGTTTATTTTATTACAAGGAGAAGAGAAAAGCTCTCTATTGTACTATAATAAGTACTAAGTGTGTATTTTATAATGAGGGATATATTTGGATTTTGGAATTTTATTGTATAATGTTTTTATAAGGATATACTTAAGAATCTTAAAATCACAACTTGTAATTTTGTTGGCTTTTTTCATAGTAGAAAAACTCATCTATCTAAAATTTAATTTGTAGTGTTTTACTTTACTTTTTAAGTGAATTTCTATCATTTATACAATTTTATTTTTTAATTCAATTGTATCATCATTAAATCTGTACACTTATTTTTTTTTTATTCTTTCAAAAAAAATATTTTTTGAGTATTTAGTTGAATATTATATATTAAAAATTTTTTAACTATTAATCTTTTAATTTTAGAAAATGAATGACTATTATAAAAGATTCAATAAATTCAAATATTATATCTTAATTTTTTTATAATTAAAAAAAATCTAATTATTATTATTTTTATTATTATAAAATGTGAGTTATTGATTAATTAATAATATGAATTAGCTGCTTTCAGTCGTTGTATTAAGGGATTATGGGTCTGAGATGAATTCATATTTCCATTTGTTAGATGCTAATGTAAATCTAGAGAGTTTGCTTGTGCAAATGCAGCTCCTACATTATTGGATCCAAAATGCTCCTACTCTCGTACTAACAAACAAATGGAGAAGTTCTTATTCTCATGCATTTGCACAAGCAAACTCCTTGCATTCATGTTAGCATCCAACAAATGGAAATATGAATTCATTCGAGACCCACAGTCTATCAATTCTTCAAAAAGCAGCTAATTTATACCATTAACTAACAAATAAATCACATTTAATAATAATAATAAATCAAGACCACCCCATTACTCAAGAACCCCAGGAGATCATCTCTCTACTATGTGAACTTGGCTGCAATTAGAGTTGGCAGAAAGATTGTAGATATTCCTCCTAGTGCCCTGGCTTTCAATCCCACAACTGGCGGAGGGACCATCTTTGATTCTGGTAATTAATGCCTTTCAACGTCAATTTTTATTTTTTCTCGTCTTCCTTTTTGCTTTTGCTGAACATTGTGGCTCTCCTTTATGGTGATCCAATTAGGAATAATTAAAAGTGCAAGTGGAATGGGGCCTTCACCCCTTCAAACGTGGACAAAGGGGACGATAAACAATTGTGACAGCAACAATAGGTCATAATATTATTGGTCAAAAGATTCATGCTAATTCTTCCAGTGGGTCAAGACCCAATGGTCACTGTGATTCCGTGCTTCAAGCCTAAAGAACCAAAAGCTCCATGTCTTCCATAATTGCTGCAAAATGTAGGTCCAACCTAAAATAAGTGACATCAATCTCTATATCTTGCTCTTTTATTTATTCATTTATTTCAGTCCACTCAAAGCATAGCAATTTGAACTGTATACTGCATTAGACAACTTATGGTAAAAAATTTCTCCAAATCCTGTGCTTACAGGTACCGTCTACACCCGGTTAGTGATGCCGGCCTACATAGCAATGAGAGATGAGTTTCGAAGACGAGCAGGCAATGCGACGGTGACATCCCTCGGTGGATTCGATACATGCTACTCATTACCAATCGTTGATTAAAATATATACGTAAATCTAATATATTATAATAATATCAATGAAAAAAAATATTATTTATATAATTTTTATTTATTTATTTATTTATTTTAATTATTATAATAATTATTATTATTAAATATAATTTTTTTTAAAATATTATATTATTATTTATTATTATTTTAATTATATTTATAATATATGAATAATTATGTAAAAATTAATTTTATATTTTTAAATTAAGGTGAATTGCTTATATTTTATAATTTTTATTTAAATTTATTTATGTATAATACAAATTTGATATATAATTATAATATTTTTAAATATTATTAATATTTTATAAGATTAAACCTAGTTCACCTAAGACGGAATATTTAACAATTAGCTTAGGAACCTAAACTTTCAGAACGGGGGCCAAACGCAGCAGACAATAAATCTGTTGAGCGCCAGCAGCTGCCAACCATCGGTCATGCATTACTCTGAATTTATTTTTATTTTTGTTTTTTATTAAAAAATTTATGAATTATATGCAATAAAAATAATTATTTTATTTTTATAAATTTTATTTTTAATTATTATTTTTTTAAATTATATAAATATAAAAAATAATTATTTATCAATAATTACTTTTATATATTATTTTAAATTTAAATATTTTCTTATTATTTAAAGAAATATATTATATTATTATATTTATTCTTTTTTACTATTTTATAATTTTAATATACATATATATATAATAATTAAATTATAAGATATATAATATTTTCAAATCAATTAAAAATTTTATAAATTTGAAAAATTAAAAAATTTAATTAAATTTAAAATTATTAACTGTTTATCATTATTATCATATACACATATATAACTTACTATTAGAGTATTTGAGTTACAAATGTTGTTCGCTTTGACTTGAAAAAAATTGATAGGTTAACAAAGCAGCTGGCCTTAGTTGCCAACTATTATAAAAATATAGACAAGCATCCATCTTTTGACGGGCAAGTGATATTGGAGTTCACACCGGCGAGTTACGAGAATTATATCGTTTTTGCATGGGAAACAAAGAAAACCCTAAGTTGTGGCACAAGGTTTGGTACAACGTGAGAAGCATAACGTGGGGTTTGTCCGAATCAAGCTCTGGAAGATGGATGACATGATATGATCTGAGGTGGATAACGCGTTTAGGTATATGCTAGTTTGAAAATTATCATTCCACTCTAATAATAAGAATTCTTCGTGTTATGACTTCCCAAGTTATTGAGAATTAATAAAATGAAGTTGACGTTTTCTTTATTTGTCTACACGCGCGCAAAGTGATTTTAGGTCTCTATCTAATAATATTCTTTGGTTGATGAGGAAAGTTGTAACTATAGAAAGAATGTTTGAGGTTTTTGACACATGTTATTTGTTGTGTTAAACCATTTTCTTTTCTTTCTAACTCTAATTGTTTTTTCTAAAAAATATTAGAATTAAAAAAAAATTATAAAAATATTTATAATAAAATAAGAATCATATTACAAAAATTTATATTAAAAATTATTTAACCACAAGAATATATGCCACTTAAACTTACAAACATTTATGAATTTCTTTTAATACGTATTTAAATGTCTAAGCAAAATTAATAAATAATATGATAAAATTTTTCAATAAAATTTTTCTATATTGATATTTTTATGAAAATTTTAAAAATTAAATAAATAAATAATTAATTAAATTATAAAATAATAAATTGATTATACTTTTTAATTTAATTCATTTAAAAATTTTATAAAAAAATTAAAAATTTATTTTTATATTATATTTTTTAAAAATAAAAAATATATTATTAAAATTTTTAATATATTTAATATTAAATATTAATTTTATTAATTTAATTTTAATAAAAATAATTTAAAAATTTTAAAAATATAATTTTTTATATAATAATAATTTTAATTATTAAAATTTTAATTATTTTTTAATTAAATTTTTAAAATTAGAACTACCAAATATTATTTTACATCCTCTTTGCTTTCCCGTGGGCGGCTGGTAAAGTCTGGAAATGACGGCCGCCATCCACACAGAAGCCAGTCAGTCTCCGAGAGTTGTCAATGTGAACGCATTTTGATCCCTTCTTTTATCCCATATATTTTTATGATTTGGATTACGTATCTTTTGTAACAAAATTTCACCAAAAATTTTTATTTATTTTTTATTTTTATTTTAAGCACCCCCAAACGCATTCTCAACAAATACGTGTATATATAGATGCATAGAAAAACTACAGTTACAGGTGGGCGTTTGGAAATGGAAGTGAAGCGCAGAACAGCTCGGACGCTGGTCTCAAGGCTCGCTTCCGTCTCCGAGCAGGCCCGGGCCGAAGCCCTGGCGGAGATCCGCCTCCTCACCAAGCACGACGCCGACATCCGCCTCATAATGGCAGACGCCGGTGCGATTCCATACTTGGCTGAGACTCTCTATTCCGCCTCCTATGACGCTCAAGATAACGCCGCCGCCACGCTCTTGAATATCTCCATCTCATCACGTGACTCCCTCATGTCCACTCGTGGCCTCCTTGACGCCATCTCCCACGCTCTCCGTCACCACGCCACCTCCACCTCCCCCTCCGCCGTTCAGTCCGCCGCTGCCATGCTTCACAGCTTGCTAATAGTCGATTCCAACCGCCCGGTTATTGGGACCAAGCGGGATATCGTCTATTCCCTGATTGACATAATCAAAAAATCTAATTCGCCGCCGCGATCCATTAAGGATGCCTTGAAGGCTATGTTCGGCATCTCTCTATATCCATTGAATCGATCCACGCTGATCGACCTGGGGGCGGTGCCGCCGTTGTTTTCCATTGTGATGAAGGACGGCAGGGTGGGGATTGTGGAGGATGCGACGGCAGTGATTGCCCAAATTGCTGGGTGCGAGGAGAGCGAGGAGGAATTTGCTAAAGTTTCGGGGGTTAGGGTTTTGATGGACTTGGTGGATGTGGGGACGGGGTCTAGCGAGAGGGTTAAGGAGAATGCGGTGGCAGCTCTGTTGAATTTGGTGAGGAGTGGAGGGGAGAGGGTGAGGAGGGAAGTGAGGGAAATGGGAATGGATGCAGTGGAGGGAATCAAGTATGTGGCGGAGAATGGAAGCGCAAAAGGGAAGGATAAAGCCATTGCTTTGTTGAAGGTGATTGAGGATTGAACGATCAGTGGCAAATTTGCACTTAATATTCGTTTGGTAAGTGTTTAAGGAGCATTGCTTGTTGTAGTTATGGAGATTTTGAGCTTATGCTTACCAGGATGCTCGTTCCATGCCTAGGAGCCATTGCTTGATCTAAAATGTTGGAAACTGGAAAATCGGGTTGGCTTGAGATCATCGAGACCTCAGATCAGTAGGATCACAACTGCATGGTGGCCTTGGTATTGTGCCTCAGTTGCTTCAATTTTTTGTTTGAGAAAATTACTTTTGTGTTTTGTGCAAATTGGTATTTGTACAAATTAGCTATTTGATTTGTGTTCATAGCAATAGATATGGAAAGGCAAAGAAATAAGATAATGGAGTGATAGTGAGGAACTATTTGTTTATGCTGTATTGCCTTCTTAGATATGTAAATTATCTAACAATTTCAATGGTGTGAAAAGAAAGGAATTAACTCTGAAGTTTGTGTCTCTGAATTCAGTGCATCAAATTAATGTTTGTGCAAAGGCTTATCTCCATGTTGCCAAATTATTATTGTTTTTTTAGATTCTGCCATGGTGTTTTTGATTCCATGTCAGAGAAGCCTTTAATGCCTTACCATGATAATAAACTCCAAAGTGTGGAACTACCACTGCCATCAGTTATAAATGTGATCTGGCAACATAATTCTACTGTGTATGTTGATTATTCATCATGTTATGTGAAGAATTCAGCTGCCTATATTTAGTGAATATTTATAATGCTATTATCTTTGCTGAGTTTAGAGTTTCCTACCTTTTGTTTCATGTGTTTGTCTGCATTATATGTGGGTAATTACTGTGCCCTGAATAGTCCAGAATTTGATTGTGCCCTTAGTACTCTAGAATTTTTCAAAGGTAGTATTTGCTTGCTGATCATTTTCATATGCTATACAAGAAATGGTAATTCTCAAAAATTAAAAATAAATAATTAGGAAATGTTTGACTGGTTGTATCAGTGAGCTCCAATCCTTTAGTGTGCTGCTGCACATTCTGTCATCTCTGTGTCCAACTGGATTACAAAGATTGGTGACTTTCATTTGATCACTGAAACAAGAACTTGAGCTGGGCATTTATGCTGCACATTGTTTGTTTTGCTAGTCACATCATGATAGTTGGCATGATCTGTTTTCATTGTGTTATTTTCTTTGCCTTATATTTGTTGATAAATAGTAATCTTATTTGGCCATTATTTTAGATCAGAAGTTAAAGGATCTATGTGTCATTTCTCGTCATAATTGCACATTATGGTAAATCGATTAATTGCTGAAATAAGCATAATTGCAGTAATCAGACAAACAAGGAACCTGTAAATGTTTTTCTAGCCTTTGTCTGCTTTTGAAGGACTTAAAGTATAGGATCAACTTTTTATGCTGCAGGTGGAACATATATTTTGTTAGAATCTTGAACTCTAGAATGATGTAGAGTAGATTAACTGTGTTTTGAGTTTTTGTGTAATTTGTCATGCTTGTCAATGTCTCAATATTTGTGCAAATCATCACTTGAATTTGAAGCTGTTGCAAACTGAACTTGTTTGTTCTCCCCTCACCCTCCCTCTCCCTCTCCCTCTCTCTTGCTCTCTCTCTCTCTCTCTGTTTGAAGCACTCAGATAATTTAGTTTCTGAATTTTGTGGATACTTTGGAGATGTTTGCACTTGTCTGCTTAGTAACAATTGTTTTAGAGTCCATGTTGGTCATGCCAAAGGATACAGAGTGTTAGGTCTTAGAGATCAAGCTAACATAGTGCTTTTATAGCCTACTTTGTTGAACTGAAATAGAATAGGGCTAATGCTAATCTGTTGGAAGTCTGAACTTATTCTGCTATGATATTCTTGTTGCAACTTTCTTAAAGATATGCTATGGAACTCCTGCAGTATGTTGGTGCTTAATAGGTAAGAAAGCCAAAGAGGGGAAAGAAGAATTCCTTGATGAAGCTTCAATGTTATGGGAAATCTTGATACAATAATTAGGTTAGGAAACCTTGAGATTCTATTTGGTGGAGGTGACAGTATGTCTGCATCTATCGTATGCTGTCTTCCTTCTCTTGTTTGCAAGGTGAGAACAGTTTTACCCTCACTTTTCGTGGTGATTCTCATTTGCAGTACATATCTTCTCTGTAATCACTTCTCATTTAGACATCAAAATTTTCTGCCGGAGGAAAATACTCTCATGTTTTACGTAATTTTCTCTTGAATTTGGATATATCATACTGTCCATCCTCAATTGTCCCAAGTTTTCTCACCCATTATGGGATACTCCAATAAAGGAGTTGTTTCTTGTCTTCTTTAGCCAAGGCCACAAAAGAATCCTGTTTGTCTGACCCTTTGGATTACCGAACACAGATGAGAAGACAATCAATGCTTTTGTATAAAGTTTTCTGGGTTTTCAGAAATACTTGTTTCATATCATTCTCTCGTGAGATCAACTAGGTTGTGGGAAAGCTGGCACCACTCGGAAGTATAAGCCACTTCTGGTTGTGCAGAGTGCCTGCAGAGTTCTATATTTGTATCTGGTGGTTTTCTGCATGGCAGCCATGTTTCTTACAAATTAGCAACTATAGACTAGAAGTGTCATATGTCAAGACTGACCTGCTAAGATTACTGAGGGAAGCTTCTTCTACTACAGAGAATACCTTCCATGTCCCTGTAATTCCTTCCACTCTAATGTAGACAGAATTTGAAACTTAATTACTAGAGATAAGATGTGGGGATATATCAGCCAAGCTAGCTGACACCGCAGTTTATATATATATATATATATATTAGCATCCAGATTGCTATTTTGGACAATCAAAAGGAATTTGATAAACATCAGAGAAAGGCTCCTTGTCAGGGTCATGCGTTAAAGGGTTGGTAAACAACCATTAGGTGAAGCTCTCTAGACATTAACGTGGTCAATGCAACCACTAAACTTTCCAGAGAAAAATATGGAGAAAAATTGCCAATGGTTTAATAAGAGATTTGTCACTGACAATAGGGAAAACAAATCAAGCTAGAATTTTTGATTCGTCTACTAAACTGGTTGCCTTGTGTGAAGCAATGCCTTTGATCCATTCTTACTTTAAAAGCTTGCGTAGCTCAAGTGATCATCTCTCTCGAGGGGTAGTTCAAATCCTCTGACCTCTTTGAGCCTAAGAATGTTTGGTGTTGTCTAGAAGCCTAAAGCTCAAACCCAGTCATCTAATATGGGTCCATGGCGTCTTCAGCATATCTCATGGGGCCAGGGCTAGAGAGTGATTAGCTTGGTTCCAAGGTTTGAGATGTACTTTCTGTCTTGATTGTTGAGATGGGTTACGACTCTCTCAACTAATTCATCCTTTCTGCTTGGTCAAAAGTATGCCATTCACGCCAAAATAGAGAATATTCTACAAAGAATGCTGACAAATCTTCTTGTCCACCAAGTTGTACGAATATCTCAAAAACTGAGATGAATAAATGTAGTTTAATAAAATAAAGAATATTAAATGAGAAAATTTTCTACTACCAGACTCACATAGCATAAAATTTTTTTAATTATTTTAAAGGCATGTTTAGGTTTGTTGTTGCAGTCTGCTAAATTATGTTTTGAGTTAAGCGTAAATTTATTACAATTTCGTAAATTTTAAAATTTTGTAATTGACATAAACATACCACTACTTAATTATGAGTTTTTAGGCTACAATATTTTGGTGAAAATAAAAAAAGAAAAAAAAAACAAGAGAAACACATCACATTTTCTTAATTTTTATGATTATTTATTTATTTATTTTTTCTTCCTCTCTTTCAGTCATTATGGAGATCAACTTAGATGATTTTGTTAAAATTTAATAGTTGATTGGAAAACTTTGGAAATTTAGGAAGATTAAAGGGGCACAAGAAATTTTAGAGATTATGGTTGTAAATAACACTTTTGAAAATAATTCACAAGTTGAAAATGAAAAAAATTTCCTTTACTTGTGCAGCTTATGCTAATTAAGATTTTTAAAAGTAGACAAGACTAACTAGTTGAACCAACCAAATTGGAAATCTACCTTTGGTCTAGTTTTGTTTAGTCTCTCGAAAGCACATTTTGCCTTTCCTATGACATCCTTTTTTATTCTTTGTTTTTTTTTTTTAAAAAAAATTATTAATCATAAAAGTAAGAAAAATTTTTATATAGTATATATATTTACAATTCAATAAAAATATATAAAACTATATATTATATTATATTTTTACCTATTTTCATATCTACATTATCTTATAAAAATTATAATATACTTTTTATTTAATTTATTTGACTAAAATTATCTATATCTATTAATATGTTATATTAATTAATTTTTAATTTTATCATAAATTTAATATATATAATGTTATTATTTTTATATATTAATATTTAATTAATTTTGAGTATAAACTATTTAACCTTTAAATTATTAGTATACTTTGGTTGTTTTATGTCTCCAGATTTTGAATTAAAAAAACTACCTTATGCTACACATGTGTGATTTTATCTCTTGCTAACAAAACCATTCATGTCTTCGTTTTTTCTACACTGTACTTCTGAGATTTTTGTGTAGTTTAGCTTTGATGAGGGAGCTTCGAAATTGGGTCCTGGGGAATTTTTACGTGATGTTTAGAATTATTCTACACTGAATGAGAGCTGTTCCTGCTGACATTGTTTTTTCACGGCTTCGCGGCACCTGTTCTCCCGAGTTACACAAAGGGTCTAGAGACGTTTAATGATTAATTGGCCTGTTTATGGAAGCCTAGTCCGATTGTCAATCTTCCCATCCAGTGTGTGTGTTGCTTGGTTATATTGTTGGCCATGGCAAGCCCCCCTATTTATTCGTGAATTATTTGATTTTTCCAAATTATATGATAGAACTGCGTGTCAAAATGAATGCCTTGTGACCAGGGTTTCATGTATTTCTCAATTATTTTGTTTTGTCTTAGTCCTTATCATGGTTAGGAGAAATTGTTATTTTATTATTTATTTATATTATAAAATTTTTTAATATAATTTTTTAATTATTTTTTTAATATTAATATCATTTATTAAAAATATTTTATATTTTTATTAAATTTCTTCAATAATTTATAATTAAAAGTTATATGATATATAAAATATTAACTAATATAATTTTAACATTTAAGTAAAAATAAAAAGATAAATTTAATAAAATAATTAAAAAATAATTTAAAAATATATACATTAAATTAATAAATTTTATAATATAAAAAATAATTTTAAAAAAATTAATTAAAAATTATTATAATAAAAATAATTTTTTATTTAATCTAATTGATTATTCATATATTATACTCAATTTATAATTTAAATTTAAATTTTGATGAATAACTAATCTAATATAAATAAGAATAATTTTTTATTTTTTAAAAAAATCAAATTGATTATTTTTATACTCTCACTTTCATTTATTTATTTATTTTTCTCTCTTAATTATTAGTTAAATAAATTTTTTAAAATAAAATAATAAAATATAAATAACTACATTTAGAATAATTTAAAATTAAATACATATTTAATTAATTCAACTTTTTAGTAAAATCAAATCGAAGCACTTAAAATTTTTACCTTCTGATTTTTTTCTTTTCAGTACCAGTTTGGTTTTGAAAATCCAGGGGCTCTAGAGATGATTCCTAAAGCCTGTCATGCCACTGTCTAGAAAAGGGTTAAAACCCCACAATTAAAAGCTATTCGCTTTTCTCATTTTTCGGCAACTTTTCAACGTACCCTTTTCCCCGATGCTTGCTAGTGGAATTTCTTTGTCTCCTGGTCACTCCATTCAAGATTCTTGCTCGTAAAGCCTCGTCCCTTCAATCTCAAAAGGGGCAGAACTGCTTTACCATATCCACAATGTTCAAATGATATTATTATTATTATTATTATTATTAAATTTATGGTTTTAAATCTCTTGATTTTAGTGGTAAACTTAAATTTTGATAAAAATAAAATAAAATAAGACCTAGTTGGATCTATTGATACGGGCAAGTCACTTGGGCCTCTCGACCCATTGCATTGCACTTAAATCTTTTGGCCCATCCATCCCTGCGGTGGGGTTGAGCTCATGGTCAACCCTTCCAAGATGACACTGTTAACTCAACACGTTCCATCCGGATCCGGATTCGGTCTAACCCAGTTCATCCCATGCGTGTTCCAGCTTGAAAATGATTGTCCTACATGCTGGCGCTCGAGGGTATTGAGGATGCCAATTGGGGCCGCCTACCCCATCAAGGTTGGAAGATGCCTCGTCCACCTTATTTCTATGGTTCTCTTTCCTTGGCAACTTGCCTACCCAAGGCATCAATGCTGGCCTCTGGCTAAGGCTGCATATTTCTCTCTTTTTACCTCGTTATTTAATTTATAATATTTTTAATATAATTAAATTATATAAAAAATACATAAATTATTTAATTATTTTAAAGTATTTTATAATTAATTATTAAGTATTTTTTATTTATTTAGTTAATTAAATAATTTTATTTATAAATATATTTCTAAATTTAAAAATTAAATCAGTTTAATAAATAAATATTTAAATAAAAATATTAATTTATTTATGTATTTTTCTTTAAAAAATATTATTATTATTCGATTTTATTTCAGTTTGATACTGATTTATATTTTTAATAAATTAGGTTTCTATTCAATGAATCAAAAGACAGTGTAGACTAAGCTTATGAAATCAATCGCGAGCCAAAAATGGGAAATATTCCACCTCGGGGCCTTAGTTTGCTTTCACATTACATTAATATTTGTATGACTCGTTTGTTCAAGAAGGAGGCTTCCATGTTTTGGTGTTTCCCATAAATGTTTATATGACCATAGAAGCAAAAAGGTGCAAGCAATGAAAAATAAAAAAAGAAAATAAAAATTTGAAATCTATTGTTTTGTAGCCATAATTGATGAAGTCTCAATTTTGAATTCCACCCATTTTAAGTATTAAAGAGCTTTTCCACAAGTACTTCTTTTCTCTTTTCTCGTAAATCTGGTCACCTCTTTGATTTTCCTGCACATCTCGTAAAAAATTTTTTTTTTTTAAAAATTTTTATAATTTACTGGATAATTTAATCAATTCTCGAAAAAAAAAAAAAAACTTTTATATAGATTATATAATAAATTTAATAATTGATAATTTCTTAGAATAACTTTTTTTTTTGACTAAATTGCTAATATAATATCCTATTTATAGTAATTGTTGACCTAGAACACAATGATCAATAAAGAGGAAAATAAATATTAATATTCAAATTCTTAAACTTGAGCCTAAACACTAAAACCCTTAATTAAATTAAAATATTCTTATACAAAATTGAAATAATTAATATTACAATATTAATTGTAAAACAATATAAAATAACATTTGACCCTCCATTGTAAACATTTCTATTTGAAAAGATCTCGTCCGGTTAACAATAAGGAAACTTCAAATTCTTTAATTTTCTACATTTGTAATTGAATCTTTGCGTATAAATTTTTAACAATTCAACAACATTTATTAATAAGAACATCAAATTATGATTAAGTTTTTCAATCTTAATAACATTAATATAGTTTAAAAATAAAAATAATATAAAAGTAAAATTTAGTGTAAACGAAAATATCATTAAAACGTGGGCACACCCAATTCTTCACACCAACTATAAGGTATGAATTTGTCTAAACCCATTGCACCTTTATTTCTTCTTTTTTTTTTTTTAATTTACATAGTGTTTTCCATTTGTTGAAATTTAATTGGAATTTCATTACATGAACATTAATTGTTTTCATGCAAGAAACACACATGGATGAGTGTTGTATTATCATGATCCCCATTCCAACATTCACTATAAATATATAATTAATAATTATAATTTTTATTAGTCGAAAATATTTTCGATTAATGTGCTAACGAAGGTTGTTTAACAAAAGTGTCTTTTTTTTTTTTTTTTTTGTATATGCAATGATATTTATTTGTTTAATTTCTTGTCTAACCCAAGAGTATGACCACACAAGTACCAAAATTGTCAACTTTTGGGGGCGATATACACAATGAGTGGCAAAAACAAAAAGGCCACTCAAGAGTCCATACGAAGAAAGCTATGGCTATAGCCTTTGCCCCATCTAAAATTGCAATGGCATTCAGCCTAATGAGCAGTGAATCCACCGAAGCTTTCAAACGGCAAGAAAAGGGGCCAAAAAGCAAAGCCACCAAAAAAGGGGGAAAAGGACGGTCTAAATGGGCAGGCCAGGGTCAAGTGACCGTAGCATATATGCCACTAGTGGTTGAAAATAGTGGTGGAAATTGGAGAAAAGTCCCCATTTAGTGCAAACGCCCGCACATGCAATTCCGACGCTTCACTCAATCCGTTGTTTCAAGTGATTGTACAATATGATATTCCATCCAATAGCACCCAACAACAATAATTTTAAATTTAATTGAGTTGATTGTATGATAATTTTTTAAATATTTTATTTTATTTTTATAAATTAAGCAAATTGTTGTATTCCGCGCAACCCCTCTAATTGACCCATTTGTAGGAAGAAACGTTCACACACGATCATTTCTAATTGGTGATCTTGAAAGAAGAGAGTGGGCGGCAGAGCCACGTGACTGACCCACCACCACCACCACCACCGCCCCCACCCCCTCCTCCCCTGTTAGCTAAGTGGATTTCTAGGTTGGCTTCATATCAACGCTAAGAGCCAAAATTACCCAACCACAACAATGAGGACCAACATATTCACAAATAAATCTATAATTCTAACCCCACCCATGAAAGATGGGTTAAAAAAAAAAAATTAATAAATTAATAAATAAAGTTAAGAGGTTAGTATCATTAACCCATTTGACAAATGGGAACCACTTTCTTGCTAAGTATTGTTGCCTTTGCCCACTAACTCCTTCACTACAACAAGCCCTTCCCCCCCCCCCCCCCCTTCAATCTATGCTGCTCTCTCAAGCCTCAAATGCTTGTGGTCCTTTTTTTTTTTTTTTTTTTTCTCTTGCTTTGGTTGGCTAGCTGGCTGCCAATAATATTTGCCTTTTGCCTATTCCTTCCCAATGCTACTCTCTCTTTCTCTCTAGCCCCTTGATTGCAATGCAAGGTGTAAGCTGTACATGCTAGCAGCTAAGCAAAGGTTAAAAAAAACACAAGGGACTTCGCTTAGCATGGAGAGACATGGATAAGGAGATCAACCAAGAGAGCCCATCACTTCTCCCCAACGTTAACACAACCAAAGAAGAATCCCCAAGAAAACCGTTTGCCAGTGGCGTCGGCGGTGGTGGCAGCGGCAGCGGCCTTGGCAGTGATAGGCTCAAAAGGGATGAATGGAGCGAGGGAGCGGTTTCAAGTTTACTCGAGGCATATGAGAGCAAGTGGATACTTAGAAACAGAGCCAAGCTCAAAGGCCATGATTGGGAAGATGTTGCACGCCATGTTTCTTCTCGAGCAAACAACACAAAGTCACCAAAGACACAAACGCAATGCAAAAACAAGATTGAGTCCATGAAAAAGAGGTACAGATCAGAGTCCGCCACCGCAGATGCCTCCTCCTGGCCTCTGTATCCAAGACTTGATCTTTTACTGCGCGGAAGTTCAGCAGCAACAGCTGCAACCGCGGTGGCAGTTGTACCAACACCACCACCACCATCACCACCCCCACCACCACAGCAGCAACAACCATCTCATGTTGCTTCAGTCAATCCTCCTTTGATGCTGTTGGAGCCGTCATCGGTGGCGGTGGCGGCACGAATTCTACCCCAGCCACCTCAGGCCACTGCACCTCCTCCACCTCTTACCCCAGTTTTTGGAGCTGCTACACAGAATTCACATGGGTCCAATGGTGTTGATGGGGAAGCAAAGGTGAGTGCAGAATTAAAGTAGCTAGTCAATTATCCATCCTGTCATTCTATGAGCTAATCAGACTAATCTTCAACCCATAAATTGAATTAAAAAAAAAAAAAATTCTTGTTGAACCCATTAGGCCATTATTGTTCAATTCAGCAAATAGTCTTTGTTAGTTGTCAATTTATGATTTCTTGTTCTAAATTTTGAAGTGAAGAATTCCATATTTTGTCACCTGGGTAGTAATTAACTTGGAATTTGGTCCAAATCATATGTTTGAATTCACCAGAATGAGGCTGCAGATTTTGTACAATGGAAGAGAAATCTACGTTAGTAAGTATTCTCCAGTTAGACCTGAAGAACAAAGAAAAAGAAAAATTGAGGAAAAAGAATCCCATTCAGTTGAAGCAATAAATGAACAGTAGTACATTTGGCCTCTCCACTTATTGATTTAGATCTTCGTGGTACTGGCATGGAATTCAAATGTTGCAATTGACAACTGAATATATACATGTGACAAGCTTCTTGTGAGAGATGCTGTGGTTACAATTAGGCACAAGTGACTGAAGGAATCAACTTTTACTAACATCTGCATCTGCATCTGCATGCTTTTTAATCAGGGAGAAGGTGCGGGTGCCAAGTTACCAGACCATGTCTCGGAAAAGAACGCCATTGACACAGATAGTAGCACTCCGGCATTGTATAGCAATGAGGAAAGATTGGGGTCCAAGAAACTGAAGATGAAAATGGAGAAGAAGAAGAGGAGGAGAAACGAAGAATGGGAAATATCAGATAGCATCAGGTGGCTAGCTGAGGTATTTGTAAAATCAGAACAAGTAAGAATGGAGACAATGAGAGAGATGGAGAAAATGAGAATAGAAGCAGAGGCCAAGAGAGGTGAAATGGACCTCAAGAGAACTGAGATCATAGCCAACACCCAGTTGGAGATTGCCAAGCTCTTTGCTCGTGGTGCTGGTAATAAGGGCATTGATTCTTCCTTGACAATTGGAAGAAACTGAAGCCTACGAGAGACTGCTGGAATCAATTTTAGTAGTTATATTTATGGCTAGAATTTTCACAGCAGGGCCTTAAAAGTCCTGAATTGTGGGTAAGCAAGCCACATTGTAGTTAGTAGTTACGGTCAATTACAGTGATTGCAGCTATGGTGGAGGGAATTGAAGTCAATAAAATGCCAGTATAATTAATACTGGGGCTGCTATTCAAAACCCCGGTTGACTTTTGAGAAGAAAGAGATGACAAGCTGTTGACATGAAAATGGTGGGGGAGATTTAATTAACTTGTGGCAGGCTAATTGGTGATGACAGAGTTGTTGATGGTGAAGACAACTTCCTTTTGCCCCATTGTTGCAATGTTCTCTCACATTGAACAATGGAGTTTTTTTTGTTTTTTTCTTTTTTTTTTTTCTAATGCAGATATAACTGCATGCGTCATGCTTTATGAATTATCCAAACTACAACTTGATAACAAGCTATATCTTAATTAGCTTAATATATGATTTTATTTTAGAATTATGCTCACTTTAGCCTCCATTAGTCTTGTAATTTTGTTTTTATAAAAGACACTTTTATGTTTTTGTCTTTATGGAATTGTGTTCATGAGTGTCCAAGTTAGTTAACTTGCGTTTCAACTAATTCCCCCACCTAAATTTGGTTAAAAAAAAAGGGGTAAAACCATGGAGGATTGAAGAATTCTAAGGTTTAAAACGATTTTTATTATACCTATAAGCACAATATAATGTGTTTTTAGATACACCTCCATATGAGATCTTGAATGCTTTCGGGTGTTAACAAGAAATGGTATATATAAATGAATAATTCCTGAAATATAAATATGGAATGGATGTATTGACATATTAATAGCACTAGCATGTTACCTAGTTTTGAAAAAAAAGTGTTTTCCTTCTTTTTTTTTTTTTTTTTCTCAAGAGCAACTTCTTTTATATTCGTAGAATTCAAAGATTGGATGCCCAAAATCAATGTACAAGAGTACTTTGGTGTGGCATGTAAAATCCCCAGATGAAATCCAATCCAATCCAATCCAACCCTATACAATAAGGGAAATCCTAGGACCAATAAAACCAAAAAGCAGCAATACTGGCTCAGCCAACACCCCTAACGTATAGTAAATTGGAATTTTGCCAAAACCAGCAGCTTCATGTAAAGAAAATCAAAAGCTAAAAGTGAAATAACCTCAGGTCAAAACTTCCCCTGATTAGAAGATCAAATTACTTAACCAGACAATCTCGTCTAAACCTTGCACATACTTTGCATAAAGAAATCAACAAGAGCCACAAATTGGGAGAACAAAAAACCCATAACCATAGCACATATGCTCACAACCATGCTTCTAAATCTTTAACCCTCCTCACACCCGTCTTAGCAAGTGCATCAATAAAGGGGTTTGATTCTCTTGGTCTAAAGGTACGGTTTGGATTGAATTTCTAAAAGCCATGGGATTAATATGCAAAAAATTGCTTAGATCTAAAATATGCATCCAATTTCTTGCTCAATCATAGTAGATATCTAGGATTCTAAGCATATAATGGAATTTCTTAGCATTAGATAGGCATATCTCATATGATGCAATAAGAGAGCTAATTGGTTCAATAATCTTGGTAAAGTGAATGGTCTTTTTCAAATAAAGACACAACATATATTAATGTTATCACCAAAGGCAAATATGTTAAAAAGTTTATTCCTAGCCTAATTACCAATTTTTCTTCGTAATAGAGCAAAACATAGAAACCATTCTTTGATTAAGGCCTATTTATTGGATACTAGAATCTATTTAGTATGAGGTAGATGATCTCTAATGGCCCATCCTAATAATCTTTTGGTGTTTAAGGTTGCTTTATGGCAATCTTCTTGTGTTTGCACCAAGTAGTTCTATCAAGGTAGTTAAATACTTAAGGTAATTTAGTTACACATTACCTTATTGTGTGATATCATTACTTTGATCTTATTGTTCTTACTCTATTTTTCATTTGATTTAAAGTTAAAGTTCAAGGTTGTAACATTTGATCAAACTTATAAACTAAAAAACTAATAGAAGAATCAAATCATACAAGCTTAAAGTCACTAATCGGAGTTGTTGGAGTTGCATCAAAAATTCAAAAGGAGAAAAAAATATTATATTTCTTTGGTATACATATGTATGCAATTTTTATCAAGAATGATTAATATTAATGGTGGTAGGGTTTCATAAGTAAAAGAAAAGAAAAAAGCATTTGTATTATGTTGCCTGAAAGAAATCTAAAATTTGGTTTGGTTATGATTAGAAAGAAAGGATTTGTAAGATGTACCCTCTAATTATTGGCATTTATGTTGATGTTAGTAGTTTGATTCATTAAAAGGATTTAGTCCTATTTTGACCCACCTTTATGGAACTCTTAGTGAAAATTAAATAAGGTGCAAACTAATATGATCAATTTTCTTTTAATTGTTATTAGCTATATATATGAGTTAAGTTTATGTTTAATTAGTAAAACTTACATATTTAATTTCTCTTATTACAAGATGATAAAGATGGTGATAATGAAAGCTAAGTGAGGAGTTTATGATCTAATGCTTCTAAGTCTATTTTAATTCTCTTATCTAGACTTTATAAACTTTGTAGTTTTTTATAGAAATTCAAACTATGAATTACGAAGAACTTATTGTTTTAATTATTCAAATTTGTATATATTCAATTTGTAAGATTTTAGATTGAGTTTATAATGTTTTAGAGATTATATATTGCTATCTTAAATTGGTAGATGTATAAGTTTTTTACACAATTGTTGCTTATGAATAAACAGAACAGCTGTATATTATGTGAAAACAATTGCCTTTTATGTAAAAGTCGTTGCCTTTAAATCAAAATGGTTGACTTTTCTTGTTTTGAACTACTATATAACAAAAAAGCCTGGATAACTACTGGATAGTCTTTCAAAATTGTTGCTTAAAGAAAATATAAATTTTCATAAATAGTTGCTTATTCTTTAAAAATTGTTGTTTATTCTTTAAAAACTAATGCATAAAACTATTACTTATTTGTCAAAAATTACTATAATAAGAATCCGATGCAATGTTGATTAGCCAAAAAATGGTTGTATATAACTTGTAAAATCATTGAATGAAATTTGCAAAATTGTTGTCATTGCTAATAAGAATTATTATTTAAACACTTTAGGTATTAATTTTAATTTTATTGCAATAACTTTAAAAACCCATTGCATAAGAGGTATTATAACATTAGTAATATATAATCATTACATTAGATCTTATGCAATGATTTTGCTGATAACTATTATGAATTTTAATATTAACGATATAATTCCAATTTTAGTTCTTGTTTTTTATGAGAAAATTTCAATTGATAATACATGCAAATAAAAGTATTATTTGACTATAATGAATTATAGTATTTATAGAGAATGGAGTTATAGAGTTTGTTGTAAATGCAATAAAAGTACAAAGAATTGTTCGCTAAGAGTTATTAAAAAAAAGATAATAAGGTATTTTATTTCATTTATCAAACAATGAATAATGAAATTTTTGAAAAAATTACAAGTGCAATCTTGTCTAAGCAAGTATAAAATATCTTAAAGAAATCATTTTAAGGTACAAATAATTAAAAGGGTAAAACTCAAAATCTTATGATATTAGTTTGAGTTTTTGCATATTAAAACTTTAAAAATTGTTTTAATTTATATAAGTAAAGTTTTTTTTCCTAATAAATGAAGTAAAAATCTATAGAGTGTAGTTAAATGATTAGGTGAAAGCAAAAATGATCTTGTTGACACACCATATTATGAGCATATTGTGGTTGTAATAGAAGGAGTACATAATTGTCCTAAATATTAGTTAATGTATTCATGGGAACATTGCAAGCTTGTAAATAACACATAAATGTAAAGTACATTAAGAGGCTAGTAGAGTAAGCATTCTAAAGTTAAAACCCTACTAAAGGCAAATAAAGTAATTAATCAAAGCAAAAATAATGTTCCTCTGGTGGTAGAGGATGAAAATGTAATAGTAACTATTATAACAATAGAAGTTGAAAAGGTCATTATAACAATTATGGAGATTAGGACAATTAACATAATGACCAAAGAAAATCAATCAAACATACAGAAGTTAAGGTTAAGATCAAGGAAAAAGTTATAGCAAAAGAAAGTATGACAAATATAATGATGGTAGGCAATAGTGCTTAGGTGACTTTGAATGATGATCTAGCGATTAGCTATGGTAACTTCGATAACTCTTACGAGACTTATATTTTTCCTTTCCAGTCGAATCATGTACCTTATTTGATATCAATATTAAAGCTCAATTAGCTTTAATATCATTATTGGACAATTACATGAATATTCATAATTTTTTTTAATTTAATAAAAATGTTACATAATAATTAAGAAGTATATACATGTAAATAACATAAATATAAAGTCATGCATACCAGTCACATAAAATACATTTAAGATGTAATCATGATCTTCCTTTTTTAACTTGATGATCTATGATCTTTTGAATAGAGGTTCAAATTGTAAAGGTTTTTTTTGAATCTCTTGCATTATCTTCACAAAACCTTATTGTTGCATGTAAATTGAACCAGTTGCTAACTTTATCCACATCTACAACCTAAAGAACACATCTCTAAAAGGACTCAACAACATTATAGTTTCACCTTGAAGTTGCTGCATCTTAAGCATTAGCTAAGCTAAACCACAGTACTTCATTATTTAGTTCAATCTCTAACCCCTTTTATAAGTTAAAAATAACATTTTACACTTGATGCAAATCAAAATGTATGACACCAAGCTGAAGGTAGCATTTAAACCAATCTAACTTTAGCTTGATAGTCTTCTTTATTATAACTATAACTATTATAGGGTGGCTAGCAATATTGAAGGCAACATGGTAGAGATCCATAAGAGAGAGCACTAGGAGAACGTGCTTAAGGAGTGGAGAGAAGGGATTTAATTCCAACAATTGACAACCTCAATCCTTTCCACTAACATGAAAAAGAATAAGAAAGTCCTTAGCAACTACGTTTACCAGGGATAAGAGGCATATCCATTCTAGTTGGGCATTAGATCATCAAAAAAGTTTGTTTGGAAGGCGCCTTCATACCATAATGCTAGGAATTATGTCCTTAATTGCTTGGAGTTCTTCAAATGTAGTAGACATTAACACTAGTATCACCACAACGATGTCATGTTTGACATCATCTTTAATATCTTTTATAAAGCTCAGTTGGTACAAAATTGCCTTGAAAGCAATTAATAACATATACTTTTTTATTACAAACCAACATCAAAAGTTCAAAGAATTTGAAGAGGGTGACTTAGTACTTGTTTACTTGAGGTAAGAAAAGTTCTTTAAAGGTAATTACTATAAGTTAAAGTCTTCGAAGTTTGAGCTATGTAAGGTGTTAAAAAAGATCAAGTCTAATGTTTACTTGATAAAGTTGTCACCCAATTTGTAAATTAACCTAATTTTTAACATTTTATATTTACATTCTTACGAGAAACTTGATGGAGCAATGGCTACAAATGAAGAACAAAATTTGTCAATGGCCAAAAGATCAACCAAAAGTCATCGAAGAAGAGGTTCTAAATGTTAAGAAGTGAAGTCACGGGAGGGAAATTAATACTAGAGATTTTTAATCAAATGGGTTAAAAAGAATGATTTTGATATCTATGATAAAGCCCTCGATGATTTCATGTTTAAGATGAATTTATGAAAGATCATTTTTACTATGTTACTATTTTGTTTTATTTTAATTAAAAATTATATAATTAATATGTAATTATTTTAACACATAGATGATTAAAATTAAACAAAATTTTATTTTTTAAAAAATTAAAACTTAATCTTATCATAATTCTACTAAAAATAAATTTATTTACTGGATAAATTCTATTAATTTATTATTTCATTGAAATATTTACTGCTTTTGCCTATAATTATTTTATCTTACTTTTAATTTTAATTTTTTATTTAAATTTAATCTTTATTTTAGTTTATTAAGACCACTTAATTTTGTAATTATATCAGTCTTACCACAGCAGCTTCTGTTTTCCTTTCTTCATTCCCAAAATAATGGCCTTTTTTTTTTTTTTTCTGTTTCAATTTTATTTGACGGCTATTCTATTTCGAGAACATTTTCTTATTGAGAACCGACTTCTTGTTTCTCTGGTTGTTTCTTCACGTATCAGGACCCATTTCCCTAAACGTCCCTTCTTCGCAGTACGCTTCCTCCGCCAAAAAGCTTACCTTCTTAAGGTCAACGTGACCATTGAAAATTGACGTCCCAAATGCACCATTTCAAGTCCATCATAACCTGCTGCTACCACAACCTGAACCACACGGGGCCACTGGTCTCCCGGCTGAAGTCCCGGTCTGTCATCCGGTTCAGCGGCCCAGACGCTGTCAAGTACCTTCAGGGTCTTCTGACCAACGATGTGCGGCGGTTCGGTGGACCACCAAATCTACCGGCTGTCTTTGAGCCGCCGATGTACGCTGCACTGTTGACAGCTCAGGGGAGGTTTTTGTACGATTTTTTCTTGTATAGATTTCCCGGGAGCGGAGAGAAGCTTGATAGGACGGGATTTGGACCAGGGCCGAAGGCGGGTGGACCTTTGGAGTTGTTTGCAGACGTGGATGCTTCGTTTTTGGATGAGATATTGCAGACGCTCAAAAAGTGAGTTCTGGTTCCCTTTCTTAAAATGGGTTTTTGATTTTGGGTCCTAATTGTTTGGTTTTTGGAAGCAATGCTTTTGCTAGACTTCTGGTGGATATTGTAGTTAATCCAAGCATAAATGTTGAGTGTTAATGGAAGCAGGGTGTTTTTTTAAAAAAAATAAAATAAAATAAAAAAAACCCAGAAGAGAACACTATCTCTGTGCTCTGGCCTGCAATTTTTCCTTAGAGTCTGAACTTATGTTTGTGTTGAGGAAGCGCATTTCCATTGAAAATGGTTAATGGGTTCCATAGAAATTTTCTGTTTTTTCTGCTACAAAGGTGTTTCATGCCATCATCCATAGACGCTTCGGCAACTTCTTCGACATTATGGTTCATTTTCTTCATATCTCTTGTGGGGTTTCCTTAGAAACTTATGTTGCAACTTTTTCGAAAATATGCAAGCTCAAATAAAAGAACCTCCATGAGCCTCAGGCTGTGGTTGTGCTAGATTCCTTAAATCTCATGGTTTTGATAATACCCATATGAGCAAGTTGATTGAAAAGACTCCCCAGGTGCTCCTTTGCAGACTAGAAAACAATCTAAAGCCCAAAATTGAGTTCCTGAATGAAAATGGCTTTGTAGGTCAGCTACTGCATGAGCTCATCTTATCAAGTCCAGACATATTGTTTCAATCCTTAGATTCTCATATTAAACCATTTGTGAAGTGCTTTTATTAATAGCAGTGAGAAAATTGTTGTGGCTATTAAGAATTGTACATGGTTGGGACTGCACAATTTGGAGGCTAGAATGAAGCCAAACATAGAATTTCTGTTAGAAGAGGAAGTGCCTGCAAAGAAAATCTTGAGGTTGATTGTTAGACAGAGAAGAGTTGTATTAATTTTCCATGATAAATTAGTTGATACAGTGAAAGCTGTTAAGACTTTGGGCCTTCAAGCAGAGGCCTTTGCATTTATAGAAGCTATTAGAGTGATGTTATTAGTGAGTCAAATTTCAGGAAGAAAATGAAAGTGCTCAAGAGTATTGGTTGGACCAAAGAGGAGATTCTGTTAGCTTTTAAGGGACCCCCAAATTGTTGGGCATCCTCAGGAGAAACTCAGGAGTGGGCTGGCCTTTTATGCAAATAATTTGAACTGGGGTTCAAGACCTATCATTGCCAATCCTGTGCTCCTAACCTATTCTCTTGACAAAAGGATTTGACCAAGGTATAATGTACTAAAGGTTTTGAGTGGTAAGATCAATGTTAGAGTTTAGTGAGGGGTTGAGAACCTTTCTAGGACTTCCCTCTTGTCTAACTTTAGCAAAAACCTCTTTGAGTGAAGGAAACAACAATCTCCCTTGCAATTCATCTAGTTCAAAATTAAGTCCCTGAAGAAAATTAAATACACGTTTGTTCCACCATCTTGGTATATTTTACACCATCATTGGGGCTGCCCCCAGTAATTTCATGGAACAAATCCATATTGTCAAACCTAGATTAGAACATTGTAGTACTTTTTGACTGTCTTACTGCCTTGCCGTGTTGTCTGGATTGCAGATCGGACTTCAAAGCATTGTGCTGTATTTTTTTTATGTCTGAGTAGATCTCTTGTACTGCCTCCCAAATTTCTTTGGCAGTCTTGTGAAAAATGTATGTCCTGCCAATCTTGGGCTCCATGGAGTTGATGAGCCATGCCAAGACAATTGAATTTTTAGCATCCCAAGTCTCAAAGTTTTCTGCCATTGGCTTGGGCATAGGAGTTCCTCCTGTGAGATAGCTTGTCTTCTCTGTCTTTGATTACCAGCAAAACTGATTGAAACCATTCTCAAAAATTGGTTCCGTTCAATTTATGCTGGGTAATATGTAGAGAGTGGCTATCAAAGGTGGAAGAAGTAACAGGAGTTGATTCAATATTTTTGGGAGAGAAACGAGTCATGGATTATTTGGCCATGGTTGGTGTTGGTAGGTTTTCTGCTATTAATTGTTGTTTGAAGGTTCAAAGATAAAAGGCCATCCTTTGTTTGACATAGGTTAGTTGCAGGAATGGTAACTCTGATGCCATGAGAATAGAAACAATCTGGGAAGAATTTTCATCTATTATTCATTGACAATAACATGCACACATGTATATCATAGATGTCCATATAATTAGATCATTAGATTACTGAAGCAAAATAAGAAAAATCAGAAATAACTATTTTTTTAATTTGAAATATTCTGATTTCAATCCTAATGGGAAATATTTTGATCTTTACAAAAATATTCTAATTCCTACAAATCCAGAATTTGGATTTCCCCCAGACAGCTATTCTATTTTGAGAACATTTTCTTGTTCAGAACTTGCTTCTTGTTTCTCTGGTTATTTTTCATAGATTGGTCTAAATCCATTTCACTTTGCATCCCTTCTTCACACTACACCCCTCCACAAAAACTTACCCACTCAAAGTTATTGTGATCATCGAAAATGATATCACAAATGCACCATTTCAAGTCCATCATAAATTATTGCTACCACACCAGGCCACTGGTCTCCCAGCTGAAGTCCCAGTTTCTTATCCAATTCAGTGGCCCAGTCACTAACAAGTACCTTCAGGGTCTGCTGACTAACTATGTGTAGTGGTTTGGTGGACCACCCAATGGGCAAAGGTCCAATTTCCCACACCAAATCTAATGGCTGTCTCTAAGCCACTGATGTATGCCGCATTATTGACAGCTCAAGAGAGGTTTTTGTACAATTTTTTCTTGTATAGATCTTCTGGGCTGAGAGAGAAGCTTGATAGGATGGGATTTGGACCCAAGCCGAACTTGGATGGACCATTGGAGTTGTTTGCTGACATGGATGCTTCATTGCTGTATTAGATATTTCAGACACTCAAAAGTGAGTTCTGGTTCCCTTTCTTAAAATGGGGTTTTGTTTTTGGGTCCTAATTATTTGGGTTTTGAAGTGATGCTTTTGCTAGACTTCTGGTGGTTATTGTAATTAATCCAAGTATAAATGTTGAGTGTTAGTGGAAGTATGGTATATTTTTGTCTAAACTTGCCATATTTTGTGGCTAATGCTCTTCTAAAATGGTTTGTTGCGAATAGTTATAGTTGCTTAGTAATGGATAAGCCTTGCATTTATTTAGACCAGCTGGTAAAGTAGGTTGCTTGACTAATATTGTCTAACCCTTCATTTTGTCTCTTGAATTTTTTTTTTTTTTTTTTTTTTTTTCAGTTTTTCATGTTTGACAAAAGAGCTGAGGCCTTTTCCTTTCCAAGTAATCACTTGAATGGAACTTTTTGTTAATTCTTGTGTTCTTCTGCAGGTATCGATTAAGGTCCAAGGTGGAGATTGATAATGTGGCAGGAGACTTCTCTTGCTGGCAGCGCTTTGGTGGTAACCTTGATATGAAATCTAGAGCTGTGGAAGAACCAGAAGCAGCTAGTGTTGGGCGGGGCTCTGGTGTTGATGGTTCTGCCATGTCAGCTTCGCATGGAAATGATGTTGGATGGCAGTGGTTTAAGGATCCCAGATTGGATTGCCTTGGCTTCAGGGGAATCTTTCCATCTGATAAGACACGTGAGTGTTGGACTCTGTTGATTTTGGGGTCTGCATTGGTACATAATATGGGTGGCCAGTGGGCATGTGATGAATTAGCTGCAAAGCCTTTTAATTGATCTAGCTATTATTTAAATTATTTGTAAATATTTGATCTTCTGCAGCACCTTTGGTTGAGGCTAACAAAGAAACAGATGAACAAAATTATCTCTTGTGGAGAATAAAGAAGGGAGTCGCAGAAGGCTCAGCTGAGATTCAAAAAGGTGCATGCTTTTTCCCCTTTGGTAAATGTGTTGTATAATCAACTTTGAATGCTCAATTATATTAAAGTTGTTTGTGTTCTTTGATTGCCTTTTCTAGGAATCATCACATAGCAAAATGTTGTTCAGTCTTCGGTTCTAGTTGTTTGACGTTGCAATCTGTATTTACTCTATTTCAGGTGAGGCGATTCCACTTGAATACAATTTTGTGGGTTTGAATGCAATAAGCTTTGACAAAGGATGCTATGTGGGTCAAGAGCTTATAGCTCGTACACACCACAGGGGCACTATTCGCAAACGGTTGATCCCTTTAAGGTTTTTAGATGATGGTGGAAAAGGTATTCAAGGATTCTACCTTACCCTTCCTTCTAATGTCCACTATATGTTTACTCTCTGCAATTGTTCTTTTGTATTACAGAACTGCAGCAGAATGTGGCTCCTGGTTCGAAAGTGTTCAACATCATATCTAACAAGAAGGTTGGTTCCGTGACAACTGCACTTGGCAGTCAGGGCCTTGGTCTTCTGAGATTGGATGAAGCGTTTAAAGAGACAGGTTCCTTGGCGATACAAGGACAGGAAGGCATCAAAGTTGAGACCATTAGGCCAAAATGGTGGCCAACAGAATGGTTTCTAGAGAATCAAGAGCACAGTGCTGTTGGCTAGCACGGCAATTTGCCTAAGAACTCTCTGAGCTTAATCAATCATCAAGACTTGACCTCCTTGCTGGTAGTGGAGGTTTTCCATGCAGTAAAAAACTTGTATCCTCTTGTATTTCTGTTTTTCTCTTTCGTTTTTGTGTCTTCCCAGAAGTGGATTCGATTCTCTGTGATCGTTCTCCACTGCATTGGGGTCAGGTACGACATTATGAGGGGAATAAAAGAACAACGACAATAAAAACACTGGCTGTACCAAGGCTAATAATACAACAAAAGTTGTATTTAACGATATATTTTGTCAATTATGCAAGGTGAATCTTAATTCTTATCCTAGTAGTCCTTCAGTGTGTGGACTTTTTCTTCCATAAAATTGCTTTCTTCAGCTTCCTTGGCGGGATCTTAGTCATGCTACCACAATTTCCTTAGAAAAAATTTGTCAAACTTGGAATTAAGAATTCCAGCAGGCCGTCTTTTACATTTCGTCTTTCTCCACTAATTCCAACGCAATTTCAAAGAAAAAGAAAAATGACCGGACTGCTCATCTTAAAGTGCCAATCTTACCAATTTCAATTCTATGACACCCACCAGGAAAACATACACCAATTGATTTTGGTTGGCTTCTCAGAACTTTGTTTTTCCCAGACGCATACGACATTCTGTAACCAGCTCACCAGGAGCTCGGTTGAACAATCATTTGGGGTCATTGGTAAAGATCCTGGCAGTGAAATGGTGTTGCCTGATTAGATTGTAGTGCTCCAAGCACCGCCATATTAGAATCTATGTTCTGCCTGATGCTGATTGTATAGCTTTCGTACCGGTCTTCTCTTGCTTGGTGCAGACAAAGATCCTTCAAGGATTGTTGAACTGTGTTATCCCTGGTTTATTTGGCTTGCAGTAATACTTCAGATACAGATGGTGTTTCCTATCTCAGGATATGAATCTACTGTGGTCAGCATTCCAAATTCTGTTTGCAGGTATTGGTTTTTCATCTTAGCCAATGTGTTCATGCAGATCATGTCACTGTGAATTTTGCTAGAACTGGTAGACCTGGAGCTCTGAACAAAGGTTTTTCCACTTCCTGTCCATCGATCCTTGGAACTCTCTTGCTCTCTCTCCTTCTTCCCACACAACCCCCCCACCCACCACCCACATTTCTAGGTGCTTCTACTTATTGTAGCATTTTTCATAACTGGATTGAGGGTGAATACCAAGGTGGATATTCAATATAAAGTATGCACATTGGCTTGGTGACAGGATCAGGGAGAGGATTATGCAAATGGTCTGCTGAACTTTACTTGTTAGATACTTGAAAATCTGAACTCATTGCAATTTCACTTTGTCATAACAAAGGCAATATTTTCATAGTCTTGATTTCACAATCAATATTGGTTGATGTGACAAAAAATTTCATTTTCATACCAAACAATATACTCGTACATTAGGAAATTAAAGTTACAATGAACCAGGAAAAATAATCAAATCAACAATGACGGTGAAATCCTGATTTCTTCAACAAAGACCATAACACAAAAATTATTGTCTGTCCCTTTTTTCTTCTGTTTTTTTGTCACAATTGCTTATTTTTATGGAGGATGCTTTAGCAAAGCTACAGGTATCAAAGATTATTGGACTTTGCCAATTTTTTTCTAGCAGAATGTTTATAGAAGGCTACAATTGCTTCTGATTAATAGGTATAAAAGAATCAAACAAACAAACATAGCAAGAGAAATTGAAAATTTAAATACAAATTCAAACTAGTTTGAAACTATGGGGTACCGCTAGGGAGGAGAGGCCTGCGTGCCAGACCTGCTCGTTTTTCCGCACCTGAAGTCACTTAAGAAAAGTAACAGAATTGAAAGAGTAACAGAATTGTAAGTGAAGACCTACTCAACCCAGTCACGTTTTCAAGCCGTCTGAGTCTCCATCGCCGCTGTGGCCGGTGGCTTGTAGCCGGGAACCTGGGGGCCGCGGCCTTTTGCCGGAGACACAATGCCTGGTATGAATTTGACTAATAAGTGTCACTTTATCGAAGTGATGTGCGATTTTGATTGAAAAGGCTGTGGCCTGCAATTTTTGCTTAGAATCTGATCTTGTGTTTGTGTTGAGGAAGCGCGTTTCCATTGAAAATGGTTAATGGGTTGCTTAGAAATTCTTTGTTTTTTCTGCTGCAAAAGCGGTTTCTGCCATCATCCACAGCCGCTTCTGCACTTTCTTCAACATCTACGGTTCAATTTCTTCATAGCTCTTGTGGGGTTTCCTTGGAATCTTCTGTTTCAACTTCTTCCAAAATATGCAAGCTCGAAGAAAAGAACCTCCATGAGCCTCGGGCTGTGGCTGTGCTCGAGTTCTTTAAATCTCATGGTTTTAGTAATACCCATTTGACCAAATTGATTAAAAAGACTCCGCAAGTGCTCCATTCCAGACTCGAAAACAATCTCAAGCCCAAACTTGAGTTCCTTACTGAAAACGGCTTTGTAGGTGAGCTACTGCATGAGCTCATCTTATCAAGTCCAGATATATTGTTTCGATCCTTAGATTCTCATATTAAACCATCTATTGAGTTTTTGAGGTGCTTTCTTGATAGCAATGAAAAATTTATTGTGGCTAATAAGAATTGTAACTGGTTGCTGGCACGCAATTTGGAGGCTAGATTGAAGCCAAACCTAGAATTTCTATTAAAAGAGGGAGTGCCTGCAAAGAGAATCTCAAGGTTGATGGTCAGACAGGGAAGAATTTTATTTATGTTGCATGATAAAATAGTAGATACAGTGAAAGCTGTTAAGAATTTGGGCCTTCAATCAGAGGCTCCTGCTTTTGCAGAAGCTATTAGAGTGATGTTATCAGTAAGTGAGTCAAAATTCAGGAAGAAAATGGAAGTGCTCAAGAGTATGGGGTGGACAGAAGAAGAGATTCTTTTAGCTTTCAAGCGAGTGCCATGTTGTTTGGCATCCTCAGAGGAGAAACTCAGGAGTGGGCTGGCCTTTTATGCGAATAACCTGAACTGGGGGCCAAAGATGATCATTTCCTCTCCTGCGCTCCTAACCTATTCTCTTGACAAAAGGATTCGTCCAAGGTATAATGTAATAAAGGTTTTGGAGTCAAAGAAGCTGATCAAAATGGACAACAAGACTGCATGGTGGGCATCTATGAGTGAGGATTCTTTCCTGAAGTCTTTTGTTATGAAGTATGCAGATGAAATTCCAGATGTTTTGAAGCTATACTTGGAAAAAACAAAGCATAAGAGTTAGATATTTGACCGAAGTAATAAGGCACAATTGCATTAAAAAATTTCGCAATTCAGTTTCCTTTTCGCATCCTTCATTTCAATTATACCCAGTTTTAGTTTTTGTTAATATTAGTTGGTATTGTTCAAATTATTGTTTGAATGCCTTGTGGAACTATTCTAAACTGTTTTTGGATTGCCTTGCAAAGAGTGATTTTGGGACGGAATCTCTTGCTGGTTGTGCTCATGATCATTTTTACCCCTGGTTTTATCACATTTCTTACATATGGTGTAGAGATGGTATCTGTTTCTATTGAATCAAAAACTCATTGGTGCTAAGCGCCAGGGAATGCTAGATGTTTGGTACTTTTTATGCTAACAAGAATAAGAGACCTCATTGAAGGGCATACACTTTGTATGTCTAGTTCGTTTGGCTTTTCATCACTTATCGATGTTTTGAATTAAGGCATTTACCTGGGCATTTAAAAACTTGGATTGCATATTAATGTCTAAAGGGTTCTGGACCTTGGGGTTTTATTTTTAAGTTTAGATCACAAATTACATTGTGCCTTGGAGGGCATTGTTGTTTGTTGTTCAATCCTAAGAATGTGTGTCTACACAATTCCTTGCGCACTCACACACGCACATGCACATATGTGCCTTTCAAGTGCTGGTTGTGGAAGGAAAAGTCCGTAAACTTTGTTCTGGGATTGTGTGAACATATTCTACAACCGTATGACCATGTTACACCCGAAGTATGCCCAATAATGTTCTACAATCCTGCTGAACTTGTTTGCCACATTTTTTTGTTTATTATTTATTGTTTCTCATTGACACCTGCCAACTGATGAGCAGACAAGGCTCATAAAGCTTTTGCATACTGGTCCTCGAGAATGTTTTATGAACTCTATGCTTGGAGGATCAAGGTTAAAGGATCTTCTCTGTTCCATGTTGTCCCAGATTACATGAAGCTTAGGGTTAAGTTAACTTTTACATCTTGACACTGGCATGAATATTCAGGACATGTGGTTTGAATTTAACATTCTAAGAATAGTTTGCTTATTCTGAATATGTGATGGTATCGCAGAAGTGATTATTTTGAGCTCACTTTGACAAATAAATGGTTACCTTCTGTTTTGTTTCCCCTACTTTCAGCTCAGAATCGTAACAAATGTGGGGCAAGGGATTTTGTGTCAAAACTCAAAAGAGCATTTAAAATTATGATTTGACTTGAGTTCTTAATATTTTTATAAATAGGAATGATGCAGAACTGTAATTATCTGTATTCAAGCTAGTTTTCTCCTCATCAACTTGTATTCTCCGATTTCTAGTCCATCCTTTACATTTGAGCTACCATGTAGCGATACTATCTGTCTTTTAGTTCCGTAACAAGTCTGAGAACTGGAAAAATCCAGTAGATTGACAAGTAGAGAGTTTCCGAGAGCTGTTCGGTTATGTTTCTGGTATAAACCTGTAGTTCTGCTTTTCATGAGGTACTGATTGTGTGCCATCTGGGTTTCTAGTCAAGGAACTGGTCACCATTTTGTCACTTACATGCTTCTCTTCATCTTTGTTCATACTTTTCCTACCTTGATAATATTTTGGAAGAAGCATTGTTTGTAGAGGTGACTCAAGTAACTTGAAGGATGGCAAATCATCTTGTAAATATGACCCCTCTGCTTCAGTAGAAGGTTGAACAGTCATTTTGTGTGCCAATCTCTGCTTGCTTTGGCTTTGGAAAGTACAAGAATCCCCATTGGGTCAGATTCAGGGATAGTGATGAAAGTGTTGAGGAATGCCTTTGTGAGAAGGGAAAGTCCATTCCAAACTGTCTTGGATTACCAAATCTCAATTCTCAGTGAGAAGTCAGGAATTCATTTTTCTGTTCATTCCAAACTTCTCTTATAGGTTTTTTGTTGTACAAAGTTGTATGATCACTCTCTTGCGGGGGCAATTCACCTTTAATATTGGTTAGCAAATATAAGAGAAAATTAAATTTCAACAATCTTACTCTTACCTTTATTAAATATTGAACTTTTATTCAATATTTTTTAAAATAATTTATGTAAAATGATAAATAAAAATAGATATTATATTTATTATATGTAAGAAGTTGAAGATAAATATTTGCTAGTATCTTAAAGATTAAGAATATTGACAATTTTTTATGCTAAGAATATATACAAAAACAAAAAACCTAATTAGTAAAATAAATGTTATAATTGGCAAACCTTGAAAGCAACTGAGGAAGACAATTGAAAAAAATTTTCTCTATTCAATCTTACATTACTTACTATTTATATAGATAATTGAATTATATTAATTTTACTTTTATAGTAAAGATTAATTGAAACTTGAAAGCATATAATACAAGTTTAAAGAAGAAAAATTGCATCAACTTTTATATTTTTAATTGTTACTTTTCTTATAATTTTATTTTTTATTTTACACTTTTCATAACTTTCCTCTAGAAATTTATTTAGATAATTTAATCTTTTACATTACAAAATCCTTTTTTTTTTTTTTTTTCTCACCACTCTCTCTCTCAATGCACAAGTAGGAATTATATTTTTGTTTTTAAAGGAGTATGAATAGAAATAAGCAATACAAGCCGACACAAAAATTGCAAACAACAAAGCTATGATTGAGAACAACTAGTCTTGGAAACAACAATCTTAAAAACATCAACTTTGAACAATTTATTTAAATATTGTGGGATTGCAATATAGCGACATTGAAGTATGATAAAAGAGTGTTGAAGCTTTTAAAATGCATAGATAAAGCAAACACAATCACCCGTAACAAAGTATCTTGGAACAAGAAAGGAAACAAATAAAGTTGGATAAAAGAGAAAGCTACCTAGTGGACAATAAAATAAAAAATCAATTTAGTGAGCCTTCTTTGATTGAAATAGTAATAATTTAATATCTAGAATATAGACTAATGATATATAAACAATTTAATGTTTTGTTATATTATGTTATGATATCATATTTACAATATAATTCTTATTATATTACTATAAAATAATGATTTTTTAAATAATATGTATTCAATTTGTATTTTAATAAGATTAGAAAAGATTATAATTTTTTTTTAAAAAAATAAAAAACATAAGTCTATCCAACGATGACAAAGAACAAAGGAATTCATTTTGTCCAAAAATAAAAAAATAAAGTCAGCCTAGATTTTTGTTTTTTTTTTGTTATAATAATTAGTTAAATGATTACATAAAAATAGGGAGTCAAGCCCACTCCTCCCCTTACCCCCACACCCAAAACCCAAGAAATGGTACACCTAGGGCCCATGTGGGCTTGGACAGTTGGCCGATTAAAAGAATTTGCATTTAACTTGTTCGACAATGGAGACCACATCTGTTCCAAACACTAAGAAAACGAAAAAAAGAAAACAAAAATAAATAATAAAGAAGAAGAAGAAGAAGAAGGGGGTAAAAATTGCATTAGGTGGAGCAACTTTCAAGCACTAAAAGCTCCAGCTAGCTTGTTTTGTAGTTGACTTGCTGTCCTTTTAGTCACCGTGGGACACAGCGATGGATACAGCTCATAATGGAACGACACCGAAAGAGAACGGCAATTGGCAAGCAATAAAGAAAAGAAGCGAGTCTTCAAAAGCATACGTATAAGATTAACACCCCTTTCACAATCTCAAAGATCATACGTGAATATTTGAAAGATTTTGGAAAGTCACGTTATTATTTAGGATTTGGATGGATAAGCATTGACCTCATTCTAAGCGTATACTCCTATGATGTTGTGCTTTTATCAGGCAGATTTATGAAATTTATTCACATATAGGCAAATGGGGTTTAGCTATCTTCTTGTTTCCAAAATGTTTGGCGGAAAGTGCCATTGTGTATATTGTTTTACAAACAAATGGAGCTTCTTACATGTACTTTATCTTTAAACCTAATCCTTAGAATATAGTCATTGCCTTTATAGGCTTGAGTCTTTAGGTCACCCCATTAATGTACTCTTTTAGTTTTACTTATAGTAAAGATCTATTATGTGAATTTTCTACATGCTTAAGACCATTGGAGATATAAATATATGTGTGTGTGTGTGTGTTCTTAATTTTTCTTCAATTGCTAATTCATTTGTCACAAGTGTTGGGATTCTAATTTTATGGATGAGAATAATTTTATTTTATATATTTTATTACTTTAAATGAAATTCCCTCCTCAATAATCAAGTTGCAAAAAACATATTTTATCATATGCTTCTTAGAGGTATTTATCCAAGGGATGAAGCATCAAATATTGGTAAAAATTTATACACAAACTCTTGAAAGATCAATTGGGTTGATTCATATTTGTGCTCAAAATTATCTAAATGCTTTTACAATATATATATATATATATATATATATATATATATATATATATATATATATATATATATTAGTGGGAGACAAATCCATAAGTCGTTGAGAATTTGAATGCTAGTGTGTTTGACATCTACACTTTCTCTGTTTTGGTGTCTTGAGGAGATATGATATTATTCTCTTTTTGAAGAGATGCAAGCAGCTAGGCCATGGCTGTTTTGCTCTGAATCTCCTAGACATGTATCCTCCAGAAAAAGGGTTTTTTTTTTTTTTTCCAAAAAAGAGGAAGAACAGAATGTGGGAAAATTTTAACCCAAGAGGCAGAAAAATGGAACTCTAGCAAATCCATGATGGAAAAGTCTTGACGTCGCCACCCCTTTTGCCATCCGCCACTTGCCAAGTCACAGTCACCGGCCCCCCGGCCGAAGAGTACTGTCCCCACCTTTTGCATGATTGATCACAAAACCCCAAGTTGCTTTTACTGTACATGCATGAGCATGACAACAAGGGAGGAAAAAAAACAAAAAAAACAAAAATTCCAAAATTGCTTTTGCAAAACCTTGCAAGATTTCCACGTTGAGTGACTCGCAAATATGTTTTTTTTTTTTTTCTACTTTTTATTGCAATGTTTTCTTGTGTAAATCAGTCATCTTTTCCACTATTTTGAAGCCAACAATGAAAATAGATCATGTTTTTACTCATTCTCTTTTTTCTCTGCTGTCTCTCCTCCATTCACCAACATTTCCAATCGGTCCCTCTTATATTTACCTGCACTATATAGGAAATTTTTTTTTTAAAAAAAGGAAAATTGTCATCAATTCTCATTGCATGTCTATCTTTTTATGCCAATCTGAGACATTCCAATCTCACATGTTCGTCAGTGGATATCTTTTTTTTTTTCAATCCTTTGCATGTTCAAATTTCTTAACAGTTTGCTTATTTATCAAATAGAACTAATTAGACGACATAGTAGCAATATTGATACATTAACATATTTAAAAATGTGAAGCACAAGTCCTGGGAGAAGGGCTGCACCTTAATGATATGGTTTAACTGTATGGTTAAAACCCTCACTATCAGCTAGACTTGTCATGTGAAACTACAAAAGTCTACAATTGCCATCTCTGACTTAATCAACAACAGCAACCATAAAAAATTATATGAATATTTTTAAAAATTTATATCTCACCTAAAAGAAATGTAAGAAATTTATTGTATTAACTTATATAATAATATTTATTTTATATTTTATAAAATAAAAAAATTTTAAAGATATTTTATATATAAATAAATAACTAAAAATTTTAATATGATATATGAAATTTAATGTGATCTTATATTATTTTATATTATTTAAAATATTTTAAATTATATTAGTTAAATTATTTACTTTTGACTAATTATTTTTACTTATTAAAAAATTAATTATAAAAAATAACTATTACAATAATAAAATTATTATAATTATTAATCATTATTTTTATTTTTAATATTTATTTTTACAAAAAATTAAATAAAAAGTAATATAAAAAAAATTTCTTTTTTTTTATCCATATAATAAAAATTATATTTTATCTTACTTTATTCTTTTTTTCTTAAAAATATATTAAATTAATTAAATTAATATTATTTTTATTATCTTACTATTTAAAATGCATATTAATAAAAATATCTATTATATCATGAAATGATAATCATAGGATGTAATACTAACATATTATCTATTAGAATAGAAATTATTTTTAAGGATAATATCAAATACATTTAAAATATTATTTTATTTTATTTTTATTACATATATATTCTGAATATACTCTTTATTTTGCTAAAAATAACAATATCAACCATAACAAATTTAATAGTCCATAGAGATGATTGATAGATTCTTATAAATATACTAGATATCATATGTGGGCTAGTGACAATTTTACTATTTAAACACAGATTGGTTGACACAAAGCCATGCACAATTAGTGGTGTTGATGGTAGCAACATTTGAGTTTTGTAGAATGAATATTAATAGACATAACTAAAGGCTAATCCAAGTACCATTGCAATGTGAGATAAAAAGTTGGCTTCATTACATAGACACTATCAATATAACACTTTTATATGCATGTTTATAT
Source organism: Rhizophora apiculata (assembly GCA_037832385.1). Lineage (NCBI taxonomy): Eukaryota > Viridiplantae > Streptophyta > Magnoliopsida > Malpighiales > Rhizophoraceae > Rhizophora > Rhizophora apiculata. The sequence goes on along the minus strand of CM075429.1, from coordinate 12,521,315 downwards.
TGTACTATAATGACTGTTAGATGTATATTTTAATTGTTAAAATTAATTACAAAAATTTATTAAAAGATTAAAAATATATAACCAACAATAACGTTATTACAATTTATAAATCTATATATGAAACACCTCTAATTCACCATAACTATATATCTTTCAAATGTTGTTTTTGGTGATTTTGAAATGCCCTTTTTTATATATTTTAACTTTTTGTGCTTTTATTGATCCCTTATTATGTTGGTAAAGTAGTATATCTAATAATTTTCCTTTTGATTAAATACAAATTTAGGTTTTAACTATGTTAATTTAGGTTATAATTTAATTTTAGCCAATTTAGGTTTTGAACTTTTAACATTCATTTAATTTCGGTCACATCCTTTAATTTTGGTTAATTTAAATTGCTGACTTTTAAATTTTGGCTAATTTAAGTTGATAATGATTTTTGCCTTTAAACTATCATCATTTATTTATTAAAATTGAAATGATAGGTAATATGATAATTTAAGTTAACACATAAATGTTTTATTATCATAACTTTAAAAATATTTTAATTTCACTTATAAAGTTTAACATTTGGCTAATTTGAATTATTACTCAAAAAGAAAAAAACTATTCAGAGAAATATTTTAATATTATAAATATAATAAGAGTTTGTTAGAATAATTTTTAATAAAATATTGTAAGAAATTTTTTGAAGTAATTTTTTTCTCTTATTTTTTATTGAAAATAAGTAAATTCATTTTGAGTGATATGAAATAATCTTAATTAATAATTAAATTTTTTGTGTACTAATGTAAATTGTCATGTTATCTTCAATGTTAACATTGATAAAGTAATATTGTGACAATTATTGATGGATTCAAATTGACTAAATTTCAAAATTTCATATCTAGATGAACTAAAATTAAAGTAAATAATTCAAAATTAAATGAATTTTAAAAATTCAAAACTCAAATTAATAAAATTAAAATATGTAATCTAAATTGACAAAATTGATAAAGTTTAAAATTTAAATTTGAATTCAACCCCCCCTTTTTTTTTTCAATAACATATAATGAGTAGTTCGTCTTTAAGATAATAGAAAGAAAAATATTAGTATTATTTTTCTTAACTAACTAATTATAATGCAAAAAAAAAAACAAAAAAAGAAGAGATTTGTATAAATTAGGATTAATACACAAAAAAATACCATCATTATCTATTTTCTCAAATCTAACATTTTCTTTCAAAAGTAATGATTTACATTATATAGAATTATTTTATATAAAATCTAATATACAATTACATCTAATTAATGAAATCCATCCAACCCATTAACATGTCATGCTGAAAAGATTAAAAATATGTAACCAACAATAACATTATTACAATTTATAAATCTACGTATGAAACACCTCTAATTCACCATACCTATATATCTTTCAAATGATGTTTTTAGTGATTTTGAAATGCCCTTTTTTCTTATTTTAACTTTTTGTGCCTTTATTGATCCCTCATTATGTTGGTAAAGTAGTCTATCTAATAGTTTTCCTTTTGATTAAATACAAATTTAGGTTTTAACTATGTTAATTTCGGTTACAAACTTTAATTTTGGTCAATTTAAGGTTTAAACTTTTAACATTCATTTAATTTGGGTCACATCCTTTAATTTTGTCAATTTAAATTGTTGACTTTCAAAATTTGGCTAATTTAAATTAATTGATAATGATTTTTACTTTTAAACTATCATCATTTATTTATTAATATTGAAATGATAGGTAATATGATAATTCAAGTTAACACATAAACGTTTTATTATCATAACTTTAAAAATATTTTAATTTAATTTATAAAATTTAACATTTGGCTAATTTGAGTTATTACTTAAAAAAAAAAAACTATTCAGGGAAATATTTTAATATTATAAATTTAATAAGGGTTTGTTAGAATAATTTTTAATAAAATATTATAAGAAAATTTTTGAAATAATTTTTTCTTTTATTTTTTTTTACTAAAATTAAGCTAATTCATTTTGAATGATATAAAATAACCTAAATTGATAATTAAAATTTTTTGTGTTAATGTAAATTGTCATGTTATTTACAATGCTAACATTGATAAAGCAATATTAGTGACAAATATTGATGGATTCAAATTGACTAAATTTCAAAATTTCATACCTAGATGAACTAAAATTAAAGTAGACAATTCAAAATTAAATGAATTTTAAAAGTCCAAAACTCAAATTAACAAAATTAAAATATGCAACCTAAATTGACAAAATTGATAAAATTTAAGATCTAAATTTGTATTCATCCCCCCTTTTTTTTAATAATATAAAATGAGTAGTTCATCTTTAATATAATAAAAGGAAAAATATTAGTGTTATTTTTTTTAACTAACTAATTATAGTGTAAGAAAAAAAAAAAGATATTTGTATAAATTAGGATTAACACATAAAAAATACTATCATTGTCTATTTTCTCAAATCTAACACTTTCTTTTAAAGTAATAATTTGCATTATATAGAATTATTTTATAACAAATCTAATACACCATTACATCTTATTAACGAAATCCATCAAATTCACTAATCATGCTGACTTGACAAAAACACTAATGTATATATAAAACAAAAGGTTTACTAGACTTCACATTAGCAAGGCATTATTATAGGTCGAGACCATTACTATGTATGAAACCATTATCAATCCTTCCACCCATTTTGCTCTACATCCTTATCTCTTTAAACTAAGTCAAGCTTAGGAGTGCAAACATCAATATTACTAGTTGTTATATTTGTCTCTACATCCAAGTTGTATTATGACAATGAAAAGAATAATAGTTAAAAGTGAAATGACTAAACTTGATTATAAACAAGATGACCTAGAAGGGTGTGAAGTCATAGTAAAAGATTTAATTCAAGTTATACCTTGTCTAGTAGATCCTTCGCAAATAGTTCAAATTTATGAGAAGTGAAAAGTAACTAAAAGAGGATGTCACCAAATTCCTAAAGCCCATTTGGATGTTTTCAACTCCATCCGTATAGACATGCTAGGTATCAACTTGTAAATAACAACCCATTAACATGCAATGGATGACAACTACTTACCAATCAAGTAGAAGAAACAAAGTTATAAACGAGAAAGACAACTAGTTATTAAAGATAAGGTGAATAAGTTGTTTCAAGCTGGATTTATTCGTGAAGTTATTTGTCCCAAATGGCTTTGCTAGTGCAGTTATGGTGAAGAAACACAATGGAAAACGGCTTGTCTTAAAGACAGTTACTCTTTTCCATACATAGATCAATTGGTGGCTTACACCTTTAACCATAAGCTCTTGATTTTCATATATGTATTCTTAAGATATAATTAGATCCCCATACATGAACTAAATCAGGAAATGACCACTTTCATCATGGAAAAGGGCACTTATTACTACAATGGCATGCCATTCAAGTCAAAAAATGAGTGTCATATATCAACAACTAATCAATAGCATGTTTGAACTCTAAGTGAGGCAAAACATGGAAATTTATATAAATGGCATGTTAGTCAAAATTAGAACAAATATAGATCACAACCTGAACCTAGAGTAAATGTTTGACACATTTGATAGATGTTAAATGAAGCTTAACCCATAAGTGTCATTTCAGTGTTAAGTTTGAAAAGTTTTGTGCTTTTTAGTTTATAATCTAGGAATTGAGGCAAACTTAGAAAAAAAAATCAAAACCCTTTAAAAGCTGCCTTCCTTGAAGACTATTGAGGATATCCAAGTCTTAAAAGGAATGTTGGCACATTTTAGTCAATTCATCTCTTGGTCAAGGGATAAATAGCCAACCTTCTTCCAAATCCTTGAGAAGGCCACAAAATTTGATTAGATAGAGGAATGTGGGTAGGCCTTCTAATAGTTGAAGGAGTTCCTCTCTTCATTGTCACTGTTGGGCAAGCCAATCAAAGAAAAAACTCTCTTTCTAACCCGAATGTTTGCAAGCATATTATGAAATCTATCTTAGTCCAAAGGCAAGATAAAGTGTAGCACCTAATGTATTATACTAGCAGAGTTTAGCAAGGATTAAAGCTTTACTGCCTAAAGATTAACAAGCTAGGATTTGCCTTAATTGTTGCCATAAGGAAATTAAGGAAGACTTCTCTAATGGTTTGTTGAGTTTAATGAATTTGAAGTTCAATTTCAACCTCATAAAGCCTTGAATGCTCAAAATTTAGCATAGTTCATTAATGAATGTGTAGAGTTATACCTCTAATCCCTATTTAATGAATCTAATTATTAGATACTTGTAGGAAGAAAAGGAATTAGAGGAAAAGAATGAAGCAATGTGCTTATGCCTTAAAGCAACACATTACTTGAATAAGACTTGGCTAAAGTGGTTTCTTTGGTGAACAACAATATTGGTAGTACTTGTGATGTGTCCCATATCGGTTCTTAAGGGGTTCCTGGGCCATTTATAAGGGTTGGGTCAACCCTTCACCCTTAAGTTAGCTTTTGTGGTGGAGTTAGGGTTTAATCCCTTATCAGGTGGTATTAGAGCTAGGCGTCAGAGGGTTGGTGGGCGCATGTACAGAGGTTCCTTACTATCAACTCCCGTGCCGAATTGCCAACTGAGGCAGCACGTGGATGTGCAGTCTAAAGGGGTCGGGTATGATGTATCCAATATCGGTTCCTGAAGGGTTCTTAGGCCGTTTATAAGGGTTGGGTCAACCCTTCGCCTTTGAGCTAACTTTTGTGGTAGAATTAAAGTTTAATCCCTATCAACTTGGAAGTTGCTTGAGGATATTCGATACATAAAAAACCTTCCTTGTTAAGCATGTAAATTGTGAATTTATTCATATTAGGAGAGAATCCAATGAAGTTGCTTATGGATTTGCAAAATGGGTGATTATTAGACAATTTCATTCAATTGCTTGATTGTGAATTTTGGCGCTTTGCCTGCTTCTTCTACTTACCTTTATTTCTCATAGCTTGTAGGTTATATGCATTCTTTACATTAGAGCCTTGTCTTGGTTTATCATATTTTTATTTATCTACACTTTGGGATCCAAGTGTGGGTATGTTGAACTATTGTTGTGACAAGTTTATTCCTCTTGGGGTTTGAATTTTGGTGTTATGTTTATGCTTTTATTAAGATATGTGTTTGAGTGTGTCTTTGATTTTGTACTTCACATTTTCCTAAAACTAAAAATTATGCAAATAGTAACAAAAAATGAAATTAGGAACAAATAAATTTTACATGAAAAAAAAAAAAAAAAAAAAGACAAGCAAAGAAGAGGAAATCCACTGATTCAAAGGAAGAGTACAAAGAGATCATTTTTAAGTAGTTTATTTTACTCTAACAGAATATATATGTATTTATATAGGTGTACAAAAAACCCTAAGTTTGAATATAACTAGTCCATCGACCCAACCTTACTCTTCTACTATAGCTTCCCAAAAAATCTTCTATTTGTCGCACCACAAGCTCTCTATATGGGGTTAAATGGAACCAAACTCCAACATTTCCTTTGAGTAATACTTTGTAGCAAAACATATGAACACATAGAGAGCATATAGAAGTAACATGAAGGTAACATAGTAATTTTCCTGCATTTTCCTGTATCACCAAACTCTCTCTCTCTCTCTCTCTCTCTGTTTTTTTTTTTTTTTTCCTAAATTAATTGGCTTATTGAAAACAAATAATAATAATAATAATAATATGATTGAAAATGTAATTTATTTCTTACATACTATTGTCAATCGATATGACTTGAGTCCTTAAATGACACATGATAATTGTAAATAGGGAGTGGCTATTAAAAGAGTTAGACTACAATCATTCTTTGATATTAAAAAAAGATTATAGAATAAAGCATATCAGACTCTTGATGGAGGACATTGCTCTCATCAGACCATATTCATCTAAATAAACTCAAAGCTTTAAATTGCATCAAAATTTAGAGTTATCTACAGAAATGGGACCACCACGTCAAATAAACAGATGATCAATCGAGGATGTCACAGTGACACTAAAACTCTCAATTTCTTGGGATCTAGCACTTGTGTAAATGGGGTGGCTTCTAGCATGGAATTGTGTTTACCCTTTGGGTGCAACTCGTGGGGGAATGCCTCGAATGCATCGGATGAGATGCAAAACCGTAACAAGAGAAAAGGGAGAGAGGGTGAGAAGGGAGAGAGGGTGATTGCAATTGGGTGGCCTGCAATGACAGCGCATTAACATTGCTACTGGTGGGGGTGGCCTACAATGGCAGTGCATTAACATGGTGGTGGGGGGGAGTTGTTTGTTGAATACATGCATGCCTCTACTCAATCTGTCAAAATTATAAATGCACTGCGCAGTACACGGCATATGCAAACAACAATAACGAACGACTTGGCAGTTCTCGTGAGGGCCCCCTTTCGTATCATAAATTGCACTCAAACAATTTCCAGCCTCTCTCTCTCTCTCTCTCTCTCTCACACACACACACACACACACACACACTCTTTCTCTCTATAAAGATACACGCGGTGGCTGTGCTGCTCAAAGCTAAAGTATAGAGAATATTTGAAATGGCAAGTGAGACAAATAAATGATTGTCTTGGATCACGCGCTTGATTGGTGGCTTTCACCTTTTTCACGGACCATGAAATGAGAGAAGGTTGACGATTTATACAATCAACCACAAGTCATCCTCTCTCTCTCTCTCTCTCTCTCTCTCTCTCTGTGCCATTGTGCCATTGTATCCTTTTGCATGCCTTGGTGATTAGATGTCAGTCGAGCTAACGAGAGTGTTGTTACATTTTTGAGTGTTGGAGTAATAAATCTTCCTTTACAAAGATATGAATTTTGCTGGCAACAAAAGAATGAAAAATATCCCATATGCCAATTGAAAACATGCTGGCTCAAGTATAGCACATTGTATCCCTTATTTAGGTCTTAGGAGGATTAAAGAAAGCCCACATGAATGTAACGAGATTAGAGTTTTCTGATGTGACAAAAAAAAATGTACAAAAAAAAAAAGAGATTAACATTAAATTAAAAGAAAGAGAAGGGCTTAGTCACACATCAATCGCAGTAAATAAAAAGCTGTAAATTAAACATCACACCGTTAAGTTAGTAATTAAAATCTTATATTAAGAAATTAAGTAAAATTAATTAATTTTATTTTTTATAAATAAAAAATATTATAATTTATTATATTAAAAATTATTTTAAAAATTATAATTTAAAAAATTTTTAATATATTATTTAAATTTTTATTAATTAAATTAAAAAAAATTATTTTTATAATTTTTACATTAATAAAATTTTCTCTTATGAATGTATGTTAAATTAATCAAATCACTTAAATTTAATATCTCTTATTTTGAATTATTATTTTTTTAAATCTTTAAAAGATGCAATCCAAAGTTTATCTTCTAACATCCACTTCACTATAAGACATCATTATTGGGTTAAAATCACCAATAGTTTAGGAGTGTCCATGAATACCACACGCACGCCCCTCTGGCACACTCCATATTTAGTACTAATGGCATCTCTAAAATAATGTTACAACAAGTTAAACATGATATTGTGGACATAATTAAAGAGAGGTATACCAATTTACTGTGGGATCAATACTTCCCAAGTGAATGAGGATGAGGAAAGGATCTATGGATATGCTAAAGAAAGAAAAGGGTATTTCTAATTGTAACTAAGCATTTAATTATTCATTCATTTTGTAATGGCAATGACAATAGTGATATTAGTCTAAATATAGTTAATATAGTTGAGGCACAATCCAAATATGGGGTTCCCAAAATGCATAATACAAATAAAGAAAACAAAAAGTAGAACGAGGGGACAAATTTTCTTGTAAATTAATTTATAAAAATAATTAAGTTTAATTTAATTAAATATAAAAAAAAAATGTAACGTGATGAAAAAAGAGAGTGGGGGCAATAATTCTATATTGATTCAAATCAACTCATACACTCCTATATCTAATAAAATTCCGACTAAAAGCATAAAATAGTACAATTGCCCCATAAAACCTATCTCCATTCATATGATGAAACAACCATGTAATGTAAAGAAGGGGATTCTTATTTTTACAAATGGTAATTCAAACTCTTAACGAGCACACTCAAATCCAAAGGCATTCATTCTAATCCCGTGGACACATTTTAAAACTCAGATCTTTGGACTAAGAGTTTCATGCACTCAATCATCCTTATTCCATTTGTCCAAGGGAAATTACAGTGATTCATGCTTCAATCATCAAATGGGCAACAAGTGAGCAATAATGAGATAGAAGACTACCGATATTATTTTATAATTCAATAAATTTCTTCATAAATCACTAGAACATCGTATCTCAAATACTAACAATACTTGATTTTACATTTTTCAGAAAAAAAAAAAAATTTTATGAGTAATATATATCCAATAAAAAAGTTATGGCATCTCAATTGGTTTCCTTCAACAGTAAAAGAGAACAATTGGATAGTCTCCAATCATAGGAAGCATGTTAGAAAGCAATCATTATAACGACTATACCATGAGGACTCCCCGATGCTATTATGACACGCTAATGATTTCTTTCACTTTCACGTTTTCTAATACCAAACACACACACTCTGGTGCCCCCCCAGTTTATCATGCAACGCACTTGGGGAATAAAGATTTTATATACGTCAAAGTTGTTCACAGCAATTACTCGTTGCTTAGAATGTCTGAGCACACAAGTCCTGTCTCCAGAGTCGCAGCCATTAATTCGGAATGAAATGAAACGGATGGTTGATTGTAATTTAAGAGTAAAAAACCACCTGATTTTAATGCACTTACACCAAGAGGTTGCATCTGAGTAAAGAAAAATGAAGTTTGCAAAGCCGACAAGGGTTAGACAGCGACCTGTTTGAGGGTTTTGATGGTTGAAGGAATCCAAGCAGCAAATTATCCAATTTGATTGTGAAACCAAGTAATCTTGTGTGATTGTGTTATCCTGAATACCCAACAATGGTAATTCTATCGGGAAATGTCCAACGAGTCTGGCCCTGGAATTTAACTGGCTACCATGTCCCTGGAACCGAAACTACCTAGATCTTAACCTGGCCTTCCTGGAGGATTATTTGAAGCGAAGGTATGACTTCCAGGGTCTTTATTATTACATATGGGACTGCAAACTTGGGTCCCCACCTAACCCTTTTGGTTGGTTATTCTCAATGGGGAGGAGAGCCAGTCCCTCAAATCCTGACGATGAGAAGCCGGAGCCCACTCATCTAACTAGTCTTCGCAGTTTTGATTAGAATCAGAATCAAAGAGGGTTCGATTCCAACAAAAACTGAAATTAGACCCGACTGGGGTCACCCCCCCCCCCTAGTGTAACCAAATCGCATTGGAACTTCTAGTCACTCGGGCATTGGATGTTTTACTGTTTCACCATTAATCAATAAGTTTCCCTTCCTTTTTCTTCCCAGTCTTGGGAAAAGAAGAATAATTGAGGGTAGAGTACAAAAGCGTTGACAAGGATGCTTTTGGAATGGTGTATGTGGGGAGGATTTTTTGTCTTTTCCTTTTACCGAAACCACACACATCTCAATGGTGGAACCATAAAGTACAAAGGGGGAAAAAGAAAACCACAAAGCTGTGTTAGATATCATTATCAGAAGTTGGAGAGGAGAGTTGGTCGTACCCGGTGGTGGCAATTTGAGCCACTCCTTTATCGATCTTGACCCTAATCATAATAATTCACTCTCAATAATTCATAAGGATGAGGTAAAAGAAAAAAAAAATTAATTCTAATTTTTTTAATTTTTTAATATAATTTTAAACATTTTAAAATTTTTATTTTAATTTTAAATGTTTCGTTTTTGTTTTAATGGATAACAATTTTGAATAAAAAATGTTCAAATCATTAATTTTATATATTAACTAAATAGAATTAAAAAAAATTCAAAAATTGAAGAATGAATTTAAAAAATCTCCAAAAGTCTTAGAATTAATTTGAAAACTCAAATAAGCTAAACATGCCAAGTTTTATTAATTTATACCTATTTTGTAAGATCAATGTACATGATTAATAGCTTTGACAATTTTTTCTTTTTTTTACAAAATGATCTTAAATTAAAGTAAAATCCAACATTAAGGATTGAATTAAAAAAAACTTTTAGAGTTCAAAACTATATTGCAAAAATTACTATATTGCAGGAGACTGTATGGAGCTTCTTACGTGTTATATATATAATATATATATTATTAAAAATGCTTCAAATGAACAAAAACCAACAATATAAAAAAAAATAAAATACATTACATAATAAACATTTCTTTTATAAAAGTCAACAATAGGAAATTTTTTTCAATTGATTTAACAAGAAATGATTGCAACAAAATCAAAATAATTAAAGCAAGAACATCAAATCTTGTTCAAAGAAAAAAATTACAAATATGCACAATATCTAATTCAATAAATAAGAAATAATGGGTATATTCCATTCATTCATATTCAAATATTTTAATAAAAAAGTCTTAACTTTTCTTAAAATAGTTGTGGTTTCCACCACTTTCTCTAAGCATCTTATCCAAACGAGCTCATTTAGATTAACAAATGAACTGGAACGAATCCTTGATAAGCAAGGATTACTGAGTGAAGCAGCGGGTAAAAATGAGTTGTGTTCTTGGCCAAAATGACAACTCTGAGAAAGTCGCAGGAGCAACCTACTCCCTAAGATAAATTCAACTTTTATTTCGTATGAAACTTTTCATAGAAGAATAATTTGAACTCTATTGTTACAACAGCTAGGTCTAGTAGTCTAAATCTGCTGCTGGAGCCTTTGCCTCCCAAGAAGAGCTAACCTGAGGGGTTGGCTAAATAGGTGCATAGAGTTGAGGCGTACATTTATATTTTGTGGGGCTAAAATCATAGAATATCATTAATTCTCTAGGCGAGACTCTGCTCTACCTACGCAAAAGCATTGACAAAAGCCAAAAAAAAAAAAAATAATAAAAGAAAAAGATTTAAATGTCTTTTTTTTTTTTTTTTATATATAAAAAATCTCATATTTAGTGCCTTTTCAGTCAATAGCCTTTGCTTCTCCTCCCCCCATCGTTCTTTTGCTCAATTTTTGAAGCCGAAACCCAAAGAGAAGAGAGAGAGAGAGAGAGAGAGGAACCGTATAATTGTCATTCATCATATCACAGTCTGACATGACAATCTTCTGCTGTCTATAGGTAGATAACTGAGTTGCCCATTTCTTTTAGTCTTTATACGAAAACCTAAGATCAAGGGGTTTTGGTTCGGATTTTGTTTCTTGTATTCTGTGATTCTTGAACTCAAAAACGTTCTTGGGGTTAAAAAAAAAAGGAGGGCTTGAAGCAGTAGCAGCTGGAGTATCAGCCTCAACAAGGTTTGTGGTGGCAGTTGGAGGATAGGAAGCCAGCCGAAAAAAAAAAAAAGAAAAAATGCCAAACCAAAGGAAAGCAAAGGAGTTTCAACCCCATCAAGACACTTTTCTTGAGTAATCAAAAAGAAAAAAAAGAAAAGAAAAAAAAAAACTTCAAAACAAAGGAATTAACCTGGATTTCCAACAAGGAGATCAAGAACAGAACCTATCCGGGCCAACCAGCCATTTTGAGTACTACCCTCCTGAGCTTCTTCTTCTTCAGAACCAGGTGCTTCTTCAACATGATGGGGAAGCAGCCATAATAAGGTCCAGTCGCCTGCAGCAACCAGCTTTGAAATTAGACCAACCATGTGTAGGTGAGAATGCAAAAGACAAACGAAAAAGGATGGGAACAAAGAGCACTGCTGGAGGTGGTGGGGGTGGTGGAGAGATTATACAAGTCCAAGGAGGACACATTGTTCGGGCCACCGGGCGTAAAGACCGCCATAGCAAAGTTTACACTGCAAAAGGCCCTAGAGACAGGAGGGTCCGGCTATCGGCTCATACTGCCATACAATTTTACGATGTTCAAGACCGGTTAGGGTATGACCGGCCGAGCAAAGCAGTTGATTGGCTCATCAAGAAGGCAAAGTCCGCAATTGACAAACTTGCTGAGCTACCTGCTTGGCACCCGACTGACCATAATGAGAACTTGGAGGAGGCTGACCAGGATGCTGAATCTAGTGATCAAATGGCATTAGCAGCTGCAGCAGAGCAATCGGAATCAACTGGCTATAGTTTCCAGCTCCATGGGCAACTGGCTGCTGAGAATCCAAACAATGGTTCTTCTTTCATTGAAGTTGCCCCACCGCCATCTGTGAACCCTGATGCCATTGCTGATACCATGAAATCATTCTTCCCGTTAAGCTCCACCACCTCGTCAATGAACTATCAAAACTATCCACCTGAGATAATCTCAAGAACCACGAGCAACAATCACAGTTCTCATGAAGATCTTGGTCTGTCCCTTCATCCATTTCAAGACCACCAAGGTCTAATCCACGGGAGAAATTCACAGCCAGGAGGTGATGCAAGCCGTAGGCCTCCCAATGAACACCCCATGTTCGCCGCAGCCTCAGCTCCACTTGGATCATTTGAATCCAGTTTTCAGAGAATGGTGGATTGGAGCGGCCAAGCAGCTATAGAGAATAGCGTTTCCGGCGGAGAAGGGTTCACATTTATGCCACCACAACAACAACATGCACTGCTGATGGGCCAAGGGTCAGCCGCATTCGCTCCGAGGGGGCCCCTTCAGTCCAGTTTTGCACAATCCATTAGAGCTTGGAGTGATCTTCCTATGGCATCCTCAACAGATCATCACCATGGCACACAGGATATTCATCAGTCCTTGATTTTTGGAAGCAGATTTGCATCTGGGGTTACGGATTTTAGCAATATTCCGGCGCGAATTCACGGTCAACATGATCCAAATGTTGCTCCAGATACGCCCTCTTCTTCTTCTCCCAATTCCCAGCATTGATCAGATCAAGAAAGTGGACCTATTCCTCAACTACTGGCTACTCAGGTACTTTGACTCTGCCAACCTTAATTCATCATCTTCTCTTCTTATTCTGTTATCCTAAACTCAATTGGCAAAACCCTTCCTTTCTGCCACAGTTCAGTGTCCATTGCAAAACAATTCAGTTTAAGACAAAGGCCCCCCTTTCGTTCCTCTCCAGGATATTGCTCTCGGACAAAAGTTACACATACATACATACAAAAAAATCTTACAGGCCTATGTCAGCTAATAATGTTGCCATGTAGTTGTAGATTCTGTAAAAGCATTGTTTATGATACGTATAATATAAGATTTCAATTGGGTTGTTAAACATATGATTTTTCTCGTTCTAGAGCCGCTCTAATTGATAACCTCCGTTTACTTTTGAAGGATGCAACATATTCAAAATGGTGAATTCTGAGCTAACTGAAGAGGGAAGAAGTAGATCGGCTTGTAATCAATTTAATTGTGTAATGTGGCTTATTTGGTTGGATTCAACAATTTGTTTTGCTTTCTTTGTATTTAGACCAAGGCACTTCTTAATTATTTTCTGGTTTGAGCTTAAGGGGCGGGCTCCAATTTGGCTCAACTTTGTTATATGTTGCAGTTTTTACATGGATTCAGATTGCTACATCAGTTTTGCTAGCTTTGTTGTTCTTGAAGGCACTTCTTGTCTCTATGCTTCGCACGTCTAGGAAGCTTCAGCATGAACAGGAAACCCATGAGATCTTAGGTCTGCCAACTTATTCAATGAAAGTAATTAACGAACGCCTAAAGATAGCATGCAGCTTTGCATACTTAACAGAAGAAGGATTCCCCACTTGGCTTTCCTGTTCTTACAAGTTGATATTAATAGATCCTCTTAGGAAGCATTCCCTTTCTTTCCTCCTTTTGGGGGCACAGGGGGTTGCAGCCTGTAGGTAGCAAGATTTGAATCCAGGCCCAAAGACTAAGAGCCTAGGCTGCTGTGTCCCCAGATCATGCAAGAGGAAGCAAGCAATCCTTCATAATGTAACACTACGTAGAGTAGCACCAGTGTGCAGGCTAGGTACTGTTTTAAAATGCGGGGGGTGTGAATTATTACCAAGTCCAAACTTGAGGTATGTTAAATGAAAATTTCCCTCGAATCTTGCAGACATCTAATTCCCATTCTCAAGCATCTGCTGCTTCTATGATTCCTGTCTTGCATGGACCAACATCAACATCATTGAGAGAAAGTGGTTCTTCATTATCCTCCCAATGAGTGGGTTGTTTGTCCTTTTACTTTGTTTGTAACGCCTACTGCTTGCAATTCATCCGCACCCACCTTGGCTTTCCTCAAATCCACAATAAATCTTCAGACAAGTGTCACACGAGACAGAAGGAAAAGACAAGAACACTGTCAGATTATTTCAAATGGAAAGACACAAAATTTCTAATGGCTAGAGAACTATTGTCGTTATGTTGATGACACCTGGAATCATAACTGACCAGAAACTGGAATCACAACCGAATTGCAGCTTGCCAGTTCAGTTTTGATTTAACATAAAATTTTGCTAAATGATTTTCATATTCAAAGCAATAGTTCCAAGAGTTTCCAAAGCCTAGAGCTGGCATTTCAAAAACATTGGTTTTACTTACTATTTGGCTCGTGTTAAAGTGGCATTCAAAGTAGGCATTTAAACACCAAAAGATAATAGAGTTTGCCACATATTACACCTCTAAGTTATTGGTTTTAAATAACATAATATTATAAGGTGAAGAATGCATCACACCATTAAATCCATGAATTTAAACACCAGGAAGTTATAAAATTATCCATATATCATACCACTAGATCATTAGGTTAAAAATACTCAGATTAACATTATTAGCATGGCCAGAGGTGAGAAAGGGGTCTTCCCTTCCTACATTCCATAACTTGATTCACTACAATCTCCTGCAGCTGTTTCTCTACAATTTCTATGGGTTGACAGGCATCTACAATCTGCAACAGAGAATAGAACAAAACTTTCAAAGGATAATCTTTACATTGCCTGGTGTGCCAAGAGAAGCAAAGCCAGAGAAATAAACCCCAAGCAAAATAATAATAATAAGGATTATAAGAAACCATAGAACAAACTGAACAGAACAAAGTTGGGGTGGTCAGACACTGCAGTTAATGATAGCATGAAGATTTGAGGCAAGTGTTTGGGTTTCCTCACAAGTAAAAAAGGAGGAAAAAGAAAATGACCAATATTACCAACTTAATATTATGTAAACATACATGAATGAAGATATGATGAGCAATAGCCCATGTCACCATCATCTACAGTTTACCACTTCAGATCACTAATAGAAATTAGAAATTCAGCAGGGATTACACAGGAAAACCAAAATGATTGAAAGCTTTACTTGAATGGCATCACAACCATGAGGCTGCAGTGCTACTCTTTTAAAGCAAAATTGCTTACGGAAGATGCAAATACTTACCTTCCAAGAGGAATCGATGAGGTCCTGATAAGAGTGGGCAACTTTTCTCTGGAACTCAAGCTGCTCATATCTTTCACCTCCATAGCCTCCTCTATCGGCAGCTTTCTGTATATATATATATATATATATTTTAAATCATGAGGGAAAATTGTGTTAGTAAATCTGCCAGACACAAGTAAGAAAATTTCAACCATAGCAGACAAAAACATTACTTCATCTCCAAATTTTTCTGATTAGAAACAAAAGGAAACATTGTCAGTCCACATTCCATACATAAAGACCAATATGATTCATTCATCTGTGAGGCTATTAAAACAAGCATCTATGTGCAAATATGATTAATGCCGACAGTCACATAAGTGTCATATGTTTTTTTATTCAGCTTGACTTTCTTAATACCCTTGATGATCTCACATAACTGCAAAGTAGTTGACAACAAATCATATGATCACAACTGCTACACACAAGGTTTATTTTTTCTCACATAACTGCTTCACAAATAAAAGCAGTCCTAATCAATTATCAGACAGGATATGTAGCAGAACAAGGTCCATGTTTTAAGGGGGCTTTTGTTTGTCATGAAACAATATAATCAAGAAGAAAGGTCAAAAAATTGTCATTGAAACCTATCACCCCAATGGTACTAATGGCTATCAGGTGGAAACTCATGTCAGAATATACACTTTGAAAAACAGAAAATGCTGGCCACAACACCATGATCTGCATCTCATAGAATGGATGTGGTTTGTATGTCTCTTTCTCTAATCACAATAAAGATTTTACAGTATAAATCCAAATGATTCTCACCTCAGGTGGAATCTCAAGGTATAAAACTACATCTGGTGCCAACAGCCCAACCTCAGGAGCCTGCAAGATAAGCTTCATTTATTAAATCACCATAATAAAAAGGTCATTAATATCATTTTGATAACAACTTCAATAATGTATTTGACCTTACACCATTGAACATCAAGTCCTTTAGCAACCGAGAAAGCCACACCAGAATAAGAATAGCGGTCAACAATAAGAGTGGTTCCTTTTTTCAATTGACTTTCCATGAATGATCTGCAAAACAATTTTAAAAACTTGAAAAAATGTTCTGTTATTTTGAAGATAAACTTTCCAGTGTTTATGGTATAGCTCATATATGAATCATTAAAAAAATAATAGATTCCCCTTAATTAACTGCCACCCTAACTGAGAAGCACCCAGCAATTCCCACAACATGATGTGCATAACATTTTGCAGTCCAAGAGAAGAATTATCATGCATGGTTTAGTGAGGGCAGCAAGACATGAATGTACGTACCAACCGAGCCAAGAAAGCCAAACAAAAGGTGGACCTGAGCACTATAAGAATTTTAAACTGCATGAAAATTTTTCTCAGGAACAGTATGGCTTAGACCAAAGGAAACATAGCACCATCAATGTACAACTTAGTTCTCTATGAGAATGTATGGCTATTTAGGGTCAAACAGATTGTCATTGACATTTTGTTATAATGACATGAATAAAGTTACAGTAGACATCAAATTGGCACATGTAAGCATGGCTATTTAGGGTCAAACAGTTTGTCATTGACATTTTGTTATAATGACACAAATAAAGTTACAGTAGCCATCAAATTGGCACATGTATCATTATCACTCCCCCCTTCCCACCATTAAAAGATTCAAAAGGCCAGTCTCTTTAATAATGTACACAGTAAAATTCCATCCACATAGAAAACCCAATCTAGGATTACAGAGTCCCAATAATAACATCTCACCCATTGCATGTATAACCCCCTTTGTGTATGGGCTGAGGGAGAATGGAACAAGGCATATATACACGAACAAGCTGTACAATGTGATGCTGTATATTGTTTCTAAAAATATTTTCCTCACAACATTAGGCCCTTTTGTTATTCATAACAAGCTCTAAGCCACAGTTAACTAATTGGAGCCACAAATTAAGTGAGAATTTCTTATTCTTTTGTGACACAAATAACGTAAACCCAACTTTCTTGAAGAAGATGAAAATATGAATTTGAAAACCATGATGCATGTTGGCCACAAGTGAGAATATATGGCATTCACTCAAAGGAAATGCCAGAAATGGAAAGGGAAATTTATATTAACATACTGTGTTTTAGGTCCAGTAACAATTGTTGAAAAGCACAAAATAGAGTATGTTAAATATTAATTTCCCTAATGAAAATTTATGACAACAGGCATACCTCTTCTCCCATCTATTTGCACTGAATAGGAGATGGATCGTGTGATCATTTAGCTGTGACTTATTTGAAAGATAAGCAGATATCATCTGTCCTACACTTGTAGTTCTATCTGGGAATCGCCATAGTTCAACAGGATGCCCTAGTCTCTCCAGGTAAGAAAACAATCTACCTGATTGAGAAGACTTTCCGCTACGATCCAAGCCTTCTAGAACTATTAAGGCACCCCTAGAATCACTGTTATTGACCCTTAGGTTGCATTTATTGCCATTCTCCATACTAATTGAACGATGGCAATTTCTATGCAGATGATTCAAATGAAAAATCGACAGCCTTGTAGCAGCCACAGTGCCAACACTTCTGCAATATAACAACTACTATTAAATAAAAGCAATTAAATGCCAAAAAAAAATCCAAGTGATAATATCCATCTTGCTTATGCTAAATTTATGACCAACGAAAAAGAATGGAAAAAGCAAAGCAAAATGGCTGATAGGAAAGACACTTACAAAGCCTTAAAAACTGCAGAAAGAGCAAGCATCTGTCATGTCCTTTCCGTATCATTGCCTGCAGCATAACATTTTGAAAATCATGGCTTCTTATATATATAGAAAACACAAATATGAAACATTTTATTGGGAATGGAAAAATATTCAAAAATCAAAACGAGTGCTTTAACAGATTAATATCCATAATCCTAAAACCCAGAGTCTTTATCTTTATTTTATTTTAATGTAACAGGGGACTAGCTTGAGTGTCAGACCCAATAAAACAGGCATGAAAATACTCCTTCAGAGGAAAAAAAAAAATCCTAGAGCTGAGCTATTCATAAAATAAAACTTGAGCTTTCAAAAAGGAGACAAAAGAACTGCACAAAAAAAAAAAAAAAAAAAACTTTTGTTTTCTTAAAACCCATTCAAACAATTCATCAAACAACTTGCCTTCACACACTCTAATTTTCGCCTGTCAGCCAAGACACGCAATCAAGAACGAGTAGTGTAAAACAGAACACACATAAACAATTCCACAATCAATAAAGTGGGGGCCCAACAGCACAGCAAGCCAACGTCCATTGACGACTGATTTTAACTACACTACACACGCCATAAATCATGTCAACCGTGGGAACCAAAAGCTGATGCACCCATTACCCATGCATGCATACATCCATACATACATACCCATACACATGGGACCCGTTGAAAGAGAACTCAGTTAACAAGAGATTTACCTGACCTGACTCTAAATCTGAAGCCGCCCGAAGGGTACTGGAGAAAAGGAGAAATGGTGGGGTGTGGTGCCATCCAATTTTCGTGTTTAATGGCCGCCTGCCCTAATTTCTAAGTTTCCCGCGCAATTCCAGCTGCCATTTCGCTAATTTACACAAATACCCTTCAAATTCTGGAATTGGGTCATATACCTTTCTCGAAAAACTAAAATAACTTTTATACGATGTATTATAAGATATTTTATAGGCAATATAAAAACTTTTTACCGTAATCATCTCTTTTACGCGCGCGGGCGCGCGTGGACGTAGATGTATTTATATCGGTGAGTTGATTACAAATACAAATAGAATGATTATAATTAATTTTATAAGATCTAATTAAATTAAAATATAATTAATTTAAAAAAAAAAAAAAAGAAGAAACTTGGATGTTAAGGAAGATGAATCTCAATGGATTATCAACTCAACTTAATTTTTGAGACAACATCAAATCTTATACTTAATGAATAAATTATATCATTAGTGTGATTAATGAAGCATTGTATATAATTATTTTCATCTTAGTGGTATATAATATTTATTATTTAGAATTAGAAAAAGAAAAATAAATTTTAAATTTTTAACAAATATAATAAAAATTTTGATAAAAATATTAAAAATATATAAAATATGAGATATTTTAATAAAATAAAATTGTTGATTGATTTTAAAATATTTACGAAAAAATATAAATATAATGTCTTATCGAATCGTTTAAATTTATGAGAAATTTATTAATATAAAGTTATTTACTTAAAATATTTATACCATTTATTAATTGAAATGTATGGTTTAAGGTTTGTCTATTATGCCATTTAGACGAAATAGGTTGGCTGGAAGTCAGGAAGACGAGTGTTCCCTGGAAGTCTTGCATGCAAAGCTACAATTTTTGTGTTATTTGTCAGGAAGGAGCTTGAGTCATGGCCAGGCAGAGAGCACTTGGAATGGAAGTCGGTGGACCATCCCAGAAGCAGCTGAGCATTGTCAGTGTCAGCACAAAATGGATGGAAGAGGCTCTCAGGAGTTTTTCCTTGCAGCTCGTCGAGAAGATGTGAACCATGGGGAAGGATCATGCTGTCATCATCTATTTGCCATGCGTGTATATAGATTTCATCTTGTGTGCATTCTTTTACCCTTGCTGGCGGCCGACTAGGACAGCAGCGCCAGTGTTTCAGGAATGACACAGCTCCTTGCTTATTGCTCGACTGCTGCATCCACGAAACTTCGGTTTCAGTTCATTGTTTCCTGGGGTTGTACACGCATCCGATGTTCTCCCAGTGAAACGGGATAGCCTTCCATTCGAACCAGATTTGCAAGCTTTGAATTTATTATGTGGGCATGGGTTGCAATGATCTTGCCTGCCGCCCGCAGCTCATCCTGCCCACAGCCATGGCTACAGCCGCACACTTGCTTCTGAACCTCGCAAGTGCAACCTCACAGACTCACCCGCTCGACCAAACGTTCCTCTGCCAATCATCAGAACACAATTTCACTAGTAAGGCCAATGCGTAACGGCAGAAGGAGAAACAGATGCAAGGTCAATGGAAGAACCGTAAAGCTTTCTTGAGACACTAATTCTTATATTACCCTACTTTCATTTGGGCTCCAAAGGAAAAGGGAAGAGCTTTGCAAAATGCTGAAAACGCACAGTGCTGGATATGGTAAATAAGGTTATCACGCAATGTTTTATGAGTTGAATTTGTACAGGATAAAATATGAATGACAAATATATACCCCTCAAAAAGCTTACAGGACAACATCAGTAAGATACAGATGACCTTTATAGGCTACAGCTACCCGTCCTTGGCTGCTCTGTTATCTCCTATAATGAACAGTAAATCAAGCCAATCGCTGCTGCTTCTCGCTCTCGTTATCCCTCTGTAGTTCTTATGTTTATTAGCAATAGATAGATCCCGTTTTGGAAGGAGGCTGCCGTTGTCAGATGTATGGTACAATCATATCTGTTTGCGTGGTGCAGCTGAGGCAACTTGCTTGGACAATTTGCTGGGTGGCCAGCCCCTCAGAGGAATGCAGGATAGGCTTCATGAAGCACATGTGGTCACAGATGATTCTCATCCAGAACAATGTCTGCTGGATCTCCAATCCATGGCCTCCCTTCTCTCCATTGAAACTTAATCCTCAGCTTCCCATTTGCATCTACCCCAACTATATGGCCCTTGCTTGCATGAGTCTCCATTCCCCAACCCCATCGAGGTGCTACCAGCCCATCTCTGATTCTCACCTTGTCCCCGACTTTGAATGGTCGAACTCGTTCCATTTCCCATGCCTTGCAGAGCCACAGCCTCTCCATGAAGCAGAATGCGACCCATAGTTCCCCTCCTTCCATTCGATGCACCACTCCAATGCTCGAATGATTCACCTCCCCCCACTGTTGTGTTGGTGTTGAAACTGATGCCCTCACCCTTACCCAGTCTCCAATGCAAAGTTCCTCTTCTTTTATCAACTCGACTTCTGATGGATCAAGCATCCAAGTTTTGGAGCCTACAGGAGTATATATTCTCAGCTTTCCATCAGCATCGATTGCTGCAATAGTTCCAACATCTGCATGACCATGGCCTGACCACCCAAATCTAGGCTGTTTCACTGAGAGTTTAACCCTAACCTTCTGTCCTACCATGAGCTTTTCAGCTCTTTCAAGAAGGGAAGTGGGACCTACCCATCTTTCTTGCTCCCCACAAAATCCCACATATGTGCTTCCACTCCATTCATCTCCATCATATCCCATACCTTGTACCACACCAACACTGCCTGGCCCAATGGACTTCCAACTACTGGCACCTTCCCTCAACTTCACCCATTCACCAATTTCGAATGTCTGCTCTATCTCAAGATCTGCAGGATCTCCTCTCCACAATCCTGGCAAATCAAAAAAAGCAACCCTCACTTCTCCATCAGCATGAACACAGGTTATTATGCCTCGTGAATCAGGTTGCGCCCCTCTCCACCCCCATCTTGGCTCAACCAGTCCAGTTCGAAAGTGAACATGCTGGCCAACTTTGTAGCATTTCACCTTTTCAACATCCGTGTAATGAGTCATCGTCCTTCCTTTGCGGAAGCAACAAGCCAACTCTAGATAACCTGTTTCTTGCACGCTATGCACAACAGCTAAGCTTTCTTTCCCAATGCTATTCCAGTCATAACTTGGTCTTGTCCCCAGACTCGGTTTTGAACGCACCCAGTCACCAACTTCAAAGCCTGAGAGACTTTCTGCATCTCCAGGAGAAACTTTCCACAAGCTATGTCTGCCAACAACTCTCACCTACATACAAAATCAATGGCTCTTGATCAGTAGCAATTCATTTTCATTCATTCCTTTTTAGCTGGGAATGACTAAATTGAGTCATGGCAATCAATAGCCAATGCACATGTTTTTGTTACACAATCATAGCATCCTTCAATCACAAGAAGTCATGTTATCCAGATGAGACAATATGCAGGATGTTGACATCTGCAACAATTGAAATTGCAGAACAATTTGCACAGATCCAATAAATTAAGCCAGCCAATGAAAAATGATAAGAGCTGAGTGTGCATATACATTCAAAGCACCATCCATGTCAATTCTGACAATTTTCCCAACTGTAGCAGGACTTTCATTTGACCATCCAAGTCGTGGCAGAGTAACAGATGGCATGACATGTATCTCTTGACCCGCTTCGAAAGCAGGAACTTTCTCCACATCTGTCACAGAGCAACAAAATGGCTTGCTCCTGAAACAGAAGGCAACACCCATATCACCATCCTCTTCTAAGCTGTGAATTACCCCAATACTGTTCCTCGTAATATCTTCCCATCCATATTTTGGGGAGGATACTGAAGCCTTGACTCTGACCCAGTCCCCAACCTGGTCAAAGCAGACAAGATGAAAAACCAAACAATAATTAGTAACTTCCCAGATGGATGCATACTCACTTTTCTGCAATGTTTAGTCTGGCACTACACAAATTACTGTATGTAGAATTGTAGACACATTTCTACATTGTATAAATTAAAAGCCCCATATTACCTTGAAATCCTCAATTTTTTCCATGTCAGATGGATCAGCTTGCCACGGTATAGGTCGATTTGGTATTTCTATTATTAAGAGACCATCATTCTCAATTTCACTAATTCTTCCAACACTATGATGTGTCTCACCACCCCAAGCATATCTAGGTTCTGCAACAGATCTCTTTACACACACCCGGTCACCAATCTGTAAAATCAAATCATGTATTGGTTTTGTGGTTTTCTTTCAATTGAAAGAGAAAAAGAAAACTTTTAAACTAATTGAACTTAGAACAATCCATAATAGGGGAAAGCAAAATTGCTTCCATACCCGAAAAGGGGTGGCAGGTTCAACTTCCTCAGGCTCACAATGCCATGGATTGGGAAGGCAACTCAACTCCAACAACAGACTGCCATCTGGTCTAATACAATACACTATACCAATGCTTCCTGGTGTTACAGATCCTAAACCATATTTGGCAGTTGTAAGGGTGGGGCGGATACGGACCCAATGACCAACCTTGAATTCTTCAACTCTTTCCATCTCTGCAGGATCAGCTTTCCATCCTCTTGATGCTCCTGGAAAGCCAACACGCAAAATGCCATCATCATCAACACACAAAACAGTTCCAATGCTCTCACGTGATTGACCACGCCATCCAAACCTGATAACAGAACAAGCATGTTAGCACTCTCCCATTGACAATTCTCTATGGACAAACTGGAAGAAAGTTGACATACAACATGCTCCTGAAAGTGGACAAACTTAAAGGTTAACAGAATGCATGTCATTGAGAGCTGACAAGCATTATGCTGCCCACTTTAATGCTTCAAAATCATACTCAACATTTAAGCCTCAATAAGAACCACATTACTTCATGACCTTTTACAGAAATTAAACAGATGTAGGCGGATGCACTTGTTCAACAATTCATGCAGCAGGATAGGGGCATCAGAACAAAGGTAATTGCCTGAGAAGTGGGAATCTATGCTTCAACCCACAAATTGATTTTCATCTAATAAGACTTTGACTGAATATCAATGGCCTAGTGAATATCCAACCAAGTCCAAGGCCCCACTCCAAAGTTGTTTTAACAGGAATTTCACAAAGGTAATCATTATTTACTTCTTTGCAGTATTATAAAGTATAAATGAAGAACAAATCATTTCCTCTAAATTAAAATTCTATCTATACTACATTGTCATTTTACAGATTTCCGCTACATACACAATCAGACAATTAACTAGTTGATGTTGACTGATTGAGATTTTGTAGTTATGATAATCCCCTTTGTTATGTGTTTAGTATTAGGTTAGATATCATGTTCCATGAATTCTTAATTGTTCCCCATTTAGTTTTCTGAATCATGGGCAGCTAGGTGCCCGAAAACAAGGTTATTATCTTTGTAGTAATGAAACAGCAGTCTGTTCTGTGTTTCTGTTTTGCAGCCCCACCACTCTTTTCTGCTTTTCCTCCTCTGTTTCTTTGCTTTTCCTTTATTTCATTCTGGCCTTTCTGTCCTTTCTTCCCTTCTTCTCCCCTATTTCATCTTTCCTCTACGTCCTACATCAGTTCTTTAACTCCTGCATGGAGTGAAATGCTTCCTAAAAGTAGATTCTGTGACTCATGCATACAGCAAGTCTGAAAGCATGAAAAAACAAATCAAAAAGTTGGCTTGATCTGTTCCATTTCTCTGGATATAATATTTCTGATATCAAATGCATTTAATATTCAACACACAAATTGCAGCTACATGAGATTTCCATAACTGCTTTCAATTGTTTGCATACTCCAAATGCAAATTAGAGTGATCATAGAAAATAAAAAAGGAAGACTAGATTCTTTCTAATCATGTTCTACCATTTGAAAAATACTTACATGTTACTGTGTTGGTGATGAAGAAATAAATAGTGTAATCACAAAACATTTAGGAATGGCTCAAAATGAAAGTTTTCCTGGGGTGGTGCCATTTATACCAATTCCAATGCACATCCAGAACAAGTTTTGTAGATGTATAACCAATTTTTAAACCATAGTAGGCTGATCTTCTAAACAATACTGGCCCAATGTATCAAATTCCTTTTTACCACATAAGACTGGAAGACAATTTCTCCCTATGACTGCAACTGACATATACATGCAGAAATGAGAAACCCAAGAATTAAAATTAATCTAAATACTTAGTACAATAGCTACTCGACGTAAAGATAAATATTCCCAATTCAATAAAAGAAAGGAAAAGGACAAGCAAAAAAAAGAACAAGAAAAAAAAAAAAAAAAAAAAAGAGGAGGAAAAGAAAAACAAGAACAAACAGAAAATGAAAACGAGAAGTGAACAAGAAAAAGAAGTATCCACAGACAAGTCAACAATGACATTCCACATGCAAGCAAGGTGAATCTGTGAGAAAACTTTGAACACATTTGTGCTCTGATTAAGTTTGATTTCTTACAGATCTTCAAAAATCCACCATTCTGATAAAAGAAATGACAAAACAGCAGAAAATGATGAACTAATGAGTTATGTGAGAGATTTCACATGAAAAATCTAGTTGCTGTGACAAATATATAAACTATCTGCACTGGTATTGTGCTGTGCTGTCACTGATACCCTAGATCAAATTACCAGGAGATACAAAGCTCTCCATCAAAAGTCCTCTCAATTCTCTCCTTCCATAAAACCAATGAAAGGCAACCTTGGTTTATTTTTCTCTTACAAGTATGCATCTTCAAGATCAACTCAAATACAATCTATACAGTCAATGGTCATTGTGGCATGAAATTTGACGGCAGTTACAATAGCAGACATTGACACACTTCACAAAGATAGCAAAGAAATATTTGTAGGGTTAGCAACCATGTACCTGGGTTCACTGACATCAGCTTTAAGCTTGACATGTTGTCCCCTGTCCAGGGGAATCACCTTGTTTACTTCATTGGCCAATACATGAGCCTCGCCAGTGCAGAATGACACAATAAGATTATCCCTGTCCACAATAGTTTGCACAAAGCCTACACTCTTGTGTTGAGCACCTTGCCAACCATGTGCAGGAGTCATGACACTTCTTTTGAATTTGACCCAGTCCCCCACTTCAAATCTAAATGGTGCCAATTCGCAAGTCTTGTAATGGTTAAGTAATAATCAAGTATGAAGCAATAATCTTGCTAACAACATGTAACAACAGCACAATCATCAAGTTTTTACTCACATTGTTGGAGACAGGTGGACCCCCCTATTCATTAGAGCTTCCATCAAATCTTCAGAAATCCACTCCCGAGGAAGAGCCTCCAAAAAGTCACGTAGCGTCTTACCACTGTCATCAACAGATGCCTAAATCAAGTCAGTAGTTCCAGGACACATCCTAAAACTCCTTTGCAAATCCAGTCAGCTTCCCACATTGAAGCCATTAAACAGGTAAACAGGTATCAGAATCACTAAGCAGGTACAGGCACGTGACGAAGCAAATCAAAAGTGGAGCTTGCCTGTGATTTCTGGTTTCAACAGCAGCATCAGGATTGCTAAGCATAATGATGAGCCACTCAATATTTTCCCTTATCATTTTTGCTGCATCTGCCGCTATGTGGAATGCATTGTCACCTTCATCGTCCTGATAATGATAAGCAAGATAATTGCAAATTAGTGATTCATAGAAGGTCAAAAAGTGTTCAGATCAAGAAGTAAATAGATAGGCAGATATCTTAAATAAACCACACAGAGATGAAAATGACAGCCAATTTCGCAGGTACATGGAACCATTATAATAGAAGAATTGATTCTCTCAATATGGTAAGGGTCCTTGTGTAGGCCCAACCAAGAAGTACCACCATTTTTCCATCACTGAACTCTCAATAAAAATCATTGTTGACACTATCACTTAAGAGGCCTGAGAATTGAATCAAAATGGGAGACCCCAAAGGGGCTTATAAAAAATTGAAGCCAAATCAACACAACAGATCAAGTGCAAAGTTGTCTTCAACTATGCTACAATACTTCAAGGTTAAGTGGGCAGCCAAATTGAGATAATCATCATCTCTTCTAAAAAAAGGGTTCTTTATCACTTCAAATTCAAAAACACTCCTACAGGGCCACAAAGATGCAACAATTTTAAAGAATGCTCTGGATGACACCAATAGAAACTTCTCTACCTCATGTGGTTTATGATCAAATGTGTAAACTTTCCTAGACTTACTCATCTGAACTCAGTATTGAAACAAAAGACTCATCTGGTAAGTCCCACTAAAACCTTGACAGCACCTTAATTCATGCTAACCAAACAGCAAATTATGTGTCGAAGATATTAAACATAAATCATGTAATAACAGAGTCAATCACATAAGCATCCCAAGCCATCATGGAAGCAACAAAAATTCAGACAAGCTAATGTCTAAATGTCAAAAGGATGCCTTCACCTAAGGCTATACAAATATCTCCTAGCATAAATCTAATATATTTAGTAATAACACTTGACAGAAATTATATGTGACAGCCATGCAAATGTTTCTTATATTGATATGTGAAACAAAGTGAAATAAAGTTCAAAAAAAATTGCTGAGCAAGTATTGAGGAATGAACTCCTTTTGCCTTACTTTATTGAATAAAATAGAAATGCAGTTTGCAAACAACATTTAGAGAATCTAAACTGAGCTAGATTTAACTTGGGAACAAGAAAAATATGGTAGTAATCATTAACAAAAGCAGAAGATATGTACATCTGGCTTTCCCAAAATCCTCAACAATGTCTTTTCCAACAAGCATAAAACACCCTTTCCCCACTCTTTGAGGATTTAATGGACAAATTGCAAAAGTAGACATTATGCTACTCATAAAACAATGGTGCAATGAATTATAATCTCAAATTGGTCTATATGGTAGACAAAAATGCTTTAATTTGATGGTAAAAATTGCCGTAACAGTGTTGCCATGTTCAATTTTCATCTAATACTGCACTTGGCATTGCACAATTCTTTATGTAACAAACCTTTTAAATCTAGGGTGTTTCTATACTTTCTAGATGGAAGACCATCTTTAAAAGTCAGAGCCACTTTTCTACTCCCACAGTCCAAGACTCTTCATTAGTGGATGGAACTTCCAAAATAATTGCACAAGATATTACAGAGAGGGATGGCATCATTTTTAATTAAGAAATTATAATTTCACCAAAAAGGATAGGCATTTTCACCCATCATGATTAAATTTGTGCTTGTTCCACTTCATATCTTTGTTGCAAATATTGCTGCTGAGGATTTACTCTTTTTGACCCAGCTCATTTCTACAAATATTATAGTTGAACCCAGCACAAGCTTCCTTCTAATAGCACAAGAAAAACCCCTGGAAATGGTGTCAGCTAATTGAGGGCATGTGGCTCAAGAAATTCCAATTCTTTACTTCATTTGAGAAATTCAAGGTATGAGGTGTAAGACTTTGTCAAGATGAGGGGGAGAGGGTTGGAAGGAACTGCAATCAAAAACAATATTTATACCGCAGATGAAAATACAACCTGTTAAATTAGAAAATTCAGAACAATTCTTCAGAATGAAAAAGTTAGTTTGACCATAGAGAAATAAGTTGGGAGAAGCTCCAACAGAAAAACTGCAGAGAACACACATGCGTTCTGATGTAGAGACACTGAATAGAGACCATAATCCAGACAACTCCATTTGTACTAGGGTTATAATGAGAAGTAACCTCAACCCCTGATTACAGAAAACCCTTCAATTAAAAGTAGTCACATGCTAGTCATATGACCACTTATTAAAAACCGATAACTAAAAGAAAATAAAATAGCAAAATAGAAAAGGACACCCTGTGTCACATTCACTCCTTCATGTCAAATGAACATCAAATTCTCATGCAACAAAAGTACCACAGGAACCCGTCATGGCTGGATTAATAGTGCATACAGACTTGCACATTTGACAATTGTGTTAGCAGTGAAATCCACATTAGCAGTTTCTTCAGACAGCATGCATGGTTAACATAAGGTGATGAATATAATAAAATAGTTCAGACAACATGAACAGTAAACGATTCAATTCAACCAAACTTATTAAGTACTCAGAATTACCTGCAGATTGCAATTTGCCCCAGAAGATAAGAGCAACCCAACACAGGACTGTGCTCCTCTGGCCAAGGCTACATGAAGTGGTATTGTATTATGCACATTCCGAATATTTACATCCACTCCAGCATCAAGAATAATCTATCCAACAATTTGCAGATATGGTCAAATTAACTAAAACCAGAAAATTAAAAGAAAATCCTACGGTATTTCCATCTGCACCAAAATAGTAAAGCATAAGGTACACATGATTCAGAAAGAATAGCTAAGCATATGTTTCAAGTATAAATAAAGCTGTATGCCTTACTTTCATCAATTCAACATCATTAGCCATAGCAGCAGTGTGCAGAGCTGTTCTCCCATGCTGAATATCTTGAGCAGTCAGATCAGCTCCAGCTGCAAGCAAGATGCGCACGAGTTCCCTCCCTTCTGCATGAAGTTCACATGAATTAGTTAAGCAGCTAAGTTATTTAACAAAACTGAGGCAACATAGAATAAATGCTATTATTGGAACAAACTGGATTGTATTTTTTACAGTAAGCAAAAGGGAATAAATTAATAACAAGAAGATGCACAGCAGGGAAAAGGCAATAAATTACTGTAGAAGCAAACACTTCCAAAGGTTCTGTTGGAAAACCAGAGTTTTATTGATAATTGTGTTAATTGATGGATTTTTGTCCATGAAAAATTGAGAAACCAGAATGTCTAATCCAGCAGACTGCTATATTTATAAACATGGTCCAAAGTCAGCTACTAAAAATGAATTCAGCTAAATTATGTTTAGAAATTTGGCAAATAAAGGAACCCAAAAAATTTTTCTGCATACATAATTGGTTAGGCTGTGATGAAGCCTATGCTCAAACATTGCCAAACAAGCCAAAGCTTCTTCAAATGCTTAGCACATTCAGTGAGTAATCAAAGCAAAGACAAATTTTCCGAATAGTAGCACCACTTTTATCTCAAAAATGTATATGAACAACAATTTTACACATCCAGAGTTTATTTATCTTCAATTCCAGACATCTTGACGTAAGCATAAACCCACTTAGGATTAAACAATAACTGTCCTCCAAAGTGGGTTAATTTGGTGAACTGAGTTAAACAAGGATTCATATGCCAAACTCAAACTGAATTTTATGTCCCAAAAGATAATAACTTTTCTCTCCATTAACATTAAACAACCAAGAAATAAGAATACAAGAATAAAGCATCTTCTAAACCTGATGAAGATAAGGAATATTTGATACCTAAATTGTTCACTATCAAGACAACCACTTGCTAAAAATGATTGTGGTAAGAAAAGATCAGCAGCATACCACATTAACTAGATGCCACATAGTTGCTAAAATGATTTAAAAAATGTATAGTGAAAAGGAAGAAAACAGACAATAGAAAGAACATGTGACTGTTCATCCTATCATAGAAGATGGATATTTTTTTCCTTTTTTTTTGATGGATCAATATAGAAAAAGAAATATGAAAGGAGTACTAAAAATAGCACTCAACACTGCAATCAATCTCTACTGTGAAACAAGCTATAAACAGCATTTTCTAAATCAAGCGTATTTGAATCATAACACCCTGACATATATAAGCAGGAAAATTAATCTTATAACATATAATTTAGACAGAGATTTGTCGAGGCCTAACCTCCCTCTAAACAAAAGTCTTATCAGTCAAAATTTAGAATTATCCCCATGCTATTGTCATAATCATCATTTCATTAGCCTACTATTAACCATCTAAGCATCATAATCAATTAGTTGATCAATATTTGGTTTATTAACAACCTAAGTAGCTACTTTATCCCATTTATTCAAACAAAAAAAGATCAAGATATGCAAAGACAGAAAAAAAAAAAAAGGGAAAAGAAACAAGAATACCAACTCGCTTTTAAAATCTGTATTACTAATTAGTTACAAAAGTGTAATAATCACAACTGATTTCCCAGAGGAGGATCCTAGGAGACTGAATTTGGAGAAGATGTTACAGTTTCATGCTGGTGGCCAAGAGACCTAAATATGCTCCTTTGAATGCAAGACTTTTGTTATTAATCCATCCTTGAACATCCAAGGGGAAAATTAAAGGCAGATAGTAGTAATTCAATCAACCTCAGATAGAAGTACTTATCACGGTGATTGTTCAATTAGGTAGGATACAATAAACATCCAAATGACCTTCACCACAATTAGAAAAGTGGAAAACATCACTTTAGCATTAAAGCTTGACCCATGCTCTTAATTAACTGCTAAGCATGTGCTTCCTAAAGATCTAAGATTTAAATCTATTGCGCTGCCTTTTAAAGCTCAACTACACCAGCTTAAATAAAAAGAAGAAATCAACTTCCACAAACTATTTAAATTATCACTATTTTGACCATAATTAGAAAGTCTAAACATCCGATCTTACCATTTTCATGATCTTTCTTCAGAGTGGCAGCCATACATAATGGAGTTCCAACTGGACCACGTATATCAATTGCATCAGCAATTTCTTCGGTGGAAGCAACTTCAACCCACCTTTTCACAACAGCCACATTCCATGTTGCTACACACAAGTGCAATGGCCTGTGATATCTAGAAAATTAAATTACGCAGCATGGGGCAGGAAATCAAAGCAATATTAAATATACAGGCAAGAAAATCATGAAAATATTGAACATATTGATGTGGCAAGAATAAAATCTTCCCCAAAGAAAGGATTCCTCAGTTGCAACTCCAAGATCCAGAAACAATTTTCCCAAATGACACCACAATCAAAAGACTGTCTTAAAACATGATGCTCTAATTCGCTCAAAATCATTTATTATATCTACAATCACATCACCTCACAGGGCTGACCCTAAAATGCTAGCAGAACAGAAGCTAAGCTATAGTTTGTTTCAACTCCAAACTATAAAAATGCATATGTGGAATCAAAACAAGTTAAAATAATTCCAGAGACATAGGTCCCATGTGCATGTCAAAATGCATGTACAAAACCAAAGCCTCTATATTGTTCAAAAAGACATTATTTGGATTCAAGAAGGCAAACAATTCCATCAATTGCCTCAACAACCATTGGCATTATAAACTTCACTGTTTGAATTTTTAATTCAAAATTAGAATTTATGTCCTTAACTAGGAAACAGCAAAGTAGTAGTTTCAGTGAAGAAGTTCACGTCAACTTCCTTCCCCTATTCAAATGATTTCCCAGTGGAGCACTGATCACTTCTTATTATGCTGTGATGGCAACTGATTCTCCCCTAAAGGGAGCCATAACCAATGGTTTTTCAACCATGGGTTGGCCCAAGCACCAAGTCTAGCATTCTCTAGAAAATGAGGCGCTGCATTGTACATGATTGAGTACAACAGGCATATATAGAAACAATTAATGTCCAAGATATCAAGAAGGCTGGGTCACACTTTCAAATCAATCATCTTCCACATATAGAAACTACATCACATTCACTCCCCACCCATAACAAGTTCTCCCTATATGACTGACCAAGGAATTGAAAAGAAAGAGAAAATGAGTTTCAATTGTTATATGTTCTTCAGGGCATGCTATTCATAATTAGTAAACAGGACGAGTAAAAGCTACTCTGTACTCACGTCAAGCTTTTTGAATTTGGCACAGCCATTGATCTGCAGCCTCCATTTTCCAGTATCACAAGAGCACAATCTGTGTATCTCTTTGCAACAGCTCTATGTAGTACAGATTCACCTTCATCATCCACAGCATTGGGGTCAGCTCCAGCCATCAGTAGTTCCTGTCATTAAAACTAATTTTAATGGGACGAAACCAAGAACGATGATCACATTATACTGTTCAACTAAAACCTACACGCATGCAATCAGGTTGACCATGATAGGCACAGACATGAGCAACAGATGGACCAAAACCATCCCTTAACCTAGATCTCACATTAGCCCCCCTTTCTATGAGAGCATGAACACATTCTGCAGATCCAGCAGCTAAAGCAAAAACGAGTGGAGGGTCACCATCTTTGTCCAAAACATCCACATTTGCCTCTTTGTAATGCAAGATAGCCCCCACAAGTTCTACACAACCACGTCTACAAGCCAGGTGAAGAGCCATTTGGCCATCAGTATTTTGTGCTTCTAATAGCATATAGACCAAACTGCCACTGCTTCCTGATGCAGCCTTTGCGAGCAGATCTCTGTAAAGAGAGGAGAACCAGGGGAGGGGGAAAAGGAGAAGAAAAACAAAGACATAATATAAGACAGAGCAGAAATTCTTCATATAGAAAGCAACAAGGAGGTATGTACAATGCACTGACCTAACCCCAATAACATCCCCTTCAGAAACTAATTGATGCAAATGACTGGGGTTGTCCTGGAAAACCTCCAAATCAGTTACAGGGGATGGTTCTGTGACAGTTGATCCGGTGTTCTTCGCAAAGCTACTGTAATCACAAAGAAATAAAGGTTCAGTAGACAAATCAAAACTGGGTATAATAAGATGCTTTCTTCAACAAGTCACAAAGACGCACATAGTGCTTAATCTCTCCCTGCCGCCCTCCCCCCCTCCCCCCCATGGGCCATCAAACACATGTATGCCCAGGTGCAGCATGCTTTTGCGTCTCAGCATGGTCAAGAACCCAAAACATCACAAATTTGTCTCAATCTTGTTTTGCCTGTGACTAAATTAGATGCTATGCCAAAAGAGATAATAAAATTTATCAAATGTCTAAGAAGATTTTAGAAGGACAATGCTTCAATTAGCAAATCAAATTATAAAGTTCGCACTTATCAGGACTGGCAGGAGGGCTGCGTGGCAACTCTTGCAAATGATGCAAGAATATTGTGAGCATTGCATTAAAACTTGGCCTTTTGGCTGCCTTAAACTGCAGGCACTCGCCAATCATCTTCCACAATTCTCTTGGCAATCCAACACCTACTACACTTGCATACTGTGGAGGCAATTTCCGAGCCCTGACAACAGCTCGATAAATTTCCTCTGAACTTAAGCCAGCCCACCTGCGCAACAAATGTTTAATCATATCATTAGGCAATTGCATGTGAATAGACTATTAAAGAAGAAACTGGAGCACATGATGATTTGCTACACATACGGAATGGAACCGGTGCACATCTCCACCAAAGTGCAACCAAAACTCCAAGCATCTGATTCTGCAGATATTCCAATTGCATCATCCCAGAACAGATTCAATGATTTCTTTACTGGCTCCCATGCCTCTGGAGCCATGTAGTGCGGGCTGAGCATTGTACAGTCCACACATGAATGGATTTTTCCAAACTCACACTCTGGTCGGGCTTTTCGGCATGCAGGTTTCTTCAGAATTGAAGCAAGACCATAATCAGAAACTACAGCATGACCACTTGGGTCCAAAAGAAGATTGGATGGTTTTATGTTCATACAAACAACACCAGCAGCATGGAGTTCAGCTACCCCTCGAGCTATGTCAGCCCCGTATCTACAGTTGGTAAACACATGCTAAGTCACAAAGAGAGTCATGGCTTAAAATACAATACATGCATAATCCAATACATACCTAATCAGCATTCTTTAATAAGACCTGAAACATTGTAGATACATAAAATCTCTTTATAAACTACAAGAGTGAAAATTTTGATGATTAAATGTTAAGGTCATTATGGTTAACATAAAATTGCCTCTCTCCTGTCAAAATTCCTTGAACTTCACAAACAAAATGTGGCAAAGAGCAACTATTTGAAATGCATTTGCTATAAAATTTAGTGATATCAAAAGTTTCAGCAAATTCTTGACATTTTCCATGAAGTAACATATATTGTCCTTGTTCTACCTAATGGCTGAAGAATCAATTCAAAAGCCACATGAAATCATTATGATCTCTCCGTTGAGTTTCTACCACTTTTCCCTTCCATTTTCGGTAATGATAATGAATTTCTGAAGCTATATGGACATTCACTCTCTATCATCTCATAAAGCATATTATTAAGGCTTGTTTGAATATAAAATGTATCCCAGTTCCCAGATCCATGTGAAACATGATTATTGAAAAAAAAAAAAAAAAGACTCTTTCGTGGAAAATTGCAAATTGCTATATTATGGAAAAGGAGGATGACACATTAACTTAAATTACCAAATTAACAGTATATGATATATAACTTAGCAAAAAAGTAAGTCTCATTCCATAGTGCACAATAATTGAGACTAGGGATAACTGATTATTTAATTTTGAATTAGTTATCTAAGACATGGCTTCATAGATAACCAATCAAAATATCAAGAGTGAGGCTAAAAGCTAATATGGTTAAAAGAACATAGGATACAATATGCAATGTATTATTTGGGTTAGTTTACAGAACAAGAAATATTAAATTTTCTGATTACATTGCTTTGCAATGTGTAGGTTCAATAAGTATGCATCAAAGGAAAGGAGGGTAGTGCAGGAAATGGCTCCTCATTTTGCAGTCCAATTGGCAAAAACATTTAAGTTATATAACAATCTAGATTCATTAAAGGAATTAGTCTTAGAGGCAAACTCACGGTATATGCCTCCATTGATCTGTGTACTCATTTCCAACATTATGGACAGGAACTACAATGTACCCAAACTATAGTCAACACCATAGCCATGCTAATCCATATGCAAAAACTTGATTACCTCTTGCATCAAGGGATAAACTTAACACATCAAACAAACTGGTTCATTAAAATCTTCAGTAGAAATATATAGTAAAGAAAGCTCCTTATTTTCCCTCAAACTCAGCTTTTTATTAGTTATTACAAAGAAGCATGCATAGTCATGAAAAATTTTAAAAAAGGACAAAACTTTCATGATGGAATGATGATATTCTAAAGCCAAGAAAATACATTATAGAGTAATCTTCACAAAGGAAAGCCTAAACTTGCAGTCTAATACAAACCACAAGTTCGTCCCAGCAACTGACCACTTCGAGGTGCAAACCCGATCTTTGAAATTAGCATTCAAACAAATCAAAACCAATCAATCACCTATCATTAGCCCCACAATTTCACGCAAATTACTAATAATTGTAATCACTAAACCAAATTAAATTTTCAACAAATGCTAATCATCTCCCATCAACATGCATCAAAATCAAAGAAGGGAACAAGGATTAACAGAAACCTTAGGATTTGCTCCAGAGTAAGCCTGCCTTCATTCCGCTGCATCTCAGATAGGACAGAACCGTGACACCTGTCCATAACAAGCCCTAAACATCCATCCATCTTAACAACCCCATGAAAAGTACAAACATTTCTGCACCACATAGAAGCCCTCCGCAAGCTGTCCAGCTGCCCGAGCACCCACTCCACATCCATCTCCTCCACAACCTCCACTCTCTTCACCGCCACGGGGTGTTTGCATTTTCTGATGGGCCCGCAGCCAATGGTGGCCGCCCATGTGTCCACCCCAGCCCTCCTCCCTTCCTCTATCTTCCTCAGCAGCTTCACCTCGTGGTGGGTCCCCACCTCGATCACCCGCCCGCACGCTCCTCCGGAGATCGAAGTGTGAGACCCACGACTACACCTCTCACCCCTAAACTCGTCGTCCCCGCGATGGCCCTCCCTCTCGCCATTATCGTCGTCGCCAACCCCATCCTCGTCATCGTCAGTGTAATCGCAATCGAAGTCAGCGGCAGCAGCCGAGGAAGGAGAGTGGAGGAGGGCGAGTACGGCGTAGTTCTTGCGGAGGGCCGTGACGGAGTTGCCAACGGCGGAGACGTGGCGGCAGCGGGGGCAAGGGAGGGTGGTGTCGGTGGAGGCGGCGAACATCCGGGAGAGACACTCCTTGCAGAAGCCGTGGCCGCATTCGAGCAACAGCGGAACCCTCTCCTCCTCGTTGTACCTCGTTTGGCACACCGAGCAGCACGGAACCTTCATTTTCCTCTCTCCCTCTCTCTATCGCCCCAATCAGATGCGATTGTAGTACTGTTGGGACTGGAGTCAAAAGGTAGGAAATCTGACAGCCAAACAAGGCAGATCCACGGTGAGAAGGGAATTAAATTTTAGAAGAAGAAAGGGAGGTTGGTCATGGTTCATAATTTATTAATATTATATAAAACACGAAAATAAATCAAAAGGCTACTATATTATAAAATTATTTGGTACAACAGAAAATAAAAAGAATATTAGAGAGAGAAAAACAGTTAGAGAATTCTAGAGGAAGAGAGACAGTCCCTTTTAAAAATTTTTTTATATTTATATTATAGTAAGAAATTAAAAATAAATTATTATTTTTTTTTATTATAATTATATTTAATAATTAAAATAAAAATTTTAATTTTTAATTTTAATTTTTTATAATATAAATTTATTTATAAATAATAAAAATAATTATATTAATAAATAATTATTTTTTAAAAATAATTATTTATTTATAAAAAATATATATATTAATATATAATTTTATAAAATTTAATTTTTATTATTTTTATTTTATTAATTATAAATTTATTTTATTTTTTATTTTTTTAAAAAATTATATTTAAAAATAATTACTAAATATAATAAATATATATATTAAAAAAAATTTTTATTATTTATAATAATTTTTAAATAAAATATAAAAAATATAAAATAATTATAAATTTTGTTATAAATGATATATTTTCATAATAATTATATTTTTAATTTATTTATAATATTTTTTTAAATTTTATATTATATTATATTATATTATATAAAAAATTTAATTTTAATAAAATTATAATAAATTATATTTATTTTATTTTATTTTTTTATTTACAATATATATTTTTAAGTTAAAAAATAAAATTATTTTTAAATTTTAA
This sequence comes from Rhizophora apiculata, assembly GCA_037832385.1. NCBI lineage: Eukaryota > Viridiplantae > Streptophyta > Magnoliopsida > Malpighiales > Rhizophoraceae > Rhizophora > Rhizophora apiculata. The sequence goes on along the minus strand of CM075429.1, from coordinate 12,483,655 downwards.
TTTTTTTATAATTATTTTTATATAAAAAAATATTATTATATTAATATTATTTTTTATTTTTATTTTATTAAAATTAAATTTAATAAAAAATAAAATTAACTTATTATTTTTTCTTTATTTTGCACAACAAGCATATAGATTAAATAAATGACCATTGTATTTAAATAAAAGATTCAAGTGTGTATACATATACACTATATTTTTTAATAATTATAATTTAAATTATTATTTATGACATCCACTAAAATAATAAGATATTTAAAAATAAATATATATAAAGTAACAACCCAACATAAAAAGATTATATTAAAATTTCTTAGTCGACTTTATATAATAATAAAAAATTAAGATACCATTTGAATTAGTTATAAATATCCTTGATTATAATCATCTTATCCAATAAATCATTAACTTATCATTTCTTTCCTATATAACTTATCATATGATTTATAGAAGACAATTTTTTTAACAATATTAATAGAATTTTAAAATTTTAATTGTTTAGAAAATAATAATAAAATTATTTAAATCAATTTTTAATAATCCTTAAATAATCATTATATAGTATTTAATAATCCTTAAATAATCATTATATAGCATTATAGGTGATGTGTACATCATATCTGTCATGTCATAAAACCATGCAAAAGCCATCAATACAACATAAGTATTAAAAAAAAAACACATTCACTTTTGAACATTTAAGAACCCTATAATTTATATAATCAAAATTTAATTCTTATTAACACCTAAGAAGTAAAACACCTAAACAAAATTCTAATTTGGAGTCAATAGTATTAGCATCACTCCTTCCAACCAAACCTTAATCCAACTTCTAATCATTTTGTATCTAATAACCAAACAATCAATACAAACCCAAAGGATAATAAAGTAGCACTTATAAGCACTAAAAACATTAAAACAACACTAATGATAGAAAATAACAAATATCATATTATTAGTTGAGGGTCATTTTACTTCTCATCCAAAATCACACCCTTTCCAAAAATAACAATTAGTAATCCAAACCAAACAAAAGAGTCAATATATAATTCATAGTCATGTCATCGAGTCATTCACTTTACCTATACCAAATTTAGCAAGAAAGTCCACAAAAAAAAGTTTGACTTTAGTAACTCAAAAATAAACATAACATCACCTTTCATATAAGTTTTAATTTTATTACAAATTCCTATATGATCCTAAACTTAACCAAGATATCACAACCCTAAAGTCACTTTTGAATAATAGATTATACCTATTTTGGCCAACTTAACCATAACATTATCACTTCTCTCATATAATTAACTTTGTCAAAATAGAAGTGACTAGGTTAATTAATTTAGGAAACAAGTATTTAAGTTTTTAATCATGTCCTTTCAAAATTGGATTAAATTATCAATTAAACCAATAAACCTAGGAATGGAAATTTGGTTTAGTCTAGTTTGCCCTAAAAAATAATTGATTTTGTTAATTGGTAACCAAACTAGTGAATCAATCAGATAGATCATGAATTAGTAAATTAATCAAAGTTTTTCAAATTTAATTATTTAAAAATTTGGCAACATGGCACTCATATAAAAAGCTACATCACCTTTAAAAATTGATACAAAATTAAAAAAATAATAAGCCTTAAATCCAAATTGTAAGAGATATAAATAATAGTTTTTACCATTAGACTAAGGATGAAGATATGAATTTATTTTTCTATATTTTACTTTTCTCGAAAATAAGAGTCATACCATTTCATAACACTTTTTTTCTTTACCTTTTTTTTTTTAATCATGAAAAATAAAAATTAAAGAAAATATGTTATATTTATTTATATTTTAAAAAAATGCATAAAGTTATATGTTATATTATTTTTATTTTTATTTTTTTAGTATAGATTATCTTATGATATTGAAATATTTATTCTTTAACTATATATATATAATTAAAATTGCTTAATTATAATAATACAATATATATAAATATTAAAATTTTTACATAATTAAATTTCAAACATTAATTTTATTGATTTAACTCCAATTATATTAGTTTAATTCTAATTAAAATGATTTAACTAATTAAATTTTAAACCTGTAATCTTTCTAATTTAATAAATAATTTGGTTCTTAAAACCTTAATTCTTATAGGACATAAATGTCTAATTATAAAAATAGTAATCTTAGATTTAAAATTGTGAAAGGCTAAAGCCTTTCCTTCCTCCATTTATCTATACCTTTCATTTTTCTCATAACTACTACATTAGCAATATTAAGCATGAAATTAATTAAGTGAAGGACTTATTTCTTATCTCGTTAGGATTAACAATCAAATGAAGAGCGTAAGTTGAGCAAAAGCCTTTTCTTTTCTTCACTATGTAAAAAAGTAACTTTTAAGAAATAAAGAAATCATTTATTCTCTTAAAAGTTTATTTGTCTAATGAAAAATAACTTATTTATATAAAATATTTGCAAAAGAAATTTTACTTTCTTGGAAAATATTTTCTTTTCTAACTTTTTGATAAAGATATTGAAATTTTTTATTTTTTGTTTGGTGAAATATTTGGAGAGTTATGATTTTTTAGAAAAGTATCTTTATCAAATTCTCTTCTACTTTTTTTTTTTTCTATCTTTCTTTATCTTTTCTTTATCCTTCTTACCATCTCTTTCTCTCTTTAACTTGTTAGCAAGATAATTTTCTTAAGATAACGATGTCTAAATTTTTCACTAAATTGGTAATTTTAAAATTATAATCTATAAAAGTAGAAATAAAACACTTTTAGCAAATATTGTTAAATTTTAAAAAGAATAATATTTTAAAAACCCCTAAAATTTTTCTTTTATTTTTTTTATTGTGTTTTGCAAATATGGAAAGCAAAAAGCTTGTTGTACTAGTATTAAGTCTATTCTTTATGTGCTTTGCAACCATTAATCTAATAAGATAAAAGTATGACACATGAGTAATGGATGAATTATGATACTTGTTAACAATACTATGACAATGTTCATTACCATTTTCCAATTAACTAGTCTCTCCTGAATGATAACAATGATAACAATTACAAATATAAATTCAAATCAAAGTCCTAAAAATGACTTTTTCCTTAATTTATCAAAATTCCTTTAGAAAATCTATCCTCATCCATAAAACCATGACTAAAATAAGATTAGAAAAAAAATAACAATTAGAGCAAATCAAGGATAAGAGTGAAGACAACACCAAAGTTATAGTTTTAATTTAACATTATGACATATTCCTTAAAGTCTAATAATAAAAATAAAATTAGCAACATATATTCTAAAGCTAACTTTACAACTAGTCTAAATAATACTAATAGAGTCTAATAATAAAATTGAGGTCAATATCCAATTGAGTTACTCCCACACTTAGAAACAAATTTTTAATTCTACTTTTTTGGCTACCATAAAAAGGTTTTCCTTTAAATTCATTTTTTGCCAAACAATCAAAAACATATTTAAAAATGTCATCATCAATGCCTTGTATCTTAATTACTTCATTAAATAAGTAATTGTGATCAAATTGTAGATTTATGATTGCACCAATAATTTTCTCAATCTTATTACCAAGATATTTATAATGATTATCATTAATGGAAGGAGGGGTCTTACATTTTTGCTCACTGTAAGCCTTATGTTGTAAAGATGGTATAATAAAGGAGTTACCTATTGTCTTATCTACCTTAGTGTACATCTCATCATTAACATCAAAGGGAGTTGAGTTAACAACAATATTGATATCCAAATCAATGTTCATAAAAGTTTTACAAAGTTCCTAGTTGCGATATCTTTTTCCACAACAATAATTATCTCTTCATACATCTCAATCTTTTTATTAAGATACTTTTCATTTGTAATATATGCTTATTAACATAATTTTGTTAATAAATATGGTGTTGTAAGCTTGTCAAAGCAATATTTAAAAGAAATAAAATATAAAAAGAAAAAAATAAATACTAAAACTATCTTTTTTTTTTTTAGGTCTATCAAGATATGTCAAATTACACAATATATTTTATTATATTTGCACAATAACCATTTGATTAAAAAATGAGAAACTAGTCTTAGTTTGATTACTATTTCACAACAAAAGTAAGAAATGAGGCAATTTACATGGTTGTATTACCTTGTCAATTTCATATTCATTATATTAAGTTTGAGTAAAAACAATCTTATGACCAACTCATAATCATGTTAGTTTTGCAAGAACTTTGCTAAAAGGAATTAGTGGTGAGTGGAAAAACCTTTAACTAAAGTAATTTATTTTAGTCCCATGTAATGCAAGAAATAAGATTTATAAACAAATTATTAAGTTATAATTTTCAAATCATAACAAATTGTAAATTAATAAATAATAAGTTATAAATAAATCTTATTGACACTTCTTCATTATAAACATTTTTGTATACAATAATCATTTTTAAGTTTTCATGCTAACCAAATTTACTATTTGATATAAGTGTTGAAATAATTATCCACTCCTTTTGAATTGTTATGAGGTGATTTTTCAATGTGGTCAAGTGATTTTTAATGTGATCAAATTAAAGTTAAATTTTTCACTAATCTCACTAGCTATTTAAGCTAAAGAATTAGCCTTAAGAAGTTAAGAAAGGCTTGTTTCCATTCATTGTTTATGTGACTAACTCTATTAATTTTTGGCTCATGACTTTTGGCCACCTAATCCACTTGCTTTTTCTCTCATTGTCTTTGGTTTTTGACACTATTACAAGTAATATTTAATGTCACTTTAAACATGAAAGACCTAATAAAATGCTAAAACGCATAACGTATAAATGATGCAAACTAATTGAATTACTAATATTAAAACCATCTATCAATGATACAAAAACAATAATAATAATAATATAAAGTTGAAAGTAACCAAATAAAAAATACATCAATCATAAGATAAATATAAGACAAATCAAGAGATATTCCTCACATCTATAAAGTCATCTCACATAAAAAGTGATATAGTAACTCTTTTTGTAACTTATTCTTTATTTTCATCTCACTCTTTTAACTTATAAATCAACTCTTCAACTCTATGTTTGAACTTTTAAACATACCTCTTCTAAAATAAAGTCATTAGGATCAACTTTTACTATGATATTATAAAGCATACAACTCACTAACACTACATTAACTTGGGTTTTAAATGACCAAAAAGGAGTATCACCGATCACATGAAAGTGTTTCTTCAATATTCTAAAACCACACTCTATAGTAATTCATAATAACAAAGGTTAAATAATTTCCTTTTATTTTCTGGGTAATAGTTAATAAATTTTTTCAAGTAATATCTAATACCAGGATATAGAGTTATAATTCCATTTTGTGTATTGTAACTAGTATTAGTAAGATAATATTTACCTACAATATAATGAAATCCAATATTATAAACTTTATATATATCAATATATCATTTAATAGATAAGGATGTTAATATTTAATACCTTTAAGAATTTTAAGTTTACTTAAGTTTGATAAAGCATCATTTAAGACATAAACATCATATGCTATTCCTCTTTATCCAACTCAGATATAAGTAAATTTTAAATAAAAAATAATAGCATTTAACACATTTTGTGTTCTACTCTTTCCAATAATTAAATTTTCCTTATATCTTAAGAAACATAATTACAAGAATGTGAGTTTCATCTAATACTTTAATACAATCTTAATCATATTGAACTAATTTGTAAATTTTTATTTTTATAGTTGTAAATTAATATCTTTATATGTATATGTGTGTGTGTATGTGTATATATATATATATAAGAATGTTGCTTACCTTAAAATATAAAAAAAATCTTTCATTCATTAATGGTTACATTCTCTACTAACTTACTTATATGATTTCATAATTATTGCTAAAACAAGCCCAAGTAGAGATGCATGGTTTCAACTAATCTATAAAATTGAATACTAATAATTTAAAATCTTTCATTATGACCAACGATTATTAAAAATATAAGTATTTGATATTTGACAAACATATTTATAATTAGGTGTAATAAGTCATCATTAGTTAGTATTTCACATAATCGCTCAAAGACAATTGATTTCATTTAAATTTGCTTAACAAAATGTTGCTCCCTTATATTTATAATACTCATAATATGAAATTTCCTATTGCTTATTGCATCAATGTGTGGCTTTCTTATTATAGAAAATTGTTTTCATATGTCTCTTAAATAACCCAAATAACATATAATACTGCAACACTTACAACAATAATTGCTATTTAAATTTTGTTATCCATATATGTTAATAAAACTTCAAAGCACCCATCAATGATATTATGCCCATATCAAAATTTAAGAAGAAACAAAGCATTACAATTACTTACTTGATAACAATGATATAGACAAATAGTCTTACTTTAGGAATTTGCTTTTGCTCTTATTAGTAAGATATCACCACAAAACAAGTGCAAAGTTACCTCCTATAATAAGTATCATCAAGACTTATTCTATCTTTCAAGAAGCTAACTTAAAGGTTATCCCATTGAAGTTTCAAAACTAAATGCCCTTCTATTCAAAGTCATATGAATATTATTTTCTTTTTAACTCTTATCTCCAACCAAATAAAGTTTAAACTTTTATCTTGATTTAATTATATTTAAAATCATATTAATATTGATTGATTAAGTTATTAGGTGAATAAATTGTAAAACTAAAAAAAAAAAAACACAAAATAACAATATATATATTATAAAAAATATTAATTGGTTGAGATTTTTCAACTAGAGGAAGAACCTTTTTTTTTCTTTTGCAAAGTAAATAGAAAACCTCCAAAATAAAAAAAAAAAAAAGAGTAAAATCATTTATTCTTCAAAAGAAAGAAGACTATATATAAAAGATTTCCCAACTTCCAGCAAGAGCTTTTTCTTTTCTTTGCAAAGTAAATAGAAAACATCCAAAAAAAAAACAAAAAAAAAGGGGGGAAATCATTTATTCTTCAAAAGAAAAATATCTATAAAATTGTTAGTTTTCTTAAAAACATAACATGAATTCTCTTTTTTACCATTGTCGACCCCATCTCTTTTGTTAAGATCAATTATTGGTCCATTGAAGTGTAGACAATGAGACACTTTAACTAACAAATCCAACTACGCTACCAAAAAGCTACTCGTTTATTAGAAGAAATAGGTTTTGATTTTCCTATGCGTAGGTCAATTCTATCAATTACTCATTTGTTAGATGGAATCTATCGATTTATTTACTCAAAATTTCATTATCTTAATTAATTAATTGTATTTAGATAAAATTAAATTATAAATAATATTATTAAAATTTTTATTTTTTTATTTTATTTTTTAATATAAATATATTTAAAAATATTTTATTTTTTTATTTTAAAAAAATATTTATTTAAAAAATATAAATATAAATAATTTTTTTAAAAAAATTAAAAATATCATTTTAAAATAATTTTAATTATTTTTTCATATTTTAATAAAATTAATAAATAAAAAATAATATTTATTTTTAATCACTAAAAATTACCATATATATATATATTTTTTTTTATTATTATTATTATTTTTTATTTTTTACTCCTTTCTTTCTTTCTTTTTCGACCGTGAGGACATTTTTATTTTAGAAAGAGAAAGTGAATTGGGTGTGGGAGCAGCAAAGCGGGGACAGAGAGTAGATGGCTTCCGGAGGAGGAGGAAGCGTGGAGTGGCACGTGAGGCCCCCAAACCCCAAAAACCCAGTCGTCTTCTTCGATATTACTATCGGAACCATCCCCGCCGGCCGTCTCAAGATGGAGCTATTCGCCGATATCGCCCCCAAAACCGCCGAGAATTTCAGGTTCCTTCTCCCTCCCACTCACCCCGATGCCTCCTCTTTTTTTTTTTATTAAATTTTACTTCTTCCTGTTTTCTTTTTTTTTCACAGTTTATTTGCTTCCTTATTATTGATTCCTAAAGCTTTTTTTTTTTTTTTTGTTGTTTTTCCTTCGTCTTCTTCTAAATCACTGTGGCAGGCAGTTTTGCACTGGGGAGTTCAGGTACATTCTGTATTCCTAAATCTTACTTTGTTTCCATTTTCTTTTTAGTTTGTTTTACTGCTAATGCTGATGGTTTGGAAGCTCATTTTAGTTCAATGTTTGGGGTTCCGTATCCGCGGATTCTTTGAGGGTTACGTTTTTGGGTTTAGTTCCCTCTGGGTGCTAGGCTATGGCAATAAACGGTTTAATCTTATGTGACTCACAAAGTGCAGTCATTTGAACTCTGAAATTGGTTGGTTGTGCTTGCATGTGGTTGCTTTGCTGACCAATATATTCAAAACAATCTCAAAAATTCGATCTCGTTGTTGCTGTTTCGATCTCTTATGCGAAATACATATTGATTTGTGTGGATACACACACACAGAGTGTTTTTTTTTATCTATGTTGGCCAATGGGTTAATTGAATGTGTTTATAATTGGGGGGGCTGGGGGCGGGGTGGGGGAGGGTTCGTCGAGGCTTGTCTAATTTATTTAGACATTCTGCTATATTTGTTTTCTGTTCTAAAAGTATGTAGCAGTGCATAGTGGTCGGTGTTTTTGACAAAGTTTGCATGGATTAAATTGGCAGAAAAGCTGGATTGCCCGTTGGTTATAAGGGCTGCCAATTTCATAGGGTGATCAAAGATTTTATGATTCAAGCTGGTGATTTTGTAAAGGTAGGGGCAGTTACTTTGATACGGATTTGAATTTTTTTTTTTTACTACTTCTTCCAAGTGTGCTATTGCCTTTTGTTAATGATTAACTTGACAGAAACTCTGAAATATTGTAGTTTTCTGAATGTGTGGAACCGATATAAGCTGGTGCAATTATATGCTTCCATAACTGAGGGGTTTTTTTTTTTTTTTAATTTTGTTCTTTTTCCACTATAACATCTTAAATGTTATGGAATTGAAAACATTTAAAGGAGATTTTTAATGGAGCAGATTGTTCTTGTAGCTCACGTATACTTAACATAAATGATGGTTGTTTCTCTATTCATATTTTTTTTTTCTTTTTTTTTACTTTATGAAGCTTTTTTTTATTTGGAGGATTTCAGGCTGTGGGGGGTTTAAATTGGAAACTCAGGTTTTGCTTTTTATTGTAATAATAAGAATCTGGATTTTGAAAGGAATATGAGACAACTAATATTGGTTTTCTGGGCATAATATAGGCTGTTAAAGTGGCTGAAGACATGTGGTAAATGATTGAATTAGAAAGAAAAAAAAAAAAAGTGCATTGGAGAGGAAGGGAAAATTACTAGATAAGTTTTGTTTCAACTGAATTCATACTTTCAATTTCAAATTCTGTGAGAGCAACTGCATTACAAGGAAGAATACATGTATTAGCATTGCTCGATAAGAAAATATCTTCAAAAAAACAATTCTCATTCTCAGTAAGACTCCTAAACAATAAAAATTGGAATATAATCTACATTGGATAAGAACAAATAATCTAGAAGGACTTCTAATATATATATATAAACACACACACAGAATAAATCATAAATTTCAGATAAGAACAAGTAATTCCAGTTAACCAAATCATATGAAGCTATGATTGACTGTTTGGATGAATAATTACTTGTGGGTTGTTTTGTGTGGAAAGAGCATTTGCATACAAACTGTACAAATGATTGTCCCTTGTTGTGCTTGCATTTGCCAAGGAATGAATAAGAAATATGTTTTCTCCAAAGCACAGTCCATGGAATTCATGATGCACTAGAACTTAGAAGCAGTAAATGCATCGCATTTTATTCAGCAGCAATTAAGCTTCTCTGATTATATAAAATGTCAGTTACAGTATACCAAATCCCATTAATTTGTTCATGGTTTACACATTGCAGGGTGATGGTAGTGGTTGTACATCTATATATGGACTTAAGTTCGAAGATGAAAATTTCATTGCCAAACACACTGGTCCAGGTCTACTATCAATGGTATGGCATTGAATTTTCTCTATGATTCATATTTAAAAAGATACTATGATTTCATGCATGCACACAAACAAATCACTTGTAGAATAGCTCTAGTTGTTAAGGTTGCTGAACTGTTGATGCTAGAGGCTGGCCTTTTAATTTCAATTGCAGGCAAATAGTGGGCCTAACACTAATGGATGCCAGGTATTCTCTCTCCCTCCCTCCTTCCCTCTCTCTCTCTCTCTCTCTCTCTCTCTCTCTCTCTCTCGCTCTCTCTCTCTCTTTCCCCCAATAAAAAAGAATCTTGTAATGCACTACATTGACTAGCAATTGGACTCCATCCATCTTCCCCTCCACACCACCCCCCCACCCTGGGTGCCCTTGGGGGGGTGGGCAGGGAAAATAACAGAGAAATTCTCTGTAAATTGAAATTTTGGATTTTCTATGTTTGAGAATCTCTAGAATGTTCATGTATGCTTTTGAGTTATATCAGCTGAAATAGCTGAATTGATAACATCTGGCTAAATGTTGTTTACTGCAGTTCTTTATCACTTGTGCAAAATGTGACTGGCTTGACAATAAACATGTTGTATTTGGGGTAAGCTCTCTAATTTTATTGTGATATTCTTTGCTTCTTGTTGCATATCTGCAGCATAAAAGTATTCCTGTGGGTTTTTGATTCAGGATCTCATTGCCAGTGTGCTTGGTATCTGATTATCTATTATCATTTTCATGTAGAACTATAGCCTTAACTGACATTTACTTTGTTCTGTCAGTAAGTATATATTTTCCCCTCCTTTCTAATTCTTTTTCCTTTTTCTGCTCATTTTTCAGAGGGTGCTTGGTGATGGGCTTTTGGTTGTCCGAAAGATTGAGAATGTGGCTACAGGACCAAACAACCGTCCTAAACTGGCATGTGTTGTAGCAGAATGTGGGGAAATGTAGGAAGTGAATCCAAGAACTTGCCATATCAGGATTGGGGGCAAACTTTTGATGACTGCTATATTGTATACTCCACTGACCTGCAGACAAACTCTGTTTTTGATAGGAATATCAGACCTAAAATGTTGTAGGGATTGGAATAACTCAAATTCAGCCGGGGTTGTTCAAAGTTTGGATCTTGGTGCATGGCTGTAAGATATGTGAAGTGTAACCTAAATTCCATATAACATCCCTTCCCATACTAAAACCCAGTTCGCTCGTTGTGAAAAATTCTTCTATTGAGTGTTGTGTTACACACTCATTTGCTAATTCTGGTTGTTTTGAAGTGCCCTTTTTTTTTTTTTTTTTTGAACTTTTGCTTAACATGTGATGTGAGCATGCATGTGTGACGGATTCCCACATCGGAAAGGAGAAGGGGATCCTTGGGCCTTATAAGCGTGGGCGCTGCACACCCCAATAGGTTAGCCTTTTGGGGAGAGAGTAATGGCCCCGTGACAAGTGGTATCGGCTCGAATCCGATGTCCGCCGCCGACCGCTCTAGGCCCTAGAGTAGGGGGAGTAGGCAGGGGGGCCCCCGTCTACGACGAGGACGTCGATGGAATCGGTGGGGGAGAATGTGACGGATTCCCACATCGGAAAGGAGAAGGGGATCCTTGGGCCTTATAAGCGTGGGCGCTGCACACCCCAATAGGTTAGCCTTTTGGGGAGAGAGTAATGGCCCCGTGACACATGCATGGAAGGAGTAAAGATAAACCATTTTGTTTTTCTTTGACGATAATTTGTATAATGTAACCTTATATTGTTAGGGGTAGGGAGAGGACAAAACTCCTCTGTTTATGAACCTCAAGTATTGTCTTCCATCAAACACTTGACCCATTGAGAGTTTTAATGAAGAGTCATGTTTCCTCACTAATCAATAAGATTTAAGCATGTAATATTATTACTAAATTACTCATAAATTTATCAAATAAATTCATATTGATAAAAATATCCAAAAGTATTATGTGAGACATTATTTGTCTTATATCTGCATCAAATTGATGTGTGTTGTCTGTGTGCGCGCTGTCATTTTCCAGGACAAACAAACCTTGTTCTATCAAGAAGAGATGATGATACACAAGTAGCTAAAAGCTAACAGATGCCCTGCATAGGCAAAAAAAAATGGTCCCTGGAAGTAAAACAAATAAAAGGTTGACAGAGGCAATTGAATCAGTCTCTAGCAATCACCCATTGGAATTTCACCATCTTCTGGAAGGAAAATAACATTGTGTTATGAAAACAAATCATAAGCAACCTCACCTTAAGGAGTTCAGATGAACGGAAGCCACCAAGCCACAAAAACCACTTGCTCAAAAGCAAATGGAAAACATCAGCCTTGGCTGCATTGACCCTTCAACTTGAAAATTCCATCACAGTAAGTCATTACACACTCAATAATAATGCAAAGTTTTGCATCACCAACATGAGAATTGAAAGTTGATGTCAACTCATTAAGCTACTTTTCTAGACTCTAGTGTTGAGCTTTGTAAGTTGCTGCCCATGGGAAGAGACTACAGCTGCTGGAGTTGTTCTGTTGAAGCTGCTGCAGTTGGTTCAATTTGCTGATCTGTTGTAGTCATTGCTGCTGGATCTTTTGCCTAGCTACAGCTACTTCTAGTGCTACTGCAAACTCAACCAAACCAAATTCTTCAAGTCCAACTTCATGCCTACTGCAACACTCCTCCTTGAAATTGAGACTTGAGACTACAAGCTATGCCTTGAACAAATTGAATCTATCTTGTGAAAGTGGTTTGGTGAAGATGTCTGCAACTTGAATATCTATACTACAATGTTGAATACTAAGTTTGCTTAATTTCTCTGATGTAGTGGAATTACACTTTCACGAGTGTAGTTCATCATCCACGATTCTCTGGATTTTTAGCAATTTGCTATCACAGAAAATCTCAGTTGGTTCTGTTTCTCCTTGTCTCAGGTCTATAAGTATTTTCCTCAACCAAATTGGTTGATTTACTTCAGCTGAGGCTACAATGTACTCAGTCTTTGCAGTTGATTGTGTGATAGTCTTTTTCTTCCTTGAATTCCATGCAATCACACTAGAACCAAGGTAAAAACAGTAGCTTGAGCTACCTGTCATGTCATCAATGCATTCAGCCCTATCTGAATTTGTGAATCCATTTAAAGATTTTTCATTTCCAGTTTCATAAATAATTCCATGGTCTATTGTACCTCTTAAATATCTTAGAACTCTTTTTGCATTACCAAAATGCACATCAGTTGGAGCTTGCATGTATTTGGATAAAACACTTGTTGCATACAATAAATCTGGTCTAGTAGCTGTCAAATAGAGCAAACAACCAACTAAGTTCCTGTATTGCTTTGCATTCTATAATGTTTTGCCATCTAACTTGGAGATTTTCAAGTTTTTTGGTAGAGGAGTAACAGATGCCTTGTAATTTTCCATTCTGAATTTTCTCAGGATATCTTTTGCTTACTTATGCTATGAAATAATGATTCCTGACTTGTCTTACTTCACTTCCATGCCTAGAAAGTAGTTCATTTCTCCCAAATGAGACATTTCAAACTCTTGCAGCATCTCTTGCTTGAATTTCTACACTGCATTTGAATTGTAACCTATCACAAGTAAGTCATCTACATTAACCGATATAACTAGTAACTCTAATCCCTCTTGCTTATTGGCATGGAAAGTATGCTCACTAAGACTTCTCTTGAAACCATGATCTGTGAAATGCTGATCCAATTTGGTATACCAAGCTCTAGCGGCCTGTTTTAGCCCATGCAGAACTTCGTGCAATCTATAGACTTAATTTTCTTTACATTTTTTAATGAAACCCTCTTGCTGCTTAGCATAAACTTCTTCTTGTCAGAAACCATTTAAGAATGCTGGTTTGACATCTAACTAATAAATTTTCCACTTTCTTTAAGCTGCAAATGCTAGGAAAAGTCTGATTGTGTCTAACCTTAACACTAGATCAAAGTTTTTTGTGTAATCCACTCCTTGCTGGGAGCAGCCTTTGGAAACCAACCTGGCTTTTCCCTTCTTGCATTGCATGCTGCCATACTTCTTGCATTGTTACATCTTCATATGACTAAGGCTCAAACATTGCTACACTGCATCTATATAAATCTGACAAAGATCTAGTTCTTATAAGTGATTTTGGGGATTAATCTCTCCTTAGAGCTGGTGGGGGACCTCTTGGTGATGAGCTAGATGTGTCACCAGACCCTAAAGAGTTAACATTATCTAAAGTTGAGCTGCTACGCGACCTTTGAACTAGTGCCAGCAGACCAGCTGTGTTGTGGGTCATCAAGAGCTGTTTTGGCTCAATGTACAAGGTATCCCAATTCCAGGTAGCTCCTTCATCCACTCTCATATCTTTACCGATAATCACCATCCCAGTTTTGAGATGAAACATCTATTAAGCCTTTGGATTGTGAGCTGTAACCAAGCAAAATCCCTCAAAAGGACTTGTCTTCTAGCCTTTGCCTCTTGACATCATGTGAATACACATAACACATTGATCCAAACACTCTTAGATGTTTAATTGTGGGCCTGTGGCCACTCTAAGCCTTAAATGGAGTCTTGTTCTCCATAGCTTTTGTATGAAGCCTGTTAAGGAGGTAAATTGCAGTGTTTACTGCTTCAGCCCAAAATTTTTTTGGCAAATTCTTTTCAGCTAGCATACATCTAGCCATTTCCATCACTGTCACGTTCTTCCTCTCACAAACTCCATTCTATTGTGGAGTGTAGGCTACTGTCAATTGGTGTTCAATCCCTTCTTCCAGGTAATTGTCAAATTGAGAGGAACTGTATTCCTTGTTTCTGTCTGACCTTAAACTTTTGATAGAACAACCACTCTGATTTTTTTCCATGGCCTTGAACTTCTTAAAAACAGTAAATAAATCATACTTCTGCCTTAGAAAGGAAACCCATGTCATCCTTGTATAATCTTCAATGAAAAGAACAAAATAACTATTGTTGATGGGAGACTTAGTCCTCATAGGGTCACAAATGTCAGAATGCACCAGCTTTAACTTTTGCTGTGGTCTCCATGTACGCAAGATGAATAAAAGGGCTTCATTTGTTGTTTGCCAAGCTGCCATGCATCACAAACACATGAAAATTCATGCAAAAGAGGTAAATGTTTCACTAAACCCCTGGATTGCAAGAACTTTAAGTGATTCCAAATTGTAATGACTATATCTTCTGTGCCACATTCAGTCTCATCCATAATTACTGGCATGCTTTTTTCAGTTGCATATTTCCATTTTAGTGAAAAATTTTTGTTAACCATGGCTGTCTCTACCATTTTCACATTATTTGAATCATAAATAACCTTTTTGAACCATCGGCCCCACACTTAGCAGATTATGGTACAGACTAGATACTTAAAGAACATCTGAAATGAACTTGGTACCTTTATGAGTTTGAATAGCAATAGTACCCTTGGCTGCAACCTCCACATGGACTCCATTTCCCATTGTAGCTTTGCCTTTGAACTTGGAATCTAGATCAGTAAAGATCTGTGATTTGTTTGTCATGTGGTTTGAGCAACCACTGTCAAAGAGTTAGGTTGCTTTGTTGCAATCAGCTCCTTCATGGCCAGCCAAAAACAGGTGATCTTCACCTAGTCTTGCATCAGATACATTGGCATGTTGTTGTCTTTGCTAATGTGGCCTTTGCTGAGGTGGTCTCTGCTGGTTCATTTTGCTGATCTCTGCTTGTTTCTGCAATCCTTCTCCATGTGACCAAACTCCTTACAAAACCTGCACTGCATCTTTCTGTTAATGATTTGTCTTCTTACAAAACTTGCATGGCAGATACTTGTTCTTTCTGTCACTGCTTTTTGAGGTTTTTTAGAGTCCATAATTTTCCTGTCAAAAGATGATTGACTACTGCTATCTTTGAGCGGAGGTCCTTTTTGTTCGAACTTTGCTACAAAAGCACTGTTCACATGCACTTCATGTCTTCCAGAGATCCTTTGTTCATGAGACTCCAAAGCACTTATCAGCTCTACAATTTTGAAGTTTGACAATTTTTAGAGTATTCAGTAGATGTTATCACAACATCAAACCTCTTCGGTAAGCTTCTCTGGACCTTTTCCATTATTCTCTAGTGTTTGAAATCTTCTCCATACAGCTTTAGTTGCTTCACCAACTCCAGCAACCTACAGGAGTAGTCTTTGACAGCTTCACTTTCCTTCATTTTGAGATTTTCAAAATCTCTTCTCAAAGAATGCAGCTTTATAGCTCTCTCTGAGCCTTTAAATTTATCTCATAGTGTGCTTCAGGCTTCCTTTGTTGACTTAGCTGTCACTATTCTTGGAAGGATGGTCTCAGACATTGAAAAAATGAATAAAAGTGAGTGCTTTAATGTCTTTGGTAGCTCTTTCTCTGTTTTTAACTTTCTCTTCTTCTGCTAGTTGTACTGTTGCAGATGGAGGAGCTTCTTTCTCTACAACCTCCCACAGGCCACTAGGAATGCACTGATTCTGACAGCCCTGTAATCATGATTCTCCCCTATGAATATAAGTGTAGCTGGGAATGATACAGTGGTTGTTGAAATAGTAGGACTTACAGAAGTGATTGAAGAAGGTGATGAACTTGTAGAAGCTACACTTGTTGAAGCAGATATGATTACTGCAATTTTTCGATTTTGTGTTTGAGTAGTTGCTGGTTTTTCTGGATTACATATCCTTTAAAATCAAAAGAAGCTTTGATAGCATATTTGACCGGTGCAAGATGATGTTAATTGTGTTTTTTGTTTTGGAACAAGCTTTTCCTGTTTATATTGAACTGGAAAGAAATATAGAGAGATTTTTGCAGTAACAATGACTCCACTTCATTCATTCCTTCGTACACTTTATATATGAAACATGTAACTTGATTTGTAAGTGAAGTATTTACAGAATTTCATCCTTTAACATTGGATTTTCCAATACATTATTGTTTCTTTGTTTTGGTTGGTTCTTGTAGAGGTTGCTACCACATGCTTCTTTCTCCTTTGCTCAAATTGCAGCTCCTTTTTGCTTTCTCTGTTGAAGCCAGTGCTAAAATGATGTTGAAGAGGATACTAGCCACTTTTGTTGACTTCAGTGTTTAGCTTTCTAAGTTGTTGCACATAGAAAGAGACTTCAGCTACTGGAGCTGTTTTGTTGAAGTTGCTGTAGCAGGTTTTGGTTTGCTAATTTGCTGTAGCTGTTGCTGCTGATTCTTTTGCCTAGCTGAAGTTGCTAGCCCTAAACACCATGAATCAAACTGGGTCCTTTCATTTAGTTTATCAGATTTAGCAAAACCATCATGTTGGTGGGTGGACAAAGAGGTTTTAAGCCCTGATGAAGTTACTGGGAAATCAGTTGAGACAGTATGCCATGATCCCACATCATACATGTACTAAAGTGATTATGGATTTAGCAAAACCACTATGTATCTTGTGCATCTCCTCCTTCATTGCATGCTGCCATACTTCATGCTTTGTTGCTTCTTCATAGGCTTGAGGCTTGAGCATGACAACACTATAATGCTTTGTTTCTCGAGCTCTCCATGCAAACTAAGAGGATTAAAATGGTTCCCTATGCTGTTCATCCATTTGGCAAGCCTCACAAACACATGGTAGATCAAGCAGCAGTGGTAAGTCTCTTACCAAACCCTTCGTTTGCAAAAGCTTCAATGATTCAGTGTTATAATGGCCAAATCTTCTGTGTTATAGTTCAAACTCGTTTACAGTTACCACCATGCCAATTTTTTGTTGCATATTTCTATTTCAATGGAAAACTCTTGTAGCTACTCAACCATTTCTACATCATTTGCATCATACGCACATCTTAAGTTAAATAAAGAAAGTAGCCCTTTTAAAACATTTACCCTACACTTTTAGCAAATTTTGGTTTGGGCTAGGCACTAAGATAACATCTGAGATGAATTTAGTATCTTCATGAGTTTCAATTGCAACAGTACCCTTTCCAGTAACTTCTACATAAACTTCATTACCCATTATGACTTTTCCTTTAAAGTTTGAATCTAATCCTATGAAAATCTACTGCTTATTGGTCATATGATTAGAGCATCTATGGTGCCACCTGCTACCTTCAACTTCTCATTACATTATCTACCTTCATTTTCTCCTCAACTTGTTTCTCCTAACTAGGAAATGATTGCTTCTTTCATCATTTGTTATCATTTTACATTTGGTAATTAATTTTTTTGGTCACAAACTTGTAGGCTTGACTAAGGGATTCTTAATTAAAGGTGTTCAAAAAATTGAAAAATTGGGTTAATCAACATAAATGAATCGAACCAAATTGAAACTTTGGTTACGCAAACTAAATTTTGTAATTGATTAACAGAATCGATATAAACTAATTTGATAAATTTTGTTATAATTTTAAATTTTTAAAATTTACTCTTAACTAAATTAAATTGAAATGTTATATATATAATCATAATAATATTAAAAAAATATTACTAATATAACTATTAATAACAAATAAATATTAACAAAATATTATTATATTGTGAATAATTATTTATTTATTTTTATATAATGATAATTTTAAATTTCATTTTAACAAGAACATTAAAAATATTTTTTATAGTTAAATTATAATTTTAAAATTTTTTTATTTAAATGGTTAACTAAAATCCAATCAAAATTTTTGGTTACTTGAACCGAAATTTTAGTTTGATTTTGAATTTCAATTTAGCATAATCAAAATTTTCAATTCCAATTTTAATTTTAATAGTTTAGTTCAATTAGCTAAATGGTGAACACCTCTTTTGGCAATTGAGACTCTTACATAAGTAGGGAGTCTATCGAATAGGCCTAGCAAATGAGTCCATCCGATGAACAAGTAGAAACCTAAATATAAGATGAAGTCTAGATGGGGAAACCTAAATAAAAATTTGCATTTTATTTGTAATTAGTAAGCCATAAAAATCCCATTGTCAATTGATTTGTACCATTTTTTAATTGGAATAAATATCGCTAGTTGACCAAAATAAGTTGAAAGATTATTTATATTCACTTAAAAAAAAACCCTTTGTTTTTTATAACAAAATTAGGGACAAATAAAAATGAGGAAAGGAAAATAAAAGGAATAAAAATTTTTAATTCTTTCTTTGTTTTGGAAATGATAGTATGAGAAAGAAAAATTAATTTTTTTTTTTTAAATTAGAAGGTAAGAGAAAAAAATAATATACATTACAATTTCAAATTTTTCCCTTATATTAAAATTGATGAAGTGTGAATAAAAAAAAGTTAATATACGAGAATTAATCATTTTATGAATAAAAAAAGGGGGGGAGAATCAATAATTTTTCTCCTAAAATTGGAACAAATGAATTTGGTAAATAAGAGAAAAAAAACAAAACCCTTTTGAAATTTTCTTTTCCTCTATTAATTTGTTCATACAATCTCTTTTTCCTTCATTTTTCCTCCTCCCTCAAACAAGACGTTGGATGACATAGCCAACTATAGGAATTTGATGAGCACACCATAAAAAAACAAAAAAAAAATAAAATTTATCAAGTCAATACGAGGTCTTAGGTTTCTAGAAAACACCCAACTGGAATTTTTTTTTATTTTTTAATTTTTTCAAATGTATGGTATTGCAGTATACGGAAAGTCGAAAAATTCTTGGTGGTTGTCTGCGGGAACCAACAGCAACCACAGACGATTTTGTTGAACACTTCTGGAAGGTCCAGTCAAACCGATACAAATAGAGAGAGAGGATTATCAATCCATGCTCACGGCCGCAAGATCGTTCTGATCTAACCACCTCTCTTAGCCCACGTAGTCATTTGTAATCATTTTTTTCCTAAACCAAGCACAAGCTTTTGACTTCTGTTCCTTAATTCAATGACCCATTTCATTGTCTGGGGCCTCTGTGGAAACGCTGGACATTTTAACCTCCAATTTATTTTATGAAAATATTTAGACAAAGATTATGTCATTAATCGTGCATATTATATCACAGAGAACTCGAATATTTGTATAATTCTTTTATGAATTTTTAAACTAACTGAATTAAAAAAATTATAATCAATTTATTAATTTATATTTTAATTAGTTAATTATCAATTTTTAAAATTAATAATTTTAAAATTAAATTAAATTAAACTACAGTTTAATTTTTAAATTTATAAATTAGTGTATTCTAATTTTTAATATATTTATTTAAAAATTACTTATATTTATATATAAGATGATTAAATAATTTTTTCAATTTATTCAATATTTTAATGGATAAAAATTATATTTATTTGTGAATGCAAAGATAGATGCATATTATTAAAAAAAAAAAAAAAAAAAAAAAGGAAAAGGAGGCTTATACTATTGTGGCAATGAATGGGTTGTGCTGTTAATTATAGTACAGGTAAATATCTTTATTGATAATATATATATATATTTCATTTTGTTCATATATTATATGTTTGAATTTTTATTTTTCAAAAAACTCATGCCCATCTAACATTTCCCAAGAGAATAGGGATTTTACCAAATCTTAATAAGCGTGCGATAAAAGACCGGCGTTCAGGTACGACATAGTACGGAAGTTTTTTTTTCCACATGCACGTTAGGCTCATTGGCAATTTTTTTCAAAGGCAATTTCAATAAAGTTTGAGGGAAGCCTGGAGAGAGGGAGGGCTGTCAATCATTATCAAATACACCGTCAATTTTCAATTTATAGCGTTTTGCAAGCACGTTTGAGACCTTGAGATTTTCCAAACTGGGTCTCAATTTCAATCTTCTAGATGGAGTGCACGAACCCCTTTTCCCCATTTTTCCCCTTTTTTTTTTTTTTTTTTCCTTTCTGGGAGGAGTGGCTGCTGTGGTGTGAACAGAAGCTTTCGGGACTCCATCTTAGAAGGTGGGCTGATGGGTAGAAAGAGGCTGCATTTTCCCCCACTTCAAAATTCAAACAAAATGCTTGTTATGTTTATTTATATAGTTATTTAAATATCACAAATAATAAATTTTATACTTCATGAAATTGGGTCACTTAGTATTTTTCAATTGAATTTCACTTAATTTTTTTTTACATTTTATTGTATTTTGACTATTTTAATAAAAAAAGAAGGGACTCAAATTAAAAAATTCAGATGCCATAACCTTACAGTCACCGAGCCATCCATTTTGTTGGATGCAGTCATATAAAATATTTCCAGATAAACCTCACAGAACCACAAAAAAAGAGAAACAAAAAGTCATATAAGCTTCCAAAATCCAGTTTTTCCAAGCCACAGGAGTCTGCGCTCGTGGCTATTATCAATCTGAGTTTATCCTCTTGGTACAATGAACCCAACGTCACCATCGAAGCCTTGCCCCCACCATGAGATAATCCCACGTATCTGCTCACCTTTTTGTTTCTGGGGGTTGGGGGAAGGGGGGTGGAACTGAGCTGATGGCGTATGGTCTGATGCTTCCTGTAAGTCAATGGCACCTTTTGATCCTACTAAACTTGAATCTTGGATGTAAAAAAATTCATTGTATCCCATAAACTGTGCTACTACAGCACTAAAACCTTCCCATTTAGGCACCTGTATGACTTTTGTTTTAAGATTTATAATATTTTTCATTTAATTCTGAACAATTATAAGATTTATAATAATTTTTTTTCTTCCAAAAAAAAAAAAGAAAATGTAGCCTATGATATAAGATTGCGGGCTATCCAAGCAAAATTGTTTATCGCAGACAGAACCTTCCATTTCAAGTAAGTTTCCTTCAAGCTTCCAGATGCAACATCAAGCTTTGTCATTTTCCATCCAGACTTCACCACCTACCAAGAAACCACCTTTTTCACATTGACGATGTCCGGCTTCCCTACCTTTTATATAAACATTGCCTGGGATGGCTGCCAAGTCATGAGAATTCAATAGTCACCAAACCAATCTTTTAGCCAGTTGATTTTATATTATTATGGTTATGGATGCACTTGGTGTAAACATGAAGAGCTGCAGCAAGAGGAATGGCAAGAAAAACGGAAAGAAGGGAATCAAAGTTGTGTACATATCCAGCCCCATGATGGTCAAGACCAGTGCCTCACAGTTCAGAGCTCTTGTGCAACAACTCACCGGAAAAGACTCCGACGCGGCAGAGAGATTCGGGGATGTCAATTCTGGCACGGAATGGCACAGTGAAATGATTGATCTTAATCATCAGGGAGTTAATGTTGTTGATGATGATCACCACCATGCCTCCATGGACCAGTTGATGGGGTCCAATCAAGAGCCATCAACAAGCTCGGATTCCATTTTTGAGCCGTTTGATGACTTAATTTTTCCCCCTATGGAAGCCGGTTTCACGAACATGCTTCAGTCAAATTTCTTTCCTGAATCTTCTCTGTTAGATCTGCTTAATGTCTAACTTGGAGAGATTTGTTGGTTATAGAGATTAGCCCTGCTCCCACTTGAGCTCTTATTTTGCTGCTCATATATTTATATCTTTGTAAATTCTTCAACAGCATAGATAAATTAATTTTCGTTTGCTCCAAAAAGAAAAATAAATAAATTAAAGTTTCATTCTTTTCTGCCAATTTAGGCACGAGGATTGCTTTCTCTCTCTCTCTCTGTAGGGACATGGGAGTTGTGTTCTGTTGGAATTGGCTAGACTAAAATGCAGTGGGAGAAAAGGTCTTGTGCAGCAGCAGGGCAAATGTGCTTGTCACTTACTGCTTTTGATTCACATCGCATCACTTCTCAATCTTCAATCAATGATGATTTCTTCATCTTGGAATTTCTTCATGGTAATAGGTATTCGTTTAAGTACTTTCACCCTTTTCTAGCAAATGTCCGAAGATAAATGAGCATTTTCTCGATGTTCTGTTTCTGCACTTCAAGATGCATCAATGCATTAGAGTGCCAGCAAAATGTGAAACAGAAGAAGTCCCCGAAATGGTTGAAAAGAAAATAAAAAGTACCTGAAACTTGAAAGAAGTGGAAACAGACTTGCACTTTCACAATCTTTGTTACTCGAAACCAATAAACCAACTTGCAGTTATGGCAGCATTTGATTAGTGGGAGAAAGCTGAAGCAAGAGTGGTTGTGTTCTCAATATTTTAACTTACTT
Source organism: Rhizophora apiculata (assembly GCA_037832385.1). Lineage (NCBI taxonomy): Eukaryota > Viridiplantae > Streptophyta > Magnoliopsida > Malpighiales > Rhizophoraceae > Rhizophora > Rhizophora apiculata. The sequence continues at coordinate 12,460,710 of CM075429.1, read as the reverse complement.
GCCCTTTACTTGATTTAGTCTTGAGATTTTCTTGAAGGGGGTTTGGAAGAAAAACTCAATGGATAGATCAAAATAAAAATGAAAGCTGGACAACATTCCAATTTTGATTTCAAAATGGTACATTATACACATGCTCGCATATAAGAGGAGGACTGCCTAATACACAACAATAAGCAAGCAAGAAAAAAAAAAAAAGTTCAGCTGCTTAAGTACAAGCACACAGACAACAAAATCATCAATCTGAATACACGCTTCACCACATGAATCATGACATATTAAACTTTTATCTTATACATAAAAAATAAAAAAAAAAAGTAGTTTTCAATTGTACGTGGACAAAAATAAACTTTCTAAAGTACACAAGTCTTAATTGCTAAGTACTCATGTCATGAAATTGTAACTCTAATATTTATGCATATATTTTGGACCCCTATTTATAGAGTTTGGTAAATTTTTTTTGATTAAATTCATATATAAAGGGGATCAAAAGATGTTGGTGTTGGCACACGTGAATGATAGCATGCAATAATTCAAAGACATTGAATTGGTAGGGAAGCAACAACCAATAACCACAATGCATGGTTGGATAGTGAAGGTCTCCTACATTGGAGCATTGCAAGGATTGAAGCATGCAACATCTAAAATCCAATTTCTCATTGCATATTAAAAGGAGGGGAGATGGAAGTGAAAAACATGAAAAGGTTAGAGTTTAAAATGAAGGAGCATTAGAAATATAGTTTAAATGATAAGAAATCAAAAATTCATTTAATACTTAAGTTTGAGTGCTGTTGGCCAACTACTTTTGTCCACCTCAATACAAGTTTTAAGGGTAACTTTGCATGGAGAGCTGTTTGTCTTCTCCAACTTTATTAGACTACCTGTTTTGAAGATTATATCAGCATATTCAATGATTCCATACTCCAGCAATATTAAAAATAAGTCAAATTTCTAATTGATAGCTTTCCTCTTATATTTTTTAAGTCATAGTAAGATTACGAGGTCAAACTTGCTTGAAGGAAATGCTTGATAATCACTAAAAGTGTTACTAAATCAAACCTATCCCACTTTTCATTTTTGGCCCCCTGTCATTTAAACATATGTGGTAATAAGCTTTGTGTTTGCCATTTATGAATAGTGTTGGCATTTGATCAGAGTCCATAACTTCTAATCATGCATTGATGCAAAGCTTTGTATAGCCTATAAATCCAACCTTCCTTTCCTTTGTAAACAAAACCCTCGAGTTACTAGATAAAAACTTCTTGTAAATAGCTATTTAGAAAGACTAATTTGACATCTAATTGATAAATTCTCTAATTCCTTTGTGCTGTAAATGCTAACAAGAGTTTGATACATCTAACCTTTGTTTTGGAGCAGAGGTTTTAGTGAAGTCCACCCATTCTTACTGTGAATAGACTTTGGCAATAAGCCTGACTTTGTTCTTTTTGATTGTCCCATCTAAATTTAGCTTGACTTTGTAAATCCACTTCACACCAATTACTTTTTGTACTGCAAACCTTGGTACAAGCTTTCATGTTTGGTTCCTTTCTATCATGTGAATCTCCTCCTGCATGGCTCCTGCATCTTCATAGGTCTAAGGCTCAAACACTACTACAGAACATCTATATACATCTGACAGTGATTTACTTCATCTCACAGATGATTTTGGTGGAGAATCTTTTGTTGGAGTTGGTGGAGGACCTTTAGGTGATGAGCCTGATGAACTTGAAATGTCACCAAAATCTGATGTTTGAATCTCTTATGATGTTAAGCTGCCTTGTTGTCTTTGGATTTATGTTTGCTAACCAATTGTGCTATGAGTGATTAGGAGCTACCTAGGTCTAACTTGTAGAGCCTCTGAGTTCTAGGTTGCCTCTTCATCTACTTTCACATTTTCTGTTTTAAGGTCTGTAACCCATAAATATGCCTCTAGTAGACTTCTCCTCCAACTTCTGTCTCTTCACTTCTGGTATATGCACATAGCACACAGATCCAAACACTCTTAAGTGTTTAATTATGGGTCTATGGCCACTCCAAGCTTCAATTGGGTTCATGTTGTCCACAACTTTAGTACATGATCTATTAAGAAGATAGAAAATTTTGTTGATTGCCTTAGCCCCAAACTTTTTTTGGCAAATTCTTCTCATCTAGCATAAATATTACCTTTCCATGACTATTCTATTTTTCCTCTTACATACTTCATTTTGTTGTAGACTATATCATACTGTAAGTTGATGCATAACCCCTCTTCTTCTAAGAAATTATCAAATAGAAAGGAAATTTATTCCTTTCCTCTGTCAAATCTCAATTTCTTAATTGAGTAGTTACTTTGATTCTTATTCATGGCTTAAAATTTTTCAAAGACAACAAATAGGTTAGATTTATATCTTAGAAAATAGACTCATATCATTTTTGTATAATTATCAATTAACAAGACAAAGTAGCTGTTGTTCCCACAGTTTTGTATGGGTTGTAATTGTTGTCAACTAGATTTAAGTGTGCAAGAAAGTAAAGCCACATAGAAGGGCAAGAAGGTAAAAGCCACATGGAGGGGTAAGAACGTAAAAGCCACATGGAAGGACAAGACAGTAAATTCGTCACAAGTAAACCCTATTAGGGTTTCATAGAGGAGTATATAAAGGCTATTGGAAGACAACAAAAAGAGACGTATCGGCATTTGAGTAGAACGGACAGAAAACTTAGGCACACCACGAGCAAGAAAGAGAAACCCATGAGGAATGGCACACCACGAGCAAGAAAGAGAAACTCGTGAGGAACGGCACACCACTGGCAAGAGAGAGAAACCTGTGAGAAATGACACACCACCGGCAATCTGAGTAGAACGGCACACAATTGGCAATTGAGCAGATTGACACACCATCGGCACGCCAGCAGTCGGCAATTGAGCAGATCGGCACATTACCGACACACTAACAGTCGACAATTGAGCAGATTGGCACACCACCGGCACACCAGCTGTCGACAAATTGAGCAGATCGGCACACCACCGACACACCAGCGGTCGGCAAATTGAGCAGATCGGCACACCACCGGCACACCAGCGGTAATTGAGCTGATCGGCACACCACTGGCACACCAGTGGTCGGTAATTGAGCAGATTGGCACACCAGTAGTCGGCAATTGAGCAGATCAGCACACCACCAGCACATCAGAGGTCGGCAATTGAGCAGATCGGCATACCACTGGTACACCAGCGGTCGGCAATTGGCCTGGATGGCGTGAGACCAGAACAAGGCAGAAACCCGATTCAGCCAATCAAGAGAGATTTGGCAGAACAGGGGCTAGACAGCGTGAGACCAGAACAGGGCAGAAACCCGATTCGGCCAACCAAGAGAGATCCGGCAGAATAGGGGCTGGACGGCGTGAGACCAGAACAGGGCAGAAACCCGATTCGGCCAACCAAGAGAGATTCGGTCGACGGTGAGAGATCCAACAGAATAGGGGCTAGACGGAAAAACAGAAACCAACGGTGAGAGAGATCCGGCTAAACGGTGAGAGATCTAGCTGGATGGCATGAGACTAGAACGTGTGACGGCTTGAGACCAGAACGTGCGATGGCGTGAGATCAAAACATGTGTCGGCATGAGACCAGAAACGTGCACGAGGCGTGAGACCAGCAAAGGGCGTAAATCGAAAATATGCGTGAGACGTGGAACGACAAACCAGAAACGTGAGGCGAGCCGTGAGACAAGGAGATGGGTGAGACTGTGAGACGGTGAAAGCAGAAACTGTGTGAGATAACCTAGAGAAGGAATTCGGTGAAGTATCGGAAAGAACTCAACGTATTTTCAAATTTCTTCAAGAGAGGTTAGAGAGCGTTACGATGAACTTCTAAGTGGCAGTGGAGTAGCCTTTCAATTCAACAGAGGTATTAGGCATAAAAATTTGGCTATTTGTAGACAAGAACAAGAAATAGAAAATCCTTATTTAACTTGTCATTTTTACGTTCTAGCCATTGATAGAAATAGCACAAAAAATGATAAATTCTTTCCTTCTTTATTTTGATTGAACAAAAAAATAGGAACAATTAGAATTCTAATTCTATAAGGTTGAATAAAATAAAAAAATTCTATTGATAATTTGATATAATTGCTATGCTTAATGTGCGCCTCATTGTTTTTTTATGAAGGGTAGATACAGTAAGTGACACTCTTTGTATTGTACTTACTTAGTATTTACAATAGTGAAAGGAGTAGAGGATTAAGACATCCATTGTAACTGGAATTTTTAAGTATATTGGATGGTCTCGGTAAGGGAGAGTCCCTACCACCGTGGATGTACGTCACGTTGACGGAACCATATAAATCTCATGTGTCTTTAATTTGCTTTACATTCTGTATTTTGAATTGAGTTGTGAACGTAGCTAAAGTATCAGCCAACCATAACCTAACGAAGGCCTAAACAAGAACATCTGAATTGTCTATTAGGCAAGGTGTCTGAAAGGTGACTTTGGGGACTATTGTGATTAGTAGGTAGCAATAGATCTACCTTAGTCGAGTCTAAGAAAGAGTTTACTTTTGAGAAGAGGTTGAAGTTATTCACTTACCTGTGAATTGCGAATTATGGTGATACTGATTCACCCCCCTCTCAGTATCACAAACTAGTAGATCCTAGGGAGAAGTCGGAAACTTCAATTAGTATCAGAGCACAAGTTCACCAGTTTGAAGTTTAACAGCTTGGTGTACTAGTTTGAAGGGATCTAGAAGTTTGACTTGTTTAGCATACTGAGAAATAGAAGCCAGTACCAGCACTAGCACCACTTACAACAAGAAGGTTCCAATCTTCAATGGAACCAACTATTATATGTGGAGAGCAAGAATGTAAGTGGTATTTGCAACCATGGGCATGAACGTGGTGAAATGCGTATAGGAGGGTTTTATGGCTCCAGAAGAAGGTAAAGACCTAACCCCAGAGGAGTTAAGGCAGTTTGAGATAAATGGGAAGGCCTCAAATGTCATCATTTTAGCATTGACAGATGCTGAGTATGCTAAAGTTATGGACTACAAACTGCCAAGGAGATATGGGACAGATTATAGAAAGTCTATGAAGGTGATGGTAGAATGAAAAAGGCTAAGCTTCAAGTGTTCAAGGAGAGATATGAATCTCTCAGAATGCAGAAGAATAAGACAGTTTAAGAGTTCTTCACCAGGGTTATTGACGCTGTAAACGACCTGAGAAGTCATGGGAAGAATAAGAAGGACTCATCGATTGTGAAGAAAATTCTGAGAATTTTGCCTAAGAGGTTTGCCTCAAAGGTGGCAGCCATAGAGGAGAGTAGAGATCTCAATTCTATATCTCTACATGATTGTCAGTGTAATCTCATTGCATATAAGATGAGAATAAAGTCAACTGAGAGCTCCTCAATGTCAAAGGTATCAAAGGAGGCAGCTTTTAAAACTATGAAACACTTGAAAATAAAAGAAAAGGAAGAATCATCCAGTAAGGATAATGATGATGATGAGGAAGAAAGTGAAGGTGAAGTATTGGATTACTTCACAAGGAAATTCAAAAGGGGGTCTAAGAAAGGAAAAGGACAATTGTCCTTGACATGTTATCGTTGTGGGCAAACTGGACACTTTGCTTCTCAGTGCAAAGTGAAACTTGATGATGAAGATGAGGATGGTGATGATAAGTAGAATTCAAGATGGAGAAGATCATCATTCAAATCAAAGAAGTCCAGTAAGAAGATTGCTAACCCATAGAGGAAGACGAAAGACTCATTCAAGAGTTATGTGAGTTAGATAAAAGAAGCTGATGAGGAGGAAGGTGAAGACTCATCAGATGAATATGTCTTTATGGCATCAGCACAAGGTGGTAACTCAACCTCTAAAGAGGAAAAGGAAGTTGATGAAGAAGAGCCAGATCTTGAAGCTGAGCTGGAAGTAGCTTTAAAGGAGATAATTAGAAAGGGCAAAACCATAAGAAGGTTAGAGGCTCATATAAAACAAGTTGAAGCAAAGTCTGAGGAAGTTAAAAATCAAAATAATGAAATAAGGGCTGAGCATATTGACTTGAAGAGAAGATTTGAGGAACAGATCAAAATATGTTAAGACATTACAATAGAGCTTGGCTCAAGGGCTTCAAAAATTGAAGAAATGGAGAAAGAGTTGCTGAGACTTCAGCAACAACTCAAAAGTAGCAAAGAGAACTTGCAGAAACTTGAAATGATAAGAGAAACAAGTTTTGAAAAAGGAGAGAAGAATGTAGAGAAAGTGCAACAATTTGAGGTTGTATTGGTTAAAGAAAATAAGAATGTGCCATAGAAGTCGAAAGAGAAGGTTGTGATTCAGAAGAAGATAGCTAAGAATAAAAAAGATCTGAAGAAGCAACCTAGGGTGGCAAATAAGAAGGAAGAAAAGAAAGTCAGCCAACAAAGGGCTACAGCTGAACCGAAGAAGGTGATTGAAATGAAAGTCACACAAGCAAAGAAGCCAGCTACTTTGCCTACACAGTAATTGATGAACAGAAGAAAACAAGCTGTGATCAAGCCCAAGAAGAGGCAGTTTCAAAGTCATTATCTTTATTGTAGAGTTTAGGGTCATAAGGCGAGTAACTGCTGGTGGAGAAGGCCAGTATATGTTTCCAACTTGAAAAGATACGATGCTACATACAGGGGGAGATGATACAAAATTCAGATGAGAACACCTGTCGTGAGTTCTTGCACATACTGTAAAAGGCAAGGACACGCTAACAAGAATTGTTGGTGGAAGCCCAAACCAGTGGTTTTAAAGAACAAGTTTGCTATATTGGCAGACTTGGAATAGTGTGAAAGGTGCGGGCAAGATGACCATAATGCGAAGAGATGCATGACACTTCTCCCTGAGTAAGAGAAGGCACTCAATGACATAGTGAAAACAAGCAGTGCAGTCAAAGTTGAGAAAAAGAAGAAAGTTATCTTCCAGCCAGTTCAAAAGAAGGAATATAAAACTAAAAGAGAGGTGGCTAATATAGTTGAAATTGCACTTAAAACTGACTGCAAGGATAAGCAGTGGATCCTTAATAGTGGATACACTTCGCACATGACGGGAGATAAGAGTAAATTATCAAAACTAAACAAATCAAGAGAAAGCAGAGTCAAGTTTGGCAACGATGATTCACTCAACATTAATGGTCAGGGGTTAGTAAAGATTGGAAGAGAAAAGCTGAAAGATGTTCTGCACGTTGAAGGACTCATATATAATTTAGCATCTGTTAGTCAGCTATACAACGAAGACCATAAGGTAATATTCACAAAAATAGGTTGCCAAGTAAAGAGTAAAGAAGGCAATACTGTTGCAGTCAGGAAGAGAACAACTGGAAATTTATATGTGATTGATGAGGACAAGACAAGCAGCTGTTTACTCACCAAAGAAGAAGAAAATCAACTCTGGCATATGAGGCTGGGACATTTATCACAGAAGAACATGAGGAAGCTGACCACTACTCATGCAATCAGAGATATTCTCGACCTCAGGAGAGAGAGTAAGTATGTTTCTTCAGCATGCTCTAAAGGAAAACATGTCAGAAAGCAGTATAAGACCAAAGAGTTCAGTTCTGAAGCAGTGCTTGACATTGTGCATACTGATTTTTGTGGGCCGATGAGAACAAAAGGGTTAAATGGTGAGAGGTACTTCGTCTTGTTTGTTGATAATTATTCCAGAAGGACCTGCATCATGCACTTCAAACACAAGTTAGAAGTTTTGAATTATTTCAAGAGATATAGAAGATTGGCTGAAAATGAGAGTGGAAGGAAGATCAAAGTATTGAGATCAGATCAAGGCACTAAATTTATAAATGAAGCTTTTGAAGATTACCTTGAGAAGCATAGTATTCACCATTAGATGGCAGCAACGAGAACACCTCAACAGAACGGGGTAGTAGAGAGGAAAACTAGAGTTGTGGTTGAAATGGCAAGAACTCTACTGCAGGAATCCAAACTTCACACAAGATTTTAGACAGAAGCAACATTTACAGCTATGCACCTATTGAACAGAGTTCTACTAAGGCCCAATACTGATAAGACTCCATATGAGCTATGGAGTGTGAAGAAGACAACAGTCAAGTATCTTAGAGTCTTTGGCAGCCCATGTTTTGTGAAGAACAAGGAGCAAAATTTGGGAAAATTCAATGCTATGTCTGATAAAGACATCTTTGTGGGATACTTAGTAAAGATAAAAGGTTATAGAGTTTTCCTGCATAAGATAGGAAAAGTGATCACTTCCAGTGATGTGAGAATAGATGAGAACTGAAAAATAATGCAGAATGGAGAAACTGAGGACAATAAAGAAGATGACTTCAATGTAGATGAAGAATCAGACCAACCTGAAAAAAAGGAACAAGAAGTAAATTCAGACGTAGAGAAGAGTGAGTCTGAAGATGAAGAAAGAGATTCTCTTGCAACTAAGATGGTGTAAGGAAGAAGGACAAAGAAAACATGGACTAGTGCTCATCAAAGAAATCAGATCATAGGTGACCTATCAGCAGGAGTTACAACAAGAAAAAGAATTATGGGAGCTACTGCTTTACTCTCATAAGTTGAATCTAAATCTATTGAAGAGGCTATTTAAGACAAAGGCTAGGTCAAAGTTATCAATGAGGAGTTGGATCAAATTGAGAAGAATGATACATGGGAGCTGGTTTCAAGACCCACTAATAAGAATGTCATAGGAACAAAGTGGGTGTTTAGGAATAAACACAATGAAGATGGCAAGGTGGTGAGGAACAAGGCCAGGCTGGTTTGCAAAGGCTACACTTAGATAGAAGGGGTAGATGTTGATGAAACTTTTACACTAGTAGTAAGGTTAGAAACTATCAGAATATTCTTAGTTTTGGCAACACACAAGAGGTATAAAGTCTATCAGATGGATGTGAAATTCGCCATTCTGAATGGGCTCCTGAAAGAAGAAGTGTATATTAAACAACCCGATGGAGTACAAATCAATGAGGTTGAGACACATGTATGCAAGCTGAAGAAAGCCTTGTATGGTCTTAAGCAAGCTCCAAGAGTAAGGTATAGTAGGCTGGATGCGTACTTGAGAAGGTTGAACTTCAGAAGAGGAACGGTTGATAATAACCTGTATGTGTTCAACTCAGATAAAGGCCAGCTGATAACCATAGTATATGTAGATGATATCATCTTTGGAGGGGATCACTCTGAGCTATGCCAAGATTTTGCACAGAAGATGAATGAAGAATTTGAGATGTCATTGATTGGAGAAATGACGTACTTTCTTGGATTACAAATAAAGCAGTGTGAAGAAGGTATCTTTATTTCTCAGACGAAATATGCCAAAGAGATGCTGAAAAGGTTTGGCATAGAGGATAGCAAATCTGTCAGTACCTATCTGACAGTGGGCTGCAAGTTAACAAAAGATCAGGAGGGAAGGAGTACAAGCCCTACAAAGTACAAGAAGATGATAGGGAGCCTTCTGTACCTTGTGGCATCAAGGCCTGATCTTATGCAAGCTGTGTGTGCTGCCAGCAGATTCTAAGCTGATCCTAAGGAGTCTCATGTGTTGGCAGTGAAAAGAATCTTAAGGTACCTCAAAAGAACACTGGGAATGGACTTATGGTATCCAGCTATGGATTCTATTAAACTACAAGTATACACTGATGCAGACTAGGCAGGAAGTATAGATGATAGAAAATCAACCAGCGGCTGCAGCTTTCACTTGGGTTCAAAGTGTGTTACATGGTTAAGTAAAAAGCAAAACAGTGTTGCTTTGAGTACAGCTGAGGCTGAGTATATGGCTACTTGTGTAGCATGTACACAGGTGATATGGATGCTAAGACAATTGGCAGACTTGGGTGTTGAAGTGAAGTTACCAGTGAGTGTACTTTGTGATAATCAAAGTGCTATTGATCTCAGTAAGAATCCGGTGCAACATTCGAGGAGCAAGTATATTGACATCCGGTGTCACTTCATCAAAGATCAGGTGAAATAGGGTACAATTCAGTTGGAGTATATTGGCATTAAAAATCAAATTTCAGATATTCTAACTAAATTTTTGTCCACAGAGCTGTTTGAAAAGCACAGATTGAGTCTATTTGTGCAAATGCCTCCTCAAGCTTGAAGTTCAGGTGAATCCTCCATCTCCACTTTACGAGTTTTTCAGATTTGTAATTAGTTGGTAAAGGGGGAGAGAAGCAATAGTGCAGGGGGAGCTATTAAGAAAGGGGGAGTGCATATTTAGGGGGAGTTGAAACTGCTGCATAATGACTTTTGTCATGAGTGTTGCCAACAATTACAAAGGGGGAGATTGTTGTTTCCATAGCCTTGTATGGGTTGTAATTGTTGTCAACTAGGTTTAAGTGTGCAAGAAAGTAAAGTCACATGGAAGGGCAAGACAGTAACTTCGCCGCAAGTAAGCCCTATTAGGGTTTCATGGAGGAGTATATAAAGGTCATTGGAAGACAACAAAAAGAGATGTATTGACATTTGAGCAAAATGGACAGAAAACCTAGGTACACCACCGGCAAGAAAGAGAAACCTGTGAGGAATGGCACACCATCGACAAGAGAGAGAAACCCGTGAGGAACGGCACACCACTGGCAATCTGAGTAGAATGGCACACAGTCGGCAATTTGAGCAGATCGGCACACCACCGGCACACCAGCAATCGGCAATTGAGCAAATCGGCACACCACCGACACACCAGCAGTCGGCAATTGAGCAAATCGACACACCAGTAGTCAGCAAATGAGCAGATCAGCACACCATCGGCACACCAGCAGTTGGCAAATCGAGTAGATTGGCACACCACCGGCACACCACCGGTCGGCAAATTAAGTAGATCGGCACACCACTGGCACACCAGCAGTCGGCAATTGAGCAGATTGTCACACCACTGACATACTAGCGGTCAGCAATTGAGCAAATCGGCACACCACCGGCACATTAGAGGTCGGCAATTGAATAGATTGGCACACCACTGACACACCAGCGGTCAGCAAATGGGTTGGACGGCATGAGACCAGAATAGGGCAGAAACCCGATTCGGCCAAGCAAGAGAGATCCGGCAGAACAAGGGCTGGACGGCGTGAGACCAAAATAGGGCAAAAACCCGATTTGGCCAACCAAGAGAGATCCGATCGACGGTGAGAGATCCAATAGAACAGGGGCTGGACAAAAAAACAGAAACGAATGGTGAGAGAGATCTGGCTGAACGGTGAGAGATCTGGTTGGACGGCGTGAGACCAGAACATGCGATGGCTTGAGACCAGAATGTGCAACGGCGTGAGATCAGAACGTGCATCGGCGTGAGACCAGAAACGTGCGTGAGACGTGAGACCAGCAAAGGGCGCAAACCAGAAACGTGCGTGAGACATGGAACGACAAACCAGAAATGTGAGGCGAGTTGTGAGACAAGGAGATGGGTGAGACTGTGAGACGGTGAAAGCAGGAGCTGTGTGAGACAATGTAGAGAAGGAATTCGGTGAAGCATCGGAAAGAACTCAACGTATTTCCAGATTTCTTCAAGAGAGGTTAGAGAGTGTTGCGGTGAACTTCTAAGTGGTAGTGGAGCAGCCTTTCAATTCAACATATGCAAGACAAGTTAGAAGAAGGGTAGACATAGTAAGTGACACTCTTTGTATTGTACTTACTTAGTATTTGTAATAGTGAAAAGAGTAGAGGATTAAGACATGCATTGTAACTGGAATTCTCAAATATAGTGGATGGTCTCGATAAGGGAGAGTCCCTACCACCGTGGATGTACGTCACATTGATGGAACCATGTAAATCTCGTGTATCCTTAATTTGCTTTACATTCTGTGTTTTGAATTGAGTTGTGAACGTAGTTAAAGTATCAGCAAACCCATAACCTAACGAAGGCCTAAACAAGAACATCTGAATTGTCTATTAGGTAAGGTGTCTGAAAGGTGACTTTAAGGGATATTGTGATTAGTAGGTAGTAATAAATCTATCTTAGTCGAGTCTGAGAAAGAGTTTGCTTTTAAGAAGAGGTTGAAGTTGTTCACTTACCTGCAAATTACGAATTGTGGTGATACTGATTCACCCCCCTCTCAGTATCACAAACTAGTAGATCCTAGGGAGAAGTCGGGAACTTCAGTAGCGGTTGTTGTTGAGTAAGTTGGTTTTGATAGGACCACAAATATTTATATGCACTAGTTCTAACTTCTCTTGTGCTCTCCATGCATGTAAGGATGAGTAGAAAGGCTTACTATGCAACTCTCCCATCTAACATGCCTTATAAACACAGGGCAGCTCTTGCAATGAGGGTAAGTCCTACACCAAAATTTTTTGACTGTGATTCTAAATTATAATGTCCATGCCCCTTATGCCACAATTATGTTTTATCTACTGTTACCAACATGTTACTTTCATTTGCATATTTCCATTTTTAATGGAAACCTTTTATTAACCAGAGCTATCTTTGCCATTTCCACATCATTTTCATCATGGATCTTGCATGCACTTTGTGTAAATTAGATAGAATAGTCCTTTTGAACCCTTTGGACCAAATTTAACAAACTTTGATCTAGGCTAGGTACTAAAAATACATCAGAAATGAACTTAGTACCTTTGTGTGTTTGAATGGCAATAATTCCATTGCCAGCAACCCCTGCATGCATTCCATTGCCCATTCTAACTTTACCTTTGAGGTTTAAAAGATTTGCTCCTCATTTGTTACGTGGCTTGAAACCCACTATCTTTAAGACAGGCTTCTTTGCTTTCATTTTCTCCCTCATGGTGTGCTAAAAACATGTGATCTTCACTTGTTATAGCATTTGCTACTCTTGGTTGCTTTTGTCTTTTCTGGAAATGACTTTGCTGTGGTTGCCTGTTTTGATATGCTGTCTGATTTTGTTGAAACTACTATTTTTTTTTTTTTTGGCTTATTTTTGCAATCTTTCTCCATTTATGCAATCATTCCTTTCCCTATCTAAACTTCTTACAGAACTTGCATTTTGCCTTCCCTTTATGCTAGCAATCCTTTTCTAGTGTTGCTTGCTGGGGTAGTTAAATCATTACTTTAGTTGTTAAAAATGAGTCCCTTTCTGAGGCAATTTGCCATTGCTTCCTTTAAAGTGAGTTCCTCTTTGTTTGAATTTTGTTGGAAGGGCAACTTCCACATGTTCATGTCTGCTTAAGACTCTTTGTTAATGTGATTCCATAGCTCCAAATAATTATGTAACTTTAAAGTTTGACAGATCCCTAGATTGCTCTATTAAGGTTACCATTACATCAAACCTCTCTCTGGTAAGCTGCTGAGAATCTTTTCTATATAACTCTCTGATCTCCAAAAAACTTCTCCATACAACTTCAATTAATTCCCCAATTCAAGCAATCTACTAGAATAAATTATAAAAGTTCAGTTCAAACAATTATTATTTTTATCATTAATTTCTCATTATAATTATTGATAATGATTTATAGTAGATAGAATAGCTTTTTCATTTATTTTCATTGTAATTATAAAGAAAGAGCAAGTGCTCTACTCTTAATCTTATTGACCATTTTTAATACTATTAAGATATTGACTTATTGTTTGTATTGATAATTAGAGTTTTTGTAGACAATATTGAAAATTATAATTGTTTGAGAAATGATTAAAAAAATTATTTCATTAATGAGTGTATAACCACATATGTAAGGCAAATTTATTCTAAAAATAAGTTAAGATTGCAAATTGAATTATCCATATATGTATTTAACTCATAGGGAAAAAATAGAAGGAAAAATATAACTTATTAATTGACACAAGTAAAATTATGTTGAAAAAAAATTTACATTTAGAATTTTACTTGCACCTAGATTTTAAAATTAAAAATTAAATAAATAAAAACATAATGACATTAATTTTGGATAATAATTAACGTTCTCTTATAAATATCCGTCAATAAATGTTACATATAATTACTCAAATATCATTATTAATGTTCAAAAAAAAGACTAAATCACTCTTAATTATTAATTAAAAAAATTAATTCTTAGAAAATCTCTTTTATAATTAATCTAAAATTAAATTTTCTTTTTCTTATGATAAATCTATTTTTACAATTAGTTATTATCATCTCATAAAAAATAAAATTAAATAATATATTTTTATTAATTTTTTTCTAATTACTTCTATTAAATTGATTAACAATGATTCTTTGTATAATATTTAAGTTGTGAAATGTTGTGTGATGTGGAATAAAATATGTTAAATATAAATTTTTTTACAACTAAATTTGTTGTAAGAGAATGTGATTGATAAGAGATAATATAATGTTTTTGACAAAAACATTAACTTGAGAGTACTTAAAAAAAAAAAAAAGTAAATTTAGGAGAATATTGTTACTTGTTTCCTAAAAATTAAAAACAAAAATAGAATGCATGGGACATAAAATCAACCTAGAGGCCCACCCCACTTATTTCACATGACGAAATTTTTGTTTTTTTCACTCTAAAATTCTAAAGTGTAATTATAAGTGCTTGGGATTCTGGCCATCCTGTTAGGTTTGGCGAGACTTCTGTGTAATTAATTATTCTGTAGCTCATGAATTAGCTTTGCGGAACTACCTGAATGCAAGATGTGGCTGGAATGCCGTGCAACCCGTCTTGGTTCAAGCATCTCTGACAATGGGGTACGAGGCTGTAACTTGGCATACGTGACCATTAATGGTGGGGTCCCCCCATCACCCTCTACAATCACTTAATATATTTTTGAGTATTTTACTTGCACACTTAATTGACGTTGGCGATTTTAACAGTACAATCAATAATTTTGGTTTTTCCAAGAGTGTTGTGCTCGCAAAAATTAGTCACGGGTAAGGTCGCAGTATTCTACATTCATTTCACAAATAGATTATGTTAATTAATAAATAAAAGATAAGTAATTAAAAAAACAAACAACCATACGAGTTAGTGCCCCTAACGTTATTCTCTCTTACTAACTAATAATCACTCAACCTTGGGTGTAAAATCGTACATCTGAAGAGTAATTCAGAATTGAATCGATCACATAAATTAAAAATTTATTATAATAAAAATTTAAATTAAATTTTATTATTTTAATAAATTTAAATATTTATTATAATTTATATTATTTATATATTTTTAAATTATTAATATAAATATTTTTTATTATTAAAATATTTTAATTATATATTTATTTATTTTATTATATTAATAAAATTATAATATTTTTTTATTAATATTATCATAATAATATTATTAAAAATGATATTAAAATTATATTTTTAACTAAAAGTACATATGAAAATAATTTAAAATTAAATTGAGAGTTATGAATATATTTAAATACATAATCTTATTGGTAAATAATTTATATTTTATATAAGAATTATAATTATTAATAGTAATTTAAATTAAAAATTTATTATAATAAAAATTTAAATTAAATTTAATTTAAAATTTAATTATTTTAATAAATTTAAATATTTATCGTAATTTATATTATTTATATATTTTTAAATTATTAATATAAATATTTTTTAATTATTATTAATATATTTTAATTATATATTTATTTTTTAGTTATAATCATAGATAATCACTCATACTTCTTGCATATTTTACAGCTTATCGCACTTCTCAAGGAGAGATAAAAATTTTCCTGCATACCACGTCGCCTCAGTCAACCACCGACATTTACACTTCTTGTAATTACTTCCCATCTATATTTATGTCAGGGACTTGCAGTGTTGAAACCACAATACTTTCTGAGACCTTTCCCCCGAGCAGGAGTGAAATGGAGACCACAGAAACAGGTCACTCCTCCGAAATAACTAGCCTGGAAGAAGTCGTCCTTCAACATCTTCCTGATCATGATTCTTCAAGTATTAAAAATGAAATATCCAAGAGAGTATTTCATCATCCTCAAGGTAATTAGCCCATGACTGCTGCTCATTTAGTTTTTGTTTTTGTTTTTTCTTTCTTTTTTCTTTTTTTTTTATATTCCCACTCTTACTACTTGTAAGGTGAGTGTTGTTGAGCTGGTTCTCAAAATCATGGTTCCAAAAAACTTATGGGATGTTTAGCACTTCACAAATTGACTCATAACAACTTCCTTCTTTGTCTTTCCATTTATGTTGTTAGTTTGTTCCTTCTTTAGCAGGGATAGAGACAGAGATAGAGGAGAAGAGAAAGAATAGTATTTATTACTTGCCACTGTACAAGGCTACCATAAAAGGTGATTGGATAACTGCAGAGCACTATTTCGAGGAGAATCCCAGGGCACTGACAGCAAATATAACTGATGTGCCCTTGACTGCTCTCCATGTGGCAATTGGCACAGGCCTGTCTCTAGAGTTTGTTAAAAATCTTGTAGCTTTGATGCCTAAAGAGTCTCTAGGCACAAGAGACAACTATGATAATACTCCCCTTCATAGTGCCGCTGCCGTGGGAAATACAGAGGCTGCTAAGATTTTGGTCCAACAGAACCCAAGATTGCCACAACTTGTGAACAAGTTCCATGAGACTCCACTTCATTCCGCTGCAAAATTTGCCCACAAAGAAACTGTCTGTTATCTTCTTAAAGTGACTCGCCATGAGCATCCCAGTCCATTCACCGGGAAGGTTGGTGCTAGGCTCCTCATTCTTCTGCTGGTTGCTGATTTCTATGGTAGGTAATCCATTCATGGGTTGTGAAGCTTCACCGATAGCCCTACTATATTGGTCTTTCATTGTTTTCATAATTCAGTTTCATATTTGGGCCTTTTGTTATAGTAGAAATGCAGAATTAGTTGCAAAAAGTAATTGATAGTCTTTGGTTACATACAATTTCAACCATCTAGCATTTTGTCAGTAAATTGGGTTTCTGAACAAAAGAAGGGCTAACACTTTATTTGTTGGATTTCACTAGGTCTACAAGGTTGAATTGAATCATTTATCGCAAATTTTCTGCTCTAAAATGATCTTCTAAAATTGTGTCTCTATGAAGGATCTTCTGCAGTTAGGGTATTTCCTTATGTCCAAGTTTTAGATATGCAGCTTGCGGGCCATAATGCAGGATTTGGAGCTGAGGCAATCAAAAATTCCTGATAATTACCGGGGGCTTCTGTTTCATTAATGACTAAAGGCATAATTAATATTCTTTGTGGGATCTAGAAAGAAAGTTTAATTAAAACTTCAAATGCCTTCTGTTGCTCTTGTTCTCCTCAACAGGTTTTGCTCTTCATCTGCTAAAGCGTTTTCCAGAGTTAGCTCATGAACGTGACCACCACAATAATACTGCCCTGGGGATCCTGGCTCGGAAACCTCATGCTTTTCCCAGCGGAAGTCAGCTTGGATGTTTCCAACATTTGTTATATAAGTGTCAGTATTCTCATCCTTGTCCATTTCTTTCAACAGATACGGCTGCTCTCATGCAATCTGAATACCAGGTTAGTTCTGTCGTCTTGAGCTTTGCAGGTATTTGCTTGAAGAAAGGCGATGTAGCTCAAGGTGGAGATACAGGAAATCCTGTGGAATATGAAGCAGAATGCCGAGAACATTGCATGAGATTCAGATTTCTACAACATATATACAATACAAAGCTGATGCATGAGCAGACTTGCAAAATTGTTAGAATATTATGCGAAGAAGCAGTAAAGTCTATTAGGTTAGAAGCTGAGGATGTGTTTGGACCACCAATGCGAATGGCCACCATAATGGGAATCCATGAGCTGGTCACAGAGATCATTAAGGCCTATCCCTTTTCGGTTTGGTTCCGCGAACGCAACCGCAAAAATGATATTTCAAATAATGATGAAGACTGCAGTGTTTCCCAGCCAGAAGTTGGGGGCCCCAAAAAAAAGAAAAAAGAACATAAAATAAATGATGATGAACATAATTTTTTCCATCTGGCAGTTCTGCACCGTAAAGAAAATATTTTCAATCTCCTGTATCAGATGAGTTTGCAGAAGAATTATGTCATGGAAATAAGAGATAAAAAGGGAAACAACATTCTGCACTTAGCTGGAATGTTGGGGCCATCTAATAAGATTGCCGGTGCAGCTTTGCACATGCAGCGGGAGCTTAAGTGGTTCAAGGTATATATATATATCCATTCAACTCTCTTACGCCCAATCCTTTGTTACTCAAGATATCCCCTAGCTGAAGGTAAAAGCCAGATTACTGAGCTTATAAAAAACATGGGGATTTTATCCATTCTATCTGGCTATCAGATAGAATATGGCCAATTTCTGCTTCTCTTGCAACTTTTGCGTGCAATTGTGAGAATTGATATGACTGTAATGCTCATCATGTAATAATTAACATGACAACAACATTCAAAGAAAATTAGTTTGTATGAAGTGAGTCCAATCATAGAACCAGTGAAAATTAATTGCTCAGTTCAACCTCTTTCTCCTCATTTTCCCACTTGCCTAACTCCTAGATCTAAAAATCTACCATTGTCAACTCATCATATGGCTGACCATATTCTTGATTGCTGTCGATCACCTTTTATACATTTGTGCAGGAAGTTGAAAAACACGTAAAACCCTCGTTCAAAGGGAGGAGAAACATCGATAAAAAGTTTCCAAGCCAGGTATTTACCGAAAACCACAAAGAACTAGTCAAGGAAGGTGAGAAATGGATGAAGAACACAGCTACGTCCTATACAGTTGTTGCTGCACTTGTTGCGACATTTGTGTTTACTGCTGCTTTTACCCCTCCTGGGGGCAATGATTCTGATGGGATCCCAAATTTCTTGAATGAGTCAGCATTCATGATTTACGCAATATCAGATGCATTATCCCTCTTTACTTCCTCAATTTCTGTCCTTATGTTCCTGAGTATACTAACATCTCGCTATTCGGAGGAAGATTTTCTCGAGGCGTTGCCGAGGAGGTTGAGCATTGGCCTCATCACCCTCTTCATTTCAATAGCATCCATGCTGGTAGCCTTTTGCGCGTCTCTTTACATTATGCTTGTCCATCGAGTAAAATGGATTGCAGCTCCAATTGTCCTGCTAGCATGTATCCCGGTGACTTTTTTTGGGCGGTCGCAATTTCGTCTCCTTGTTGAACTAGTTTATTCGACATTTGGGCCTAGCATTTTCGGTCGTAAAAGGAAAGGATACATCTGCTAGTTGAGAAAATATGTCTTCCCCAGCTGCAGCACTTTTATCTTGCTAAATCTGTGTCGTGTAGTTTGCTAGCAGTGTTGGTTTCCCATTCCTGCATGCGATTGTTGCTTCTTTTAGCCAAGTGGGAAAATTACTGAATATTTTCTTGCCTGTGATATGTCAACCGAGTACCAAATTTGGCCTGCTGTGATCTTTTCTGTGAGAAATTGTAGTCTCTGTGGAATGAAAATAATACGTCCTTTCAAAATGAGATTGAGAGAACGGCATGAAAAACAGAAAAAACATTGAATTTTCCATTTTCTTTTGGGTGAGGGTGACAAAAAAAAAAAAGGAGAGACAGAGAAAGACTAATAGTCATTTCTCCACTTACTATTTGATTATCTTTCATAGTTACTGTGAGTGAATACTTTTATTTTCATATGCTTGCATGAAAATACCCATGTTGTCCTTTGTGCGTGAATGGCTCAAATTTGTTCATGACTCTACAGTGATGTTAGGTCATCCAAGAGTGAGTCACAGATTTTTTAAGTTCAAGACAAACATCAAGCCTGTACCCCTTTTTTGGGCCTTTTGCGAAACATAGCTCAGCTGCAAGCTCATTGATGGTTTGTTTAAACTTGGAGGTGTATGGAGTCTATGGACATTATGGAACGTGGGCTTATGCACTCAACTGTGAAAACCATTACCCTACAATAAAACTACTAAAACTAGTTAGGACCCAAAAAAAATTACTAAAACTAGTACAGAGAACAATATTCAAACTTTAGTGATGGGTGCCAAGCTTGATACTACAAATAATATTTTTCATACTTGAGCCAAATTGATTCTTCCCCAAATAGCCGCCGCAGAGATTGTCAACGGGGATGCCACTAAACATAGAACATAAACAGCACATACCCTTTTTGTTTTACAAGTCAGTGCTTATAACACAACATACACGAAGAGGCAGAGCCTTAATCTGCTGTATTCTGTTTCTGATTCATGCTCATCGTCTCATTTCAGGATTCCTCACCGCCGCCAAGGTTCCATCTACAAAATGTCCATCGCAAGCAAATAGGTTTAATATCACTAAAAAAAAAGTATTATTTATTTTAAAAAAAATTATTTGTACATAATTTAAAAATAAAAGACAGATTGATATAATCCTTTAACAAGACAGTTTAAAATAAAAAATATGCTGCAAATTAAAAAAATAACCTCAAAGCTAAGCCCAAATACCTATTTGAAGTGCATTTGATTCACAAAGCTCTAGCTTGAGCACTTTTCTTAAACTTGCACAAAGAGCATTGGGTATACTTGGCCGAAGTCAAAACTATAGAAAACAGGTCCTCATTGATTTCCACGATCATGGGAACAGAATGAAAAAACTCATTATACTTTAAAAGACTGGGAATCAAACACTTTCATAGAACAGAACTGCAAACAAAATAATAAACCCAATTTATCAAATCTATGGAACACACACTAAATAAATAAATAAAACCATTATTTAAATATGCATATTCAAAACTTTATAATTAAAATTGTTTGCTTCAATTGAAAGATTACAACTCTTAGGTAACTTGCATAATAATGGGTCAAGTGCCTCTCAAAATTTCCTAGAAGGGGTGGTAATTGGCCATCAGACTTACTATGAGATGTACTTCCCCTACATATTTGAAAACATGTTCTTTTTCGCAATGGAAGGACAAAATGGAAAAGGGGGGCAGGCCATGAACCCGAGAAAAAGGGAAAAACGGAAAAAACCAAAAAAAAAAAACAAAAAAGAAAAAAAATCCCAAAAGAAAGAAAAAATTGAAAAAATAAAAACGAAAATAGCAAAAAAAAAAAAAAAAATGAAAAGAAATTGGGACATATGGTTCTCAATGTAGTATTATTTTTGGATGCTCTAGGTAAACCCATATACACAAATCATCCTTTCCACAACATATATAGACCTCTTAAAATCCAAATGTGTGTCGTTGTTGTGAGATATCGTTAAAAAAGATAAACAAATAAAATATCAATAGGATAAGTATAAAAAGAAAAGTAGGTAAGTAACAGTATCATTATTTGTGACGAGCATTTAGGTTAATTATAACTTCAGCCAAAAGTAACCATACTCCCAAACTCAAAAAAAATTTAAATGTGCATGTCTTTACGTGACAAATTAAAAAGAAAAAAGGGACAAAAATAAATAAAATATTAACATAAAAAAAAAGAAGCAAGTTAACAATGATACCGTCACTTGTGATAGGCACTTGGATTGACCATGACTTCCACCCAAAGTAATCAAGCTCCCAAACTCCAAAATCATGATAAAATAGACCAAATTACTTATAATATTTCAATTACATTTTTCGTTGCAGGTAATTGGATAATTTTATCATCAATTCTGAAGCCTGCCAACAAAAACCTCGTCCCAAAGGAGTTTTGGAATGGTTTTACCATTTACTTCTTAATTCCTTGAATATAAGGCCTAAACACAAGTCCAACTGGTCGGATCCAAATCTCAAAAAGACAAGTTTGTGAGTAAAGTATTTCTTTGAAAACTTCTTTCATCTTGATCCGAAATCTCAAGCAAAAAAGTGATTCTTGGTACTCTGTTCTTAAATCTCATTAAATTATTCTCAGAGGAAGGTTCTTTTAAAAGTTTTTCAAGAAAAAGTGTTTTGATATAATCATTTCCTGAAGTGTCAAGAATATCAAGGATTTATTCTTTTGATCTCGTGTTAGTACCAAAATCTCGTTATTGTCTGAAGAAGTGTCCTGGCTAGAGACTTCAATTGAAATATTATAAGTAATGTAATTGAAATATAAGTTATTTGGGCTATTTTATCATGATATTATAACGTTCCTGATTGTCCACTGATATCCTCAGTTCTCGGAATCCCAAAAGACACCGAATGTCTCACTTACTCTGTATCAACTGAGTTCCCCGATCCCAAGAAGCCTGCGGCGATAGTCACCAATGCAAACACTACATAGACTTGGAGGCATTTGAATTCTTTTGTAGGAACCCAAAATAAATACAGGTTATGGTCATTAAGGTACTATTTTTATAGTCCTGACATATTTTATAGTTTAATGCCCTTCTCAAAGAAAGATTTAAAAACTTCCCCACATACTACCTCGCCTAAGTCAACTACAGGCATTTACGCTTCTTGGAATTACTTCCCATCGATTTATATCAGGGACTCGCGGTGTTGAAAATGCAATACTCTCTGAGACCTTTCCCTTTGAACAGAAGTGAAATGGAGACAACGGGAACAGGTCACTCCTCAGAAATAGCTAGCCTGGAAGAAGTTTTTCCAAATCCTCCTGATCATGATTCTTCAAGTATTAGCCTTATGGGATGTTTAGTGCTCTGGTTCTCAAAAACTTGATTCCAAAAAACCTTATGGTATGTTTAGTACTTCTGACTCTTAACTACTTTCTTTTGTCTTTCCATTTATGTTCCTTATAGAGGGAAAGAGAAAGAATAGTATTTATTACTTGCCACCGTACAGAGCTGCCATAAAAGGTGATTGGAGAACTGCAAAGAGCTATTTTGAGGAGAATCCCAAGGCACTGACAGCAAATATAACTGATGTGCCCTTGACTGCTCTCCATGTGCCAATTGGTAGAGTTTGTTCAAAATCTTGTAGCTTTGATGCCTAAGAGTCTCTAGATATAAGAGACAACTATGATAGTACTCCACTTCGTAGTGCTGCTGCGGTCGAAAATGCAGAAGCTGCTAAGATTATGGACCAACAGAACTCAAGATTGCCACAACTTGTGAACAAGTTCCATGAGACTCCACTTCATTCTACTGCAAAATTTGCCCACAAAGAAACTGTCTGTTATACAAGTTTGTCTCTACGAACGATTTTCTGCGGTTAGTGTTTTTCATTATGTCCATGTTTTAGACATGCAGCTTGCTGGCCATAATGCAGGATTTGGAACTGAGGCAATAAAAGATTCCTGTTGCTAAATCAACAAAAATTCTTCTGAGCTTGTTCTCCTCAACAGGTTTCGCTCTTCATCGGCTAAAGCGTTTTCCAGAGGTAGCTCATGAACCTGACCACCACAATAATACTGCCCTGGGGATCCTGGCTCGGAAACCTCATGCTTTTCCCAGTGGAAGTCAGCTTGGATGTTTCCAACGTTTGTTGTATAAGTGTTAGTATTCTCATCCTTATCCATTTCTTTCGACAGATATGTCTGCTCTCGTGCAATCTGAATACCAGGTTAGCTCCGTCGTATCTTGTGCTTTGCCGGCATTTGCTTGAAGAAGTGTGATGTAGTTCATTCAAGGTGGAGATACAGGAAATCCCGTGGAATATGAAGCAGAGAGCGGAGAATATTCCATGAGATTCAGATTTCTCCAACATATATACAATACAAAGCTGATTGCAAAATTGTCATAATATTGTGCGAAGAAGCCGTAAAGTCTACTAATAATCACTCAACCTTGTAGACATTTGGGCGTAAAATCGTACATCTGGGAGTAATTCACCATTGAATCGAGAGGTATTCACGTGCCCAAACACACGGCCTGCCCGCCTATTCACCCACATAACACGTTGGAGCTCTTACTTACTTGTCACCAATCCAAACAACACGTAGGATCTTTCCAACGATGCCCTCCACGTGCCAAACGAAAGCCGGGGGCGGTAGCGACCGTTGCCTCAGATTTGACGTAGCTGCTCGCTCCACCCCCTATGCACGCCACCACCAGCCACTGGCGTTACACGAGACCAAAATTGGTCGACTCGACGATCTACCCGTTGGTGCTTCTTACGCACTAGTCGGAGGCCGGTGGCACCTTGCCACCGGCGGCAGTTAACCTCTCTCTCTGCCGTACCCAATCCCAAAAATTAGCTAAAAATTCATTTTTTAAGTCGAAACTTAGCTTTCCACACTAGAAATTATAATCAAAACTTGTGATCGATTCCTAAGCCCAAAATGCGAAAAATTGATCGGAGAAATTGTGGGTGTAGAGAGAGAAAGAGTCATTTTGTACCCAAAATAAGTGAGGGAAATCACAAAGTGGGAAAGGAGGGGCTGACCACGAACCCGAGCAAAAGGAAAATGGAAAAATAAAAGGAAAGAAAAAATTAAAAAAAAAATAGAGAAAGAGAAAATTAAAAAGAAAAAAAAAAAAAAAAGAGAAAAGAAACGTAAAGTTCTCAGTGCAGTATAATTTTGGGGCAAGTTATAAAAAAAAAAAAAAAATATATAAAAATAAAAATAAGTAACGAATAATATTATTATTTGCAATTAATGTTTAAATTGTCTATAACTTCGACTAAAAGTAACCATATTCTCTAACTTAAAAAAATCTAAATGTATAACCCTTTGCGACAAATCATAATAAAGGAAAAAAAAATAAAAATAAACAAAATATTGGTAAAAAAAAAAAAGAAAAAAAATAAACAAGCGAAGAGCAGTACCATTTCCACCAAAAAATAAGGATGCTCCCAAACTTTAAAAAATCTTGAATTATTTATGATATTTTAGGTGGACTTCAAAGTCAAAGTATACACATTATGCGTTGGTGGACATCGAAAGTCAATATACACACACATCTTTGACAGTTGACACTCACCACACATATCTTGGAATTGATGATTACTGATCAATTTGTAAATTTTTAAATTATTTATTTTTTTATAACATATTTTACAGCTTATTGCACTTCTCAAAAAGGATTTTAAGATTTTCCTGCACACCTCAGTCAACCACCTTCTGGTAATTACTTCCCATCTATTTATGCCAGGGACCTGCGGTGTTAAAACTGCAATACTCTCTGAGACTTTTCCCCTTGAACGGAAGTGAAATGGAGACAACAGGCTACTCCTCAGAAATAGCTAGCCTGGAAGAACATCCTCCTGATAATGATTCTTTAGGTATTAACAATGAAATATCCAACAGAGGGTCTCATCATCCTCAAGGCAATTAGCACATTGCTGCTGCTCATTTAGTTTTAGTTTTAGTTTTTGTTTTTTTCTTATATTCCCCACTTCTACTTGTTGTAAGGTGGTGTTGTTAAGGTTGTTCTCAAAAACATGGTTCCAAATATCCTATTGTGCGATGTTTAATATTCACAAATTGACTCTTAACAACTTTCTTCGTCTTTCCATTTATGTGGTTAGTTTGTTCCTTCTCTGGTAGGCATAGAGGAGGAGTGCAAGAATAGTATTCATCACTTGCCACTGTTCAAAGCTGCCATACAAGGTGATTGGGGAACTGCAAAGAAATATATTGACAAGGATCCCGAGGCACTGACAGCAAATATAGCTGATAGGGGCTTCACTGTTCTACATGTGGCAATTGGCAGAGGCGTGTCTCTAGAGTTTGTTCGAAATCTTGCAGATTTGATGCCTGCAGAGTCTCTAGGTATAAAAGACAACTCTGGTAGTACTCCCCTTCATAGTGCTGCTGCTGTGGGAAATACAGAAGCTGCTAAGATTTTGGTCGAGCGTAACACAAGCTTGCCACAAATTGAGAACAAGTCAAATGAGACTCCACTTCATTCAGCTGCAAAATTTGGCCACAAAGAAACTGTCCGTTATCTCCTTGAAGTGACTCTCGACGTGACTTCCAACGGGCATCCGAGTCCATTTACTGGGCAGCGTGGTGCTAGGCTCCTCATTCTTCTGCTGGCTGCTGATTTCTATGGTGGGTAATCCATTCATGGGTTGTGAAGCTTCCCTGATAGCCCTACTATAATTTTTCCTCCATCGTTTTCATAATTAAGTTTCATATTTGGGCCTTTTGTTACGGTAGAAATGCAGAATTTGAAAAGGAGAATAAGATTGGAATTATTTCCAAATTCTTCCTTTCTCTCATTTCAGCAGCTTCCATTAGAGGGGAGATGATGTTCAGCAGCTTCCATTATGCAGAGATGATATTTTGATCATTAGAGTCTAAATCAACATTTTAACAAAATAATATTAGAACAAGGATTGTCTTTGCTTTCACATAACACGACTAGCTGAAGCTTAGCTAGTTGCAAAAAGTAATGGATAGTTTTTGGTTACAAAAATTTTCAAATTTCTAGTAAATTCTCAGACCTAAAATTTTATCAGTAAATTGGGTTTCAGCACAAAAGGAGGGCTAACACTTTATTTGTTGGATTTCACTAGGTGTAGAAGGTTGAACTGAATCATTTCTCGTAATTGTTCTGCTATGCTCTAACATGATCCTATAGAATTTTTTCTTATGAACCATCTTCTGCAGTTAGTGTATTACATTATGTTCAAGTTTTAGATATGCAGCTTGCTGGCCATAATGCAGGATTTGGAACTGAAGCAACCAAAAATTCCTGTTTTGATAATTACTGGCTTCTGTTTCATTAATGACTAAAGGCATAATTATTATTCCTTGTCGGATCTAGAATGAAAGTTTAATTAAAACTTCCAAAGACTTCTGTTGCTCAATCAACAAAAATTGTTTTCATTCTACTGAGCCTGTTCTCCTCAGCAGGTTTCGCTCTTCATCTGCTAAAGCGCTTTCAGAGTTAGCTCATGCACGTGACTGCCACAGTAATACTGCCCTGAGGATCCTGGCTCAGAAACCTCATGCTTTTCCCAGTGGAAGTCAGCTTGGATGTTTCCAACATTTGTTGTATAAGTGTTAGTATTCTCATCCCTGTCCATTTCCTTCCGCTGATATGTCCGCTCTTAGCAATCTGTATATAAGGTTAGCTCTGTCGTATCTTGAGCTTTGCAGGTATTTGCTTGAAAAAGGGTGGTGATGTAGCTCAAGATGGAGATACAGGAATTCCTGTGGAATATGAAGCAAAATGCGGAGAACATTGCTTGAGATTCAAATTTCTACAACATATATACAATACAAAGCTGATGCACGAGCAGACTTGCAAAATTGTTAAAATCTTGTGTGAAGCAGCCGTAAAGCCTGATGGTAGCTTAGTAGTCAAGGATGTGTTCGGACCACCAATGCGAACGGCCACCGTGGTGGGAATCCTTGAGCTGGTCACAGTGATCATTAGGGTCTATCCCTCTTCGGTTTGGTTCCGTGGTGGTGATACAGAATGTAATGTTTTCCATCTGGCAGTTCTGCACCGCAAAGAAAATATTTTCAATCTCATTTATCAAATGAATATGGAAAAAGATTATATCATGCAATTACGAGATAAAAATGACAACAACATTCTGCACTTGGCTGGAATGTTGGGGCCATCTGATAAGATTGCTGGTGCAGCTTTGCAGATGCAGTGGGAGCTTCAGTGGTTCAAGGTATATATTTTTCCATTAAACTCTCTTACACCCAATCTTTTGTTATTTAAGATATCCTCTAGCTGAAGGCAAAAGACAGATTACTGAGCTCATAAAAAACATGGGGATTTTATCTGTTCTCCTTAGCTATCAGAAAGAAGATGGCTGGTTTCTGCTTCTTGTACAACTTCAGCCTGCAGTTGTGAGAATTGATATGACTATAATATTCATCATGTAATAATTAACATGACAACAACATTCGATGAAAATTAGTACGTATGAAGTGAGTCCAATCATACACATATTACAGAACTAGTGAAAATTAATTGCTCAGTCCAACCTCTTTCTCCTCATTTTCCCACTTCCCCAACTCCTAGATTTAAAAATCTACCATTGTCAACACATCACATGGCTTACCATATTCTTGATTACTGTGGATCACCTTTTATACATTTGTGCAGGAAGTTGAAAAACACGTGACACCCTCATTCAAATGGAGGAGAAACTCTGATAAAAAGTTACCGTGCGAGGTATTTACAGAAAACCACAAAGAACTAGTCAAGGAAGGACAGCAATGGATGAAGAACACAGCTACCTCCTACACAGTTGTTGCTGCACTTGTTGCGACATTTGTGTTTACGGCTGCTTTTACCCCTCCTGGGGGCAATGATTCTGAGGGGATCCCAAATTTCTTGAATGAGCCAGCTTTCATGATTTACACAATATCAGATGCATTATCCCTCTTTACTTCCTCGACTTCTATGCTAATGTTCCAGAGTATACTAACATCTCGCTATTCAGAGGAAGATTTTCTCAAGGCTTTGCCAATGAGGTTGAGCATTGTCCTCATCACCCTCTTCATTTCAATAGCATCCATGCTGGTAGCCTTTTGCGCGACTCTTTACCTTATGCTTGTTCATCGGGTAAAATGGATTGCAGCTCCAATTGTCCTACTAGCGTGTATCCCGGTGACTTTTTTTGCACTGTTACAATTTCCTCTCCTTCTTCAACTAGTTTTTTCCGACATTTGGGCCTAGCATTTTCGGTCGTACAAGGAAAGTAAAGATCTGGTAGTTGAGAAAATATGTCTTCCCCAGCTGCAGCACTTTTATCCTACTAAATCTGTATTGTGTTGTTTCCTAGCACTGTTGGTTTGCCATTCCTGCATGCGATTGTTGCTTCTTTTAGCCAAGTGAGGCAATTACTGATGATATTTTCTTGCCTGCGATATGTCAACTGAATAGTTTGGATAAGAAGTTGTAGTCTCTGTAGAATGAAAATAATATATCTTTTCATAATGCGATTGAGAGAACAACACGAAGAAAACATAGAATTTTCTATTTTCTTCTGTGTGGGGGTACAGAGAAACACTAATAGTCATTTCTCCACTTACTATTTGAGTATCTTTCCAACCACTGTGCGTGAATACTTGTGGAAATCTCCTAATTTTATATGCTTGCACGGGAATACCCAAGTTGACCTCTGTGCTTGAATAGCTCAAATTTGTTCATCACTTTAATCCGGTACAGCAGTGTTCGGTCATTCGAAAGTGGGTCAGAGTTTTGAAGTTCAAGACAAACATTAAGCCTATACCCCTCTTTCGGACCTTTTGTTAAGCACAGCTCAGCTGCTAGCTTATTGATTGTTTGTTTAAACTTGGAGTTGTCTGGAGTCTATGGACATCATAGAACGGGGCTTCTACAATTAACCGTGGAAACCATTACCCTGCCATAAAACTACTAAAACTAGTTGAGACCCTCAAAAAAAAAAACTACTAAAACCAGTCCAGAAATCAATATTAAAACTTTTGTTCTGGACTATGCCACCAAAGAAATGAGCATCTGCAGTTCCTCTTGTCCTTGTCCCCCTCCTCTATGAATTTCCTGCTTTTTTGGCACCACAATGTCAAATTTATGATTAAACTAATAATCTAACACCTCAAGTGCCTTACTTCCACTCATTAAATCAAGAATCACAGTCACAGAGACTCAGGTATCAATATTCCATCTTCACCGTCAATGTGTCCGGTAACCAAGTGTATGAGCCGTGCTTGTGACGAGATGAGAATGGCCTTCTAAACTTCCAAAAAGCAAACTTAAAATCCACAATTCATGTCTTCCCCAAACAGCCCCCAGAGAAATTGTCAACGGGGATGCCACTGAACATAGGATCATAAACAGCACATACCCTTTTTCTTTTTCAAGTCAGTTCTTGTAACACAACATGCATGAGGAGGCAGGGACTTCATCTGCTCTATTCCGCTTCTAATTCATGCTCATCGTCTCATTTCAGGATTCCTGGTCCTCTCATCAATCTGCTTCCAAAAATTTGTTTCACCGCAGCCAAGGTCCCATCAGCAAAATGTCCATAGCACAAGCAACCGTAAGTGCTTTGGGCTAAATCCTGAGAAAATCATTGGATGCTAGTTCAACTTCCGATGGATGAAATCATACTGAGTTTTATGCCCCTCTCCTATCCCATTCCCCGTGCCAATTTTTTTGTCCCACAATAAAGGAGCTTAACTACCAAGGCTAAGAAGAAGCCCATTTCCTCGAAAGGCAGTATAATCCAGTACATCCTTATCCCCAGCAGTCCACCGAACCTGACAACCCAAAATCAACTTGACTGAGCGAGCGATATTTGCTCACATGCTTTGATGGTTTTGTGGGTTGCTAGGATTTCTGTTGGCAGCATACGGATGAAGCATAAGAAAGTGAATTAAACATGTTGACACATTATTTAGGCCCAAACTCGTCAGCCTGGAATTCACTTCAAGCCAGCATCAAAACAAGGTCTTTCTGTGGAAGAGATGTTTAACGGGATCACTGGACTAAACCTTTCTTCCAATATTCTTAGCATTTCCAACAAAATTAAGGCATGCAACAATTAGTTGGCTTGAGTTGTTAAAAGCATACGGGTACCAGCTATGGGTCTCTTGACAAAATGGCAGGATTGTCTTTAAAATCAGATGGATAACAATATGGAGTATTTGCATTAGGCAGTTGAAATACAGAGGTCTTTAAGGTGAAGGATGATTCCCATGCTTGTCAGGGAGCAGTTTCTTCCCTCAGGTCTGAGCCAGAAATGCATTTTGTTCCCACAAGAAAATCTAAACGCAGCTAAGATGTATTCCAGCCGAAACCGGTGGATCATTCTTTTCTTTTACAAATGGTGTACAAGCTGTAGAATCCATTTCTTTTACGATTCCAAGGGCCTCACCAACCCTCCCAGCCTTGCAAAGAATGTCTACCATGATACCGTAGGTCACAATATCTGGTTTACAACCTGTCTCAACCATTTCTCTGAAAATCTCCCTTGCCTTGGTCAGATTCAGATCCTTCCCCCAGCCGTCAATCTATATACCGTAAGTCTTTGAGTCAGGAACAAACTGGTCCTTCCTGCTGTCAAAGACTTCTTGTGCCTTCCTAACATTTTTGGATTTGCATAAAGCACTAAGCAAGCCAGCCGTTGAATGCCGCTGGATTTTGGGGCACATCGTACTTCTCCATGACATTGAACGTGTAAACAGCCTGCTTCACCATTTGAGCCCCCTGGCATACCTTCTCATGATAATGCAAAATGTTTCAACATTCAGCATCTATCTTGCTCCTCATGGAATTCACAATATCCCACATGATCTGATATTGCCTGATGTTAGCCAAAGGCACTATCATAGTACGGTAAGCTCTAACACTGTGGGCATAATGCCTTTGCTTCTCAGCCCATTCAAAGAATCGATGTGCCACCAAGCTGACTCTCGGAGATGACATGAAGATTTTGGATGTTTCCAACGTTTGTTGTATAAGTGTTAGTATTCTCATCCTTATCCATTTCTTTCGACAGATATGTCTGCCCTCGTGCAATCTGAATACCAGGTTAGCTCCGTCGTATCTTGAGCTTTGCCGGTATTTGCTTGAAGAAATGTGATGTACTTCATTCAAGGTGGAGATACAGGAAATCTTGTGGAATATTAAGCAGAAAGCGGAGAATATTCCATGAGATTCTGATTTCTCCAACATGTAACCTCCAGCGGCCCTAAGCGTTTAATCTCGGTCTCTCACAGAATCCATTGACAATTTCTACACCTCCTTAAAAAAAATAAATAAAAATATAGCATATTAATGTAACCTCCAGCGCCCCTAAGCATTTACTCTCGGTCTCTCTCTCTCTCAGAGTCCATGGACAATTTCTACACCTTCTTAAAAAAGTTATCTATATGGCGTATTTATGTAACTCCCAGCCGCCTAAGCATTTAATCTCGGTCTCTCAGAGTCCATTGACAATTTCTACATTTTCTTAAAAAAAAATGACAAAAATATAGCACATTAATGTGACATCCGGCGGCCCCTAAGCATTTCATCTCGGTCTCTCCCAAAGTCCATTGACAATTTCTACACTTTCTTTAAAAATAAAAATATAGCGCATTAATGCAACCTCCAGCGGCCCAAAACCTTTAATCTCGGTCTCTTTCAAAATCCATTGACAATTTCTACACCTCCTTAAAAAATATATATATAGCATATAATGTAACCTCCAGCGCCCCTAAGCATTTAATCTCGGTCCCTCTCAAAGTCAATGGACAATTTCTACGCCTT
Organism: Rhizophora apiculata; assembly: GCA_037832385.1. Classification (NCBI taxonomy): domain Eukaryota; kingdom Viridiplantae; phylum Streptophyta; class Magnoliopsida; order Malpighiales; family Rhizophoraceae; genus Rhizophora; species Rhizophora apiculata. Next base: position 12,428,877 of record CM075429.1, on the reverse strand, counting down.
CTTAAAAAATATATATATAGCATATTAATGTAACTTCCAGCGGCCCGAAGCATTTAATCTCGGTCGCTCTCGGAGTCCATGACAATTTCTACACCTTCTTAAAAGAAATAAAATTATAGCATATTAATGTAGCCAAACAGACATACACTGAACTAAAAATACTTATTATTTTTTATTGTGCATCCCAAATTTACAACTTTATTATCTATAAAAAATGCCTCCACATCATTAAAAAAAACCGCCAAGAGTATACAATAGACTGAAGGAGAAAAAAATTTGAAAATCCGAGGCAGGTTTTCTTTTGCTGTTCTTGTTTCCTAAGAATCGCTGCAAATGGATGACGAAAAAGAGGGATAGAAAGTCCACTCCGTGCCTACTCGACACACCCATAATTCCATTGGCCCCAAGCATTGAATCTCGGTCGCTTTCAGAATCCGTTGATTCATTCCGTGGGGTTTTTTTTAAGGGTTTCAACCTTGTTCTATTTTTCTCCCCAGTCACAGAGAACGACGACATGCCTTTTTGGTGGCCACTGATCGGTCTGGCTCTCGCTTACGCCATCCGTCGTTTCCTCCGCATGCTTATCCCTTTCAATGTGCCTTCCATTCACGTCGACACCTCCGACGGTATCTTTTATCTCTATTTTACAACATTGTCTACACAAATGCGCACACAACATATGACTCTCTCTCTTGTGGAGTGATGTAGTGTGAGCATTGGTAACTGATTTGTAATGCGTTGGCGTTTTAACTTGTAATTACAGTTTTGGAAGGAAATCAAGAGCAAGAGAACAGCTTCATTGATGTAAGTTGTTCTCATTTTCTTTACTTTGATTCTTAGTTTGAATTTTTTTCAATATTTCTTTTGCGATTTTACGATGTATTTTGCTGATTTGGTATTGTTGGTTAAGTTTTAAATTTAAAATTGAGCGGGAATAAGTTTACACAATTATTTGAACATGAATGCAAAGAATTTAAGGGAATTACGTGCCATTTGATTGCTGCAAATATCCTTGATTCTGCTGTTTGGTTACAAAATTTCGAGATTGAAAAACCGTATTTACTCTTTTACTCACAAGTCATGCATTCTATAGAAATGCTAAGTGGTGATGCTTGAGTGTGAACCTTGTGCTCTTGCACCAAGTGATTGGGTTCTCGACTCTGGTTTTTCGGCTAATGTGCAGATATCTCCAAGAGGAGGACGGACACCACAGGGAGACAAGAAAGTTCAGTGCTATGAGCCTGCAACCATGAAATACTTGGGATACTTTCCTGCCTTGTCTCCGTCTGAGGTTAGAAATGATACTGATCACGTAAGAAAGATGCACAACTGTCAAGGAAAAGTGCCACATAAGCATGTGTGAAATCTTTGCTAACGCTGTTCTATGTTATACATGATAAGGTTAATGACCGCGTTGCACAAGCAAGGAAGGCTCAGAAGATATGGGCAAAAAGTAGTTTCAAGCAAAGACACCAATTCTTGAGGATACTTCTCAAATATATTATTGAACACCAAGAACTTATATGCAAGTAAGGATGGAGGAGGGATCCTTAGAAAGTATTTTTGTTATGGTCATGATGAGTTCTCTTTGGCATATTAGTCTTTTCAATGCTGCAACTGTGTTGGGTTAGGTGTGGGATTATCATCTGAAAGTTTTTATGTCATCTCTTGCTGCAATTGTAGTTAAGGATTTGTGTCTGTATTCTGTTTTGATCAGAATCTCTTCACGTGATACTGGAAAGACAATGGTAGATGCTTCTCTTGGAGAAATAATGACAACATGTGAGAAGATCACCTGGCTTCTTTCAGAGGGTGAGCACTGGCTGAAGCCTGAATACAGGTACCTGCTCCCCTCCCATTTACCTAGTTCTTCAGCCATAACTTTGGCACACCATATCTTCAACGACATCATCCATTATTTCGCACATTATGTGGTTATTGAAAATCTTCTGAGAAATTATCTGTCTCCTCACTTCAGGAATATTTTATTATTTTGGTTGTGACTATTGAAAAATGCTTGATGTTCCAATTTATCTCGGCTGCTGTCATTTTTCGCCATGTGTAAGTGCTGAATCTTTAGGAATCTTTTCAGATCTTCGGGAAGATCAATGTTTCACAAGAAAGCTAAAGTTGAGTTCTACCCGCTAGGTGTCATTGGTGCCATTGTTTCATGGAACTATCCTTTTCATAACATCTTCGCTCCAATGCTAGCAGCAGTTTTTTCGGGAAATGGCATTGTGATTAAGGCATGTAATTTCACCCAGCATTATGTATCTCTGGTTATTGTGCTCATATGATTTCATGGACAAATCATAATCACCAAGTTGATGAAAAGTCTATGCTTGAAAGCACAGATTTCCGAAAATGCAAGTTGGTCTGGATGTTTCTACTTCCGAATAATCCAAGCAGCTCTAGCTGCTGTTGGAGCTCCTGAAAATCTGGTTGACGTGATAACAGGGTAATCATTTTGTCTAAAATATATGCATTTAAACTTTCTGTGTTTGTATAGCCATAATCAAAGTTTTCCTCAATAGGTTTGCTGAAACGGGAGAAGCACTGGTGTCTGCAGTTGATAAAATTATATTTGTTGGATCACCTGGTGTGGGTAAGATGGTATGAGTCTCTTCAACAAGTTATCTTTGTTGCAATTTATTTCCGTTCTCCTTTCTAGGGGTTTTGTGTGTGTGATTTTGGGTTGGCAGGGGCTTGGTAGGCAGATTGAAGGATTAAATTGTTTTCTGTATATTTCATGCCTTTAACTCAATGTCTGTTCAAATTTTGGGATATACATCTTATTGCAGATAATGAGAAATGCATCTGACACACTAATACCAGTTACACTTGAGCTTGGTGGAAAAGATGCTTTTATAGTTTGTGAGGATGTAGATGTGCAGCATGTGAGAACCTTCTTGCCTGTTTTCATGTGGAGAGCTTGAACAATTATTTGGATCCTAGACAATCTATTATTTACTGTAGGTTGCACGAGTTGCTGTAAGGGCTGCTCTTCAATCAAGTGGGCAGAATTGTGCTGGGGCTGAGAGATTTTATGTTCATAAGGATGTGTATTCTTCATTTGTTACTGAAGTCACTAAAATTATAAAATCTGTTTCAGCTGTAAGTACTCCCATTTTGACATTCCAACTTCTTCCACATTTTTGTGCTGCATTCATTGGATACTTTTGCTGACTTGATATACTTGTACAGAAACCTATATCCTTCTTCTGCTGTGGTAGTGCTTTACCTTGTGCACCCTGTGTTTTCTGATTCAACCTCTTTTTCTTGGATTAAGTCAATTATACCTGGTAATTCTTGCAGGGGCCGCCCCTTGCTGGAAGGTATGATATGGGAGCAATATGCTTGCAAGGTCATTCTGACAAGCTGCAAAGCGTCATTATTGATGCCCAGGAGAAGGGTGCAGAAATCATTGCTCGTGGAAGTTTTGGCCATTTAGCTGAAGGTGCAGTCAACCAGTTTTTCCCTCCTACTGTGGTTGTAAATGTGAACCATACAATGAAATTGATGCAAGAAGAGGTACTGTGAGTCATTCTCGCTTTTTGAACGTTGCATCTGACTTTGTTGAAGAGTATTTATGTCAATTTTGGTGATTTTTTTCGACATTATCATTAAAAACAAATGTGTTTCTGTTAATTTTCTACTATTTTGATCAATGGTTTTCAGCCTTCATTCTGCCATCTGAAAGACGTACCTCACATGGTGCGAAAAGAGCATGTCCATTAGTTAACTGACAGTTAATGTGAATAATGCTCTTGCATATATGCATTTAATGTAAATTGCCTTTTATTAGGGCAAAGTTATTGCTAAAATCCATCCAAAACTCAATATATGCAGACTTTTGGACCAATAATGCCAATAATGAAATTTAGCACTGATGAGGAGGTTATCAAGCTTGCAAATGACTCAAGATTTGGACTCGGTTGTAGTGTTTTTTCGGGCAGTCAGCAGCGTGCTAAAGAGATTGCCTCCCAGATACACTGTGGAAATGCTGCAATTAATGACTTTGCAACATCTTACATGTGCCAGGTACTCTTTATTTCTAATATCAAAGAATGGGATCCTGCATTTTGTGATAGGTTTGTTCCAGATGTCTGAAATGATGATCTGAGACACTTGCACCCTCCTCCACTTCCTGTACCTCTTATTGGGCCATTGATCCCTTCTAACCTTGCCTCTTAATTTTTCAGTCCTTACCATTTGGTGGTGTAAAGGACAGTGGCTTTGGACGGTTTGGTGGCGTGGAAGGATTGCGAGATTGCTGTCTTGTGAAATCAGTCGTTGAGGATAGGTGGTGGCCACACATAAAAACCATAATTCCAAAGCCTATTCAGGTTAACTTTTATGACGGGGAAAATGTGCTTTGCTTTTGTTTAATCTTGTTATGCCACACTGACCGACCATCTTGACAAAATGTTGTTTACAGTACCCTGTTGCGGAGAACGGCTTTACCTTTGAAGAGTCACTTGTAAAAGCATTGTACGGCCTGAGCATATGGGACCGATTGGGAGCTTTGGTCAATGTTTTGAAGATCATATCAGGGCAAAACTCGAGTAGCACCAAGAGAAAAAATGACTTGGATTGAAAACGGACGGCTGGCAATTTGTTCGCAGAATGGCACCTAGCATCCGTCTGGAAACTTTTGGTTCGAAACTTCAAGGGCGGACATAAAAAAGAGGAAATATTTGTAATTCAAATGTCAATTTCTTAAATTAAAATAAATAAATAAAAGAAAGAAAAAAGCTGTAGCCTCGATACATTGTTGCAATTAAGAAAGCCACTTTAGGTAAATGACTAACGATTTTACAATTTTGAGGGCAGCAAAAGGCTATGGAATCCAGCCAACATTTCCTAACTCGTTCAAATTCTCATCAGCTTTAATTCTCGTGAAAAAGAAGGGCAACTTCGGGAACAGCGTTATGATGGATGCGTTTATTTTTATTTTTTTTAGTTTTCCGCCTCTTCGCTGCACCGCAGCTTTCATCTCCCCGCATGCAATGATGACGCGTGTTCTTCCGTAATGCCGCACAAATTGAAATTGCACATGTCCTGTGGTCAATCTTAATATCTCTTTTTGCTTGGTACCATTCAAGAAATCACGATGAATGCACGTCACCGGATATTGCAATTTGAATTCGGATTTCTCCATCTTAATATCTCTCTCTTTTTTTTTCTTATATTCCCCACTTTTACTTGTTGTAAGGTGGTGTTGTTAAGGTTGTTCTCAAAAACATGGTTCCAAATATCCTATTGTGCGATGTTTAGTATTCACAAATTGACTCTTAACAACTTTCTTCGTCTTTCCATTTATGTGGTTAGTTCGTTCCTTCTCTGGTAGGCATAGAGGAGGAGTGCAAGAATAGTATTCATCACTTGCCACTGTTCAAAGCTGCCATACAAGGTGATTGGGGAACTGCAAAGAAATATATTGACAAGGATAGCTGATAGGGGCTTCACTGTTCTCCATGTGGCAATTGGCAGAGGCCTGTCCCTAGAGTTAGTTCGAAATCTTGCGGATTTGATGCCTGCAGAGTCTCTAGGTATACAAGACAACTGTGGTAGTACTCCCCTTCATAGTGCTGCAGCTGTGGGAAATACAGAAGTTGCTAAGATTTTGGTCGAGCATAACCCAAGATTGCCACAACTTGTGAACAAGTCAAATGAGACTCCACTCCATTCTGCTGCAAAATTTGGCCACAAAGAAACTGTCCGTTATCTTCTTGAAGTGACTTGCAATGAGCATCCGAGTCCATTTACTGGGCAGAGTGGTGCTTGGCTCCTCATTCTTCTGCTGGTTGCTGATTTCTATGGTGGGTAATCCATTCATGGGTTGTGAAGCTTCACTGATAGCCCTACTATAATTTTTCCTCCATTGTTTTCATAATTAAGTTTCATATTTGGGCCTTTTGGTAGAAATGCAGAATTTGAAAAGAAGAATAAGATTGGAATTATTTCCAAATTCTTCCTTTCTCTCATTTCAGCAGCTTCCATTATAGGGGAGATGATGTTCAGCAGGTTCCATTATGAAGGATGATTCCCATGCTTGTCAGGGAGCAGTTTCTTCCCTCAGATCTGAGCCAGAAATGCATTTTGTTCCCACAAGAAAACCTAAACGCAGCTAAGATGTATTCCAGCAGAAACCGGTGGATCATTCTATTCTGCCCAAAATATAAAATGAATGTCAACTGTGAACTTATTATGCTGGAAAAAAATTTAAAAAAAAAGCAACGCAGCCCATATTGAAAAAAGGAAAAACATGCAAGTTATCAAACATTTCTGGCTCCTTAATCACAGTATAAGTGTGTGTGTGTGAACATCCACATCCTGCATTGCTGCCAGAGGGATGAAGGCCGAAAAATAGACTAGTGAAAACCATTTCTTACTCTTAGAGCCAAGCAAAGAACAGAAGTGTCGGCTTTGAGGGCCCCATCACCAGATGATCATAACAAATTGCTTTTAGCTCACAATACATGGTTCAATCCCACAGAGGCTCCTTGACCATGGTATTTATCTTCTTTTGAAGAAATTTTAGAACATCTCCTCTCCCTTCTTTTATAAGCAGGTGTCTTAACCTCCCAAATGTCACACCCGAAGGGCAAATCCCCTTTTCTATCATTTCTTCCATTAAGACGCATGCATCACCCTTCTTGCAAAGACCATTTATAAGAACTTGAGATGTGTGCATGCTCGGAATAAACCGCTTCTTCTTCATGTACCTCCAGATTTTAAGGGCCATCTGTAGCTCATCCCTGTCACAGAACATCTTTATCATCATGGTATATGTGTCCACATCTGGTTCACAAACCTTAATCATCCCCCACGGAAAACACTAAAGGCATCATAGTCTCCTTGCGGCCGATGAGACAGCTCAAAATGATATTATAGGTCTTTGAATTAGGTTTTACCCCCTTTCCATCCATCTCCTTCAAGATTCCGTATACATTCTTGATCTTGTTTGCTTTACAGAAAGCACCAATCAAAGCATTATATGTTGACAAATCAGCTTTTATTCCATTCTTTTCCATTTCAAGAAAGGTATCAGCAGCTTTTAGAGTTGCCTCTAATTGATTGATTTGTAAACAATGAAAATAATAATAACGGGTAGAGTAATAGTAATATATTGTCAGTATTGAAACACACTAAATAATATATTATTATTCAAATATATAGTGTATATGGTTAGATATAAAAAGATAATTAGGTCATACTTATGCTAGTGATGACAACTTTGCCCGTACTGTGACAGGTTTGCTATACTTTTTCAGATAAAAACATACTGCATATAGTCTACCATACTTAATTCATTGCAACACTCTCTTAACCAACTAGTAATGTTCAAAATCAATTTTTAATACTACTCCTTGATTTTACATCATTGCACACTAAGTTTCTTTCTTAAAAAATCAAATCTGGCTTTAGGAAGTGCCTTGGTAAAGATATCAGCAATTTGAATAGCTGTTCCACAATATTTCATCTTTATTTCTTCATTTTCTTGTATTTTCCTAAGAAATTAGAGTTTTATCTTGAAATGTTTGGTTCTCCCATGTTGTACTAGATTTTTGGATATGGCTATGTGGCTTGGTTGTCGCAAAAGATAGATGTTGGTTGAGCTGGTGTTTGTTGTAGGTCCATGAGAATTTTTCTTAACTAGATGGCTTGATTAATTGTAGCAGTGGCAACTATGTACTCTGTCTCTGCAGTTAACTGTGCAACCATTGATTGCTTCTTGAAATTCCAACAAAAGAAACCTTCATCGAGTGTATAACAATAACCAGAAGTGCTCCTCATGTCATCTTCGGAACCTCCCCAATCACTGCCAAGATCTCGGGTGCCATTGAGATACCTAAGAATCTTTTTACCTACTCTGTAGTGCTTCTTGCTAGGAGAATGCATGAATCTTGAAAGCAGGTTAGTTGCTTGAATAATATCTGGCCTAAAAGTAGAAATATAAAGTAGACATCCTATGAGGCTCCTGAATAGTCCTTCATTGATCTTTTCTTCTCCATCATCCTTGGTAAGCTTCTCATTTGTAGCCATTGGTGTAGAGACAGACTTACAAGCATTCATGCTGAATCTTTTGAGAACCTCGGTGACATATCTCCTTTGATAAATGAAAATGCCATGGTCTGATTGCTTCACCTGAAGACCTAGGAAAAAGGACATTTCTCCTATATCAGACATCTCAAATATCATCTCCATTTCCTCTTTAAACTGCTGGACAGATTCAAGATGACTCCCAGTAACAAGCAAGTCATCAACATAGATGGATACTATAAAAATTTGGTCTTTTGCAGCTTTAACGTACAAAGTTGCTTCATTTTTGCTTTTTTCAAAACCAAGTTGCAACAAATGATTGTTGATTCTGCTAAACCAGGCCCTTGGTGCTTGCTTAAGGGCATACAAGGCCTTTCTCAATTTGTAGACCTTTTCCTCTTCCCCTTCAATTATAAAGCCTTCTAGTTATTCCATAAAGACATTTTCCTACAAATAATCATTTAAAAAGGCAGACTTGACATCAAGATGATAAACTTTCCAGCCCTTTTGAGCAGCAAGGGTTAATATAAGTTTAATGATGTCAAGCCTTGTAACAAGAGTAAATGTGTCTGAGAAATCAAGTCCAGTTTGTTGTGAGTAGCCTTTGGCTATCAATTTGGCCTTTAATTTGTTGATGCTGCTATCTGCATTCAAATTGGTCCTGTAAATCCATTTGACTCCAATTACATTCTTATTTTTAGGTCTTTGTGTAAGGAACCAAGTTTGATTCTTCTGAATTGCAAAAAATTCAACCTGCACAACTTTTCTCCAACCTGCTGATTTAATAGCCTCATTATGACCTGTAAGATCTGAGATAGTAACATTGCTTCTATCATAAATGTTAGAAAGAAACCTTGTTCCTCTTACAGGTACATCATTAAGAGCATCATCCTCTGTATCCTTATCTGAGTTGTCATGACCAGCAACCTCAGGTTGATTTATTTGTTGTATATTGACATCCAGATCATCAAATATAGCAGTATTCCAGTTCCAGCCTTAATTCTCATTGAATTTGACGTCCCTGCTGATTATTATCTTCTTAAATTCTACATCATAGACTCTGTAAGCCTTTGAAACTGTGTTATAGCCAACAAACACAGCTGCTTTGGCTTTTTGATCAAGTTTTTTCCTTTTTTGATCAGGTATCAAGACAAAATAAAGACATCCAAAAACTTTTAAATGCTGTACAGAAGGTTTTGCACCAAATAAAAGCTCACATAGAGTTTTCCCTAGAATGGCTGAGGATGAGAGTTTGTTTTGAAGATATACTGAAGTGTTGACAGCTTTAGCCCAAAAGAATTTTGGCATGCCTTTCTCATAAAGAAGACTTCTCACCATCTCCATGATTGTTCTGTTTCTCCTTTCATATACTCTATTCTATTGAGGAGTATATGGAGCTGTAAATTGATGTTTTATACCTGAAATTTTGTAGATTTCTTTAAAAGTAGTAGAGGTAAACTCAGTGCCACTATCCAACCTCAAACATTTAATTTTGACTCCTATCTCAGTCTCAACAAGAGCCTTGAAGGTTTTGAATATTGATGAAACTTCTGATTTATCTTTCATAAAATACACCCAACAAAATCGGGTATGATCATCAACGAATAGGATGAAAAACTTGCTTTCATTCAAAGATGCTATAGACATAGGTCCACACACATCAGAATAGATTAGATTGAGTTTCTCCTTAGCTATCCAGGCCTGATTGGCAGGGAAGGGCTGCCTGGTTTGCTTGCCTTGACTCCTCCTAGATTAGATAGATATTTCTGACAAACCAGTTACCAACTGGTTTTTTTGCATCTTTTGCAGTGCACCATAGTGAAAATGTCCTAATCTTTTATGCCAAAGATTAAACTCATCGTAGGCAGCAAGTAAGGCCCTATGTGTCATCTGGTCAAGTTTTAATGGAAAGCTTTTGGCTTTCATTAGAACATTGATGATCACATCTCCTTTTAAATCAAAAATAGTGCAACGATTGTTTTCAAACTGCAGTGCATAGTTCTTTTCTAGCAACTGACCAACACTAAGTAGCTTTTGATGAATTTTAGGTACAAACAATACATCAGAGATGAATTTTGTACCTAATAGAGTTGAGACAGTCACCGTGCCTTTTCCATGTGCTTCAAGTAAGGCACCATTTCCAATTCTAACTTTGGTTGCATAGGATTTGTCTAATGTTTTGAAGACTGATGGACAAGAGGACATGTGATGTGTGCAACCACTGTTAATGAGTCATGTTTGATTGTTAGAACTTATTGTGTTGCAGCTAGCAACAAATAGTTCTTCTTTTGCTTGCTGAGTTTCTTCTTCTGTAACCTTGGCTTGCTGTTTCTTTTGCTGTTGTAAGTGTTTCCTTTTGCTTTTGCATATTTTGTCAATATGACCTCGTTTGTTGTAGAAGGAACAAAGAGCATCTGGCCTTCTCCAACAATCCTTGGAGAGATATGAAGTTTTGCTGCAATGTTCACATGAAGTATATACTTTCTTCCCTCCTGTCTTGCTGGATTCTGTATCTTTGTGTTGTATTCTTTCAGTTTAAGACCTTCTATAAGAAGTTTTTCCTTTGTAAGAAGCCTGCATAGCACCTTCAGAAGTTGTTGCTGACCTTGAAGGCTCTGTTGTTACTCCTTCAAGTCTGAAGGTACTTCTTTGCTCCTGAGCTTCGAGTGCGCTGATTAGTTCTGCCATGGAGATTTGAGAGAGGTCCTTTGAGTCCTCCAAGGAAGAGATTTTAGCTTCAAACCTCTCAGGCACACTAACCAGTACCTTCTCTACAATCCTTTTATCTGGCAAGTCCTCTCCAAGCAACCTGACTTGATTCACTATCCTCATAAGCCTATCACTGTAATCTTTGACACTTTTCGAGTCCTTCATTTTTAAAACTTCAAACTCTCTTCTTAGATTGAAAATTTGCATGTTTCTAGTTTTAATGCTACCACTGTACTCATCTTTCAACTTCTCCCAAGCTTCCTTTGATGTCTCACATGTCATAATTCTATTGAATATAACATCAGTGACTGCCGACTGGATGCATGACAGAGCCTTATAACTTTTTGCTACTTGCTCACTATGGTTTTTAGTTGAGCAACAATTGGATTTGCTGGAAGAGCTGGTGGATCATCCCCTTTCTCAGTGACATCCCAGAGATCATATGCCTTTAGGTATGTTTTTATCATAACAGACCATTGCATGTAATTCTCTCCAGAAAATTTGGGTGGAGAGATAGGTGTGAAGTTTGTAGAAGTCATCTCAAATTGCTATCCTGCACCACTTGGTTAAAAATCTCAAGTGTTTCACTCAACCTCTCGTGTGCCTCTCTTTTCCCTCAGTCACCACAGGTCTTATAAGACCCTTTAGAAGCTCTAATATCACTCTTTGATCAACCACAAACCAATAGGCTGATTGCAGAGTTGCCTCTAATTAATTTACAGACAATGAAGACAACAATAGCTGGAAGAGTAATAGTGACAGATTATTTGGTATTGGAACACACCAAATAATGCATTATCATTCAAATATATAGTGTACATGATTAGATACAAAATGACAATTAAGCCATGCCTATACTAGTAATTAAATCACTGACAATCTTTCCCATACTATACTAAGTTTGTCATACTTTTTAAGAAAAAACCATACTACATATGGTTTACCATACTTAATTCACTGCAATACTCTCTTGTCCAACTAGTAATGCTCAAAATTAATCTTTAACAGTTATGAACCAGAACACTATAAATAAAAGACGTTGGCATACAAGCTGTAGAATCCATTTCTTTTACGATTCCAAGGGCCTCGTCAACCCTCCCAGCCTTGCAAAGAATGTTTACCATGATACCGTAGGTCACAATATCTGGTTTACAACCTGTCTCAACCATTTCTCTGAAAATCTCCCTTGCCTTGGTCAAATTCAGATCCTTCCCCCAGCTGTCAATCTATATACCGTAAGTCTTTGAGTCAGGAACAAACTGGTCCTTCCTACTGTCAAAGACTTCTTGTGCCTTCCTCACATTTTTTTATTTGCATAAAGCACTAAGCAAGCCAGCCATTGAATGCCGCTGGATTTTGGGGCACATCGTACTTCTCCATGACATTGAACGTGTAAACAGCCTGCTTCACCATTTGAGCCCCGGCATACCTTCTCATGATAATGCAAAATGTCTCTACATTCAGCACCTATCATGCTCCTCATGGAATTCACAATATCCCACATGATCTGATATTGCCTGATCTTAGCCAAAGGCACTATCATAGTATGGTAAGCTCTAACACTGTGGGCATAATGCCTTTGCTTCTCAGCCCATTCAAAGAATCGATGTGCCACCAAGCTGACTCTCGGGGATAACATGAAGATTTTGCATGCATTTTTTATTGTATCTATGTATTCACTTGTTAGCCTATTTGAGCAGTAATTCCTCTGGAACGTACTCTACCCGACAAACACTTTATTATGACTCTGAAAAATATGACCAAAATCAAATCTTTCAAAGCTTTCCATCAACTTCTCAACAACCAAACAGGACCCCAAGAAGCAAAAAACAACTAAAATCAATGAAGTCCTACCATCGAGGAGAGGCTAGAGGAGAAGCCGGGTAAAAAAATAAAATAGGACGAAAATTAATATTTTGATTAATTTTAAAAAATAATAAAAATAAAATTAATATTTTTATTTAAATATTTATTTACTTAAATTAATTTAAATTTTTATAAGTTTTAAATTTATACATATTTAAAATTAAAATTATCTAATTAATTTAAAAAATATTATAATTTAAATAAAATAATACTTAATAATTAAGTAAAATTTTTTTAAAAATATTTAAATAATTTGTATATATTTTAAAAAATTTTAATTATATTAAAATATTATAAAATAAATAAATAAATTATAAAATAATAATTATAATATAATTTATAAAAAAATAAAAAATAATTTTTATAATATATCTTATATCAAACTCTTTTATTTAAAAAAATCTTGTATTCAAATTAAAAATAAAATCTCATATCTCTCATTTTATAAAAATAAATATTTAAATTAAATTAATATATTAAATATATTCTAATAATTTATTTTTTAATTTATAATAAAAATAATTATAATATCAAATAATTATTTATTTAAATATTTATATTAATAAAAAAAAAATTTGTTACAAATAAAAAAAAAATCTCAAATGCAAACTCTAAAACTCTAATACCTATTTGAAGTATTTTTAATCCACAAATCTCTACCTCTATCACTTTTCCTAAAACTTGCACAAAGGACAATGGGTATACTTTTGGTGAAGTCAAAAATAATATTGTCCCGCAAAGCCACAGAACGTGGATTGTATCCCTCATCTATCAATCATTAAAAGAAAGAAAAAACCAGACAAAAAAAAAAGACAGACAAGAGAAAAGTAAAATCACTTGTATCAATCAATCTAAAAACTAAGAACAATTTGCCACACAGCATTCTGAAATGTCACCATAAATCCAAGTGATACAACTAGAAATCCGAGGGTAGTTGCAATTCACATATCACCAGATGTATACAGGAACAAGATGCTAATAAAAAGGAGAATACCAAAATTCCAATGTAACACACCATCTCAACTCTTCAACCCAAGTGCCTAAGCCAATCTAATAGCATAGCCTCCAAGAATATCTAACTACTTACTTAAAATTTCTAGAACTATAGCAAACAGGTCCTCATAAGACCCAATTTATCAAATCTACCGAACACACACCAAAAATTTTTTTTTTTTTTTAAAAAGATAAATAAAATCCAATCCAATTTATCAAATCTACCGAACCCAATTTTTCCTTTTTTTTATTATTTACTTTTTTTCTTCTTCATTTGTTTTCTTTCTTTTACTTTTTTTTCTTCTATTTTCTTTCTTTTTTCCTTTTTTTTTTTTCCTTCTTCCCTTTTCTTTCTTTTTCTTTTTCTTTTTTCTTTTTCTTTTTTCTTTTTCCTTTCCTTCCTTAGCCATACCACCCCTTTTTTCCATTTTATGCTTGTCTCCCTTATTTTGGATACAAAATCACTCTTTCTCTCTCTACACTCACCACTTCCCCGCCAATTTTTCGTTTTTTTAGCTTAGAAATACCTTAATCGCGAATTTTAAGTATAATTTCTAGTGTTTTAGGCATATGAGCTCACTTGGAGCATCCTAAAATAGTACTACTGCCCTCATTTATTTTTCTTTTGTTTATTTTCTTTCCTTTTTTTTCTTTTCTTTTCTTTCTTCTTTCTTTTTCTTTTTCTTTTTCTTTTTCCTTTCTTCCCTTGGCTTCCTGGCCAGACCTCCCCTTTTCCATTTTATGTTTGTCTCTTACTTTGGATAAAAAATCACTCTTGCTCTTCCTATACCCGCCACTTCTCGAGCCAATTTTTTACGTTTTGAGCTTAGAAACACCATAATTTCCAGCACATGTTATCATACTTCTAACATACTTTACAGTTTATTGCACTTCTCAAAGAAAGATTTAAAAATTTTCCCGCATAACCCCTCGCCTAAGTCAACTACCGACACTTACACTCCTTGTAATTGCTTCCCATCTATTTATATCGGGGACATGCGGTGTTGAAACTGCAATACTCTCTGGGACCTTTCCCCTCAAACAGAAGTGAAATGGAGACAACAGAAACAAGTCACTCCTCAGAAATAGCTAGCCTGAAAGAAGAAGTCCTTCCACATCCTCCTGAACATGATTCTTCAAGTATTAGCCCATTACTACTGATCATTTAGTTATTTTTTTTTTTTTTTTTAATGTTCCCCTTTTACTTGCGCTAGTTCCCAAAAACATGGTTCCAAAGATGTTTAGTACTTCACAAATTGACTCATAACAACTTCCTTTGTCTTTCCATTTATGTGGTTAGTTTGTTCCTTCTATGATAGGGAGAGAGGAGAAGAGAAAGTATAGTATTTATTACTTGCCACTGTACAAGGCTACCATAAAAGGGGATTGGATAACTGCAGAGCGCTATTTTGAGGAGAATCCCACGGCGCTGACAGCAAATATAACTGATGCGCCCTTGACTGCTCTCCATGTGGCAGTTGGCACAGGCCTGTCTCTGGAGTTTGTTCGAAATCTCGTAGCTTTGATGACTGAAGAGTCTCTAGGCACAAGAGACAACTATGATAATACTCCCCTTCACAGTGCTGCTGTTGTGGGAAATACAGAGGCTGCTAAGATTTTGGTCCAGCGGAACCCAAGATTGCCACAACTTGTGAACAAGTTCCATGAGACTCCACTTCATTCTGCTGCAAAATTTGCCCACAAAGAAACTGTCTGTTATCTTCTTAAAGTGACTCGCCATGAGCATCCCAGTCCATTCTCTGGGAAGGTTGGTGCTAGGCTCCTCATTCTTCTGCTGGTTGCTGATTTCTACGGTAGGTAATCCATTCATGAGTGCTGAAGCTTCACTGATAGCCCTAATATATTTGACTTTCATTGTTTTCATAATTAAGTTTCATATCTGGGCCTTTTGTTATGGGAGAAATGCAGAATTAGTTGCAAAAAGTAATTGATAGTCTTTGGTTACATACAATATCAACCATCTAGCATTTTGTAAGTAAATTGGGATTCAGCACAAAAGGAGCGCTAACACTTTTATTTGTTGGATTTCACTGGGTGTAAAAGGTTGAATTGAATCATTTATCGCAATTGCTTTGCTATGCTCCAACATGATCTTATACAAGTTTGTCTCTACGAACGATTTTCTGCGGTTAGTGTTTTTCATTATGTCCAAGTTTTAGACATGCAGCTTGCTGGCCATAATGCAGGATTTGGAACTGAGGCAATAAAAGATTCCTGTCTTCTGTTTCATTAATGACTAAAGGCATAATTAATATTCTTTGTGGGATCTAGAGAGAGAGTTTAATTAAAACTTCAAATGCCTTCTGTTGCTCTTGTTCTCCTCAACAGGCTTTGCTCTTCATCTGCTAAAGCGTTTTCCAGAGTTAGCTCATGAACGTGACGACCACAATAATACTGCCCTGGGGATCCTGGCTCGGAAACCTCATGCTTTTCCCAGTGGAAGTCAGCTTGGATGTTTCCAACGTTTGTTGTATAAGTGTAGTATTCTCATCCTTGTCCATTTCTTTCAACAGATATATCTGCTCTCATGCCATCTGAATACCAGGTTAGCTCCGTCGTATCTTGAGCTTTGCAGGTATTTGCTTGGAGAAAGGCGATGTAGCTCAAGGTGGAGATACAGGAAATCCTGTGGAATATGAAGCAAAATGCCGAGAACATTCAATGGGATTCAGATTTCTGCAATACATATACAATACAAAGCTGATGCATGAACAGATTTACAAAATTGTTAAAATATTGTGCGAAGAAGCCATAAAGTCTACTAGGTTAGAAGCTGAGGATGTGTTTGGACCACCAATGCGAATGGCCACCATAATGGGAATCCATGAGCTGGTCACAGAGATCATTAAGGCCTATCCCTCTTCGGTTTGGTTCCGTGAACGCTACAGCAAAAAAGATATTTTAAAAAATGATGAAGAACGTAATGTTTCCCATCTGGAAGTTCGGGGCTCTAAGGCAAAGAAAAAAAAAGATAAAATAGGTGATGATGAAGAACATAATTTTTTCCATCTTGCAGTTCTGCACCGCAAAGAAAATATTTTCAATCTCCTCTATCAGATGAGTTTGCAAAAGTATTATGTCATGGAAATAAGAGATAAAAAGAGAAACAACATTCTGCACTTGGCAGGAATGTTGGGGCCATCTAATAAGATTGCTGGTGCAGCTTTGCAGATGCAGCGGGAGCTTCAGTGGTTCAAGGTATATATCTATCCATTCAACTCTCTTACACCCAATCCTTTGTTACTCAAGATATCCCCTAGCTGAAGGTAAAAGCCAGATTACTGAGCTCATAAAAAACATGGGGACATTATCTATTCTATCTGGCTATCAGATTGAAGATGGCCAGTTTCTCCTTCTCTCACAACTTTTGCCTGCAATTGTGATAATTGATATGACTATAATGTTCATCATGTAGTAATTAACATGACAACAACATTCAAATAAAATTAGTACGTATGAAGTGATTCCAATCGTACATACATTATAGAACCAGTGAAAATTAATTGCTCAGTTCAACCTCTTTCTCCTCATTTTCTCATTCCCCCAACTCCTAGATTTAAAAATCTACCATTGTCAACTCATAGTATGGCTTACCATATTCTTGATTACTGTGGATCAACTTCTATACATTTGTGCAGGAAGTTGAAAAACACGTGAAACCCTCATTCAAAGGGAGGAGAAACATCGATAAAAAGCTTCCGAGTGAGGTATTTACAGAAAACCACAAAGAACTAGTTAAGGAAGGTCAGGAATGGATGAAGGACACAGCTACGTCCTATACAGTTGTTGCTGCACTTGTCGCGACGTTTGTGTTTACGGCTGCTTTTACCCCTCCTGGGGGCAATGATTCTGATGGGATCCCAAATTTCTTAAATGAGTCAGCTTTCATGATTTACGCAATATCAGATGCGTTATCCCTCTTTACTTCCTCAACTTCTGTCCTAATGTTCCTGAGTATACTAACATCTCGCTATTCGGAGGAAGATTTTCTCGAGGCTTTGCCGACGAGGTTGAGCGTTGGCCTCATCACCCTCTTCATTTCAATAGCATCCATGCTGGTAGCCTTTTGCGCGTCTCTCTATATTATGGTTGTTCATCGAGTAAAATGGATTGCAGCTCCAATTGTCCTGCTAGCTTGTATCCCAGTGACATTTTTTGCACTGTTGCAATTTCCTCTCCTTCTTGAACTACTTTCTTCGACATTTGGGCCCAGCATTTTCGGTCGTAAAAGGAAAAGATACATCTGCTAGTTGAGAAAATATGTCTTCCCCGCTGCAGCACTTCAGTCTTGCAAAATCTGTATTGTGTAGTTTCCTAGCACTGTTGGTTTGCCATTCCTGCATGTAATTGTTGCTTCTTTTAGCCAAGTGGGGTAATTACTGATAATATTTTCTTGCCTGCGATATGTGAACTGAGTACCAAATCTGGCCTACCGTGATTGTTTGGGTAAGAAGCTGTAGTCTCTGTGTGGGATGAAAATAATATGTCCTTTCAAAATGAGATTGAGAGAACAAAACGCATAAAAAAAATTTTTTTAAAAAAAAAACATAGAATTTTTTATTTTCTTTTGGGTAGGGGTAAAGAGAAAAAAAAAGAAAAAAGAAAAGAGAGGGAAAGACTAATGGTCATTTCTCCACTTCCTATTTGAATATCTTTCGTAAGTACTATGAGTGAATACTTGTGAAAGCTTTTATTTTTATATGCTTGCAAGAAAATACCCAAGTTGACCTTTTTGCGTGAATGGTTCAAAGTTGTTCATGACTTTCAAAAGTGGGTCAGAGTTTTGTAAAACACAGCTCAGCTGCTAACTTATTGATGGCTTGTTTAAGCTTGGAGGTGTATGGAGACTATGGACATTATGGAACGTGGGCTTATACACTCAACTGTGGAAACCATTACCCTGCAATAAAACTACTAAAACTAGTTAGGATGCTTAAAAAATAATAAAAAACTACTAAAACTAATCCAGCGAACAATATTAAAACTCTTGTTCTGGATCTCTCAATTATTGATTAGCTACTATACCCACCAAAGAAATCAGCATCTGCAGTTCCTCTTGTCCTTGTCCCCCTCGTCTGTGAATTTCCTGCTTTTTTTGGCACCAAGATGTCCAATTCATGATTAAACTAATAATCTAAGGCATCAAGCGCCTCACTTCAACTCATCAAATCAGGAATCAGTATCAAAGACACAGCTATCAATATTCATTTTTCACTACCAAGTGTATGATGAGAATGGCCTTTCAACTTCCAAAAAGAAAACATAAAATCAACAATTCATGTCTCCCGATCCAAGTCCAGTAATAAGTTAGCCGCCTCAGAGTTTAGTGATGGATGCCAAGCTTGATATTGCAAGCAAGTCTTAGATAAATAATATTTTTCATACTTGAGCTAACTTGGTTCTTCCCCCAATAGCCACCACAGAAATTGTCAACGGGGATGCCACTGAGCATAAGATCATAAAAAGCACATACCCTTTTTCTTTTACAAGTCAGTGCTTGTAACACAACATACACGAAGAGGCAGAGCCTTAATCTGCTCTATTCTGTTTCTGATTCATGCTCATCGTCTCATTTCAGGATTCCCGGTCCCCTCATGAGTCTGGTTCCAAAAATTTTTTTCACCGCAGCCAAGGTCCCATCGGCAAAATGTCCATGGCAAGCAACCATAAGTGCTTTGGGCTATCAAAATCCTAAGAAAATCATCGGATGCTAGTTCAACTTCCAATGGATGAAATCATCTGAGCCATAATCTGAAGTGTTATGTCCCTCTCCTATCCCATTCCCCATGCCAGATTTTTTTCTTTTCCAATAGAAAGGAACAAACTATCAAGGTTATGAAGAAGCCCATTTCCCCGAAAGGCAGTATAATCCAGTACTTCCTTATCCACAGCAGTCCACCGAACCTAACAACCCCAAAATCAACTTGACTGAACGATGTTTGCTCAAATGCTTTGATGGCTTTGTGGGTTGCTAGAATTTCTATTGGCAGCACAAGGATGAAGCATAAGAAAGTGAATTAAACATGTTGACACATTATTTAGGCCCCAACTCATCAGCCTGGAATTCACTTCAAGCGAGCATCAAAACAAGAGCTTCATCAAATTGAAACTGATAAGGTTCTGTGGAAGAGATGGTTAATGGGATCACTGGACTCAACCTTGCATCCAATGTTCTGCATTAGCATTTCCACCAAAATTAGGACATGCAACAATTAGTTGGTTTGAGTTGTTAAAGCATAGAGGGACCAGTGATGGGTCGCTTGACAAAATGGTAGGCTTGTCTTTAAAATCAGGTGGATAACAATCTGTAGCACTTGCATTAGGCAGTTGAAATATAGAGGTCTTTAAGGTGAAGATGATTTCCATGCTAGTCAGGAACAGTTTCTTGCATCAGGTCTGAGCCAGGAATGCATTATGTTCCCAAAAGAAAGTTTAAATGCAGCTAAGGTGTATTCCAGCAGAAACAGGTAGATCATTCCATCCAAAATATAAAATGCATGTCATCCATGAACGTATTATGTTGGAAAAAAATTTAAAAAAGAAGCAACCCAGCCTAAATTGAAAAATTAAAACATGCAAGTTATCAAACATTTCTGGCTTCTTAATCACAGTATAAGTGTGTGTGTGTGTGTGTGTGTGTAAACATCCACATCCTGCATTGCTGCGAAAGGGATGAAGGCTGAAAAATGGACTAGTGAAAACCATTTCTTACTCTGAGAGCCAAGCAAAGAACAGAAGTGTCAACTTTGAGGGCCCCATCACCAGATGATTATAATAAATTGCTTTTAGCTCATAATACAAGGTTCAATCCCACAGAGGCTCCTTGACCATGGTATTTATCTTCTCCTGAAGAAATTTTAGAACATCTCCTCTCCCTTCTTTTATAAGCAGGTGTCTTAACCTCCCAAATGTCACACCCGAAGGGCAAATCCCCTTTTCTATCATTTCTTCCATTAAGACACATGCCTGAGCTGCATCACCCTTCTCACAAAGACCATTTATAAGAACTTGAAATGTGTGCATGCTTGGAATAAACCGCTTCTTCTTCATGTACCTCCAGATTTTAAGGGCCATCTGTAGCTCATCCCTGTCACAGAACATCTTTATCATCATGGTATATGTGTCCACATCTGGTTCACAAACCTTGATCATCCCACGGAAAACACTAAAGGCCTCATTAGTCTCCTTGCGGCCGATAAGACAGCTCAAAATGATATTATAGGTCTTTGAATTAGGTTTTACCCCCTTTTCATCCATCTCCTTCAAGATTCTGTATACATTCTTGATCTTGTTTGCTTTACAAAAAGCACCAATCAAAGCATTATATGTTGCCACATCAGCTTTTATTCCATTCTTTTCCATTTCAAGAAAAGTATCAACAGCATCTTCAACCCGATTTTCTATTCCATAGTTATGAACCAGAACACTATAAATAAAAGACGTTGGCATACAAGCTGTAGAATCCATTTCTTTTACGATTCCCAGGGCTTCATCAACCCTCCCAGCCTTGCAAAGAATGTCTACCATGATACCGTAGGTCACAATATCTGGTTTACAACCTGTCTCAACCATTTCTCTGAAAATCTCCCTTGCCTTGGGCAGATTCGGAGCCTTCCCCCAGCCCTCAAGCAATATACTGTAAGTCTTTGAGTCAGGAACAAACTGATCCTTCATACTGTCAAAGACTTCTTGTGCCTTCCTAACATTTTTGGATTTGCATAAAGCACTAAGCAAGCCATTGAATGCCGCTAGATTTTGGGGCACATTGTACTTCTCCATGACGTTGAACGTGTAAACAGCCTGCTCCACCTTTTGAGCCCTGGCATACCTTCTCATGATAATGCAAAATGTTTCTACATTCAGCATCTTCTTGCTCCTCATGGAATTCACAATATCCCACATGATCTGATATTGCCTGATCTTAGCCAGAGACTCTATCACAGTATGGTAAGCTCTTACACTGTGCACATAATGCCTTTGCTTCTCAGCCCATTCAAAGAATCGATATGCCACCAAGCCGGCATTCTCAAATCTTTTGAGAACATCTTCAACTATTTCTGGCGAAACCCGAATCCCCCTTTGGCTAAGAACAGTATCAAGTGTTGCTCTCGGGGATGACATCAAGATTTTGCATACATTTTTTATCGTATCCATATATTCACTTGTCAGTCTCTTTGAGCAGTAATTCCTCCGGAACATATTCCATCCAACAAACACTTTATAATGACTCTGAATTTTGCTCATGTTACCAATACAATTCCGCCGTTGCAATCTAACCTGGAGGACAACGTTTAGGAGACAAATTCATTTAAAAAATATAAAATATATACGATTTAAAAAAAAAAAAGCTCTAAGACGAGAAACACAATGAGATAGAACTGATTAAAGATTAAAGCTTTGAAAGATGTCAACTCAAGAAGTGGATTGAAAAATAGCAGCCTGTTTTCCTACCCAAGTTAAATGAGAAAAACAACATTCAGGAGACAAATTAATTCAAAAACATGACCCAAATCAAAGCACTCAGATGAGATCATCCAAAGCTTTCCGTCAACTTCTCAGCAACCAAACAGGACCCCCCCAGAAGCCATAAACAACTAAAATAATCGATGGGAGGAAACGAAAAGGAGATTAACCAAAATACAATCAAACAAACAAACAATATCAAATCAATGAAGTCTTACCATCGAGAAGAGGCCAGAGGAGAAGCCGCGTAAGAAAATATAACATCAAACCAGACCAATCTCAAAAACCCAAAATGCCCAAACCCGCCACCTCTGTTGCTTAATTAAATCTGAAAAAAAAAAAAAAGTTGATGTACTCATCTCATCGTACTAACTGTGAAGCGGGCCGGACAGAGGTGACTTGGGTCTGGTCTGCGTCCAGCTCTGGTTTTTGCCGATTAGAATCATATATTCACATTCGAGTTATTTTTATTATTGGAAGTTTTTAATTATTATAATTTTAAAATTTATTAATTTAAAGTTTATAAAATTTATAATTTAATTATATTTTATTATTTTTAAAATAATTAATTAAATTAATAAATTATTAATATATTTATGTAAATAAAAAAATTATTATAATTAAATTTTTATAATATATAAATTAATAATAATTTTTTAAAAATATTAATATAAATTTAATTAAATATTGAGATAAATTTTAATTATTTTATAATAATAATAATAATATAATTATATATTTAAATTGATGTTAATGTAAAAAATTTGTAAAAAAAATAAAATTTATAATATATTTATAATTTAAATTAAATTTATTAATATTATTAATTTTATTGAAAAATTATAAATAATAATAATAATAATAAATAAATAAAATAAAATAATACTATGTGATATTAATATAAATAAAATTTATCGCTTAATTTAAAATATTTCAAAATTTACAATTTATATTAAAAAATATAATTTTTTAAAAATTTATTTCAAATAAAAATTATATTTTAATTATTTTATTAATTAAAATATATTTTTTAAAAATTAATAAATAAATAAATAAATTTAATATCACTCAAAAAAATATTATTTATTTTTTTAAAAAAATATTTATATATAATTTAATAATAAAAAATAAATTAATACAATTTTTAACAAAATAAAAAAAATTAAATAATATTACAGATACAATATAATACCGTAATCATTTATTATAATTAATATCATAATTCACCGGCCCACATAATTTTGCAAGCAATGGAACCTTCCCCACCCTAAAAAAAAAAAAAAGACAAAAGGAGAGAAAAAAGTAATTTATTTTTTGTTTATTTTACTATTTTTAGGCGGTCGCTAATTGTATTATTTTTTTAACGAATTAGATTGATTTACAAATATTTTGAATAAATATTCAAATTAAATTATTTTATTTAAATATTATTTTTTTAATTAATTTATTATTTAAATTATATAAATTATATTATAAAATTTAAAATTTAAATAATAATATAATTAATTAGAATAGTTATTTAAATTAAATGTTTTTTATTTTAATATGATTTTTATATTTATTTTTAAATTTTAAATAATTTTTTATATAAATTAAGAAAATTATATAAAAAATTTAAATTTAAATAATATTAAAATTTATTTAAATAATTATTTAGATAAAATTTTTTATTATTTAAATATAACTTATTTTTACTTTTTTAAAAATTTTAAATAACTTATTAATAAAAATTACGTAAATTATATGAAAAAAATTTAAAATTTAATTAATAATATAATTTATTTAAATAATTATTTAAATCGAATATTTTTTATTTAAATATAATTTTTTTATTTATTGTTAAATTTTAAATAATTTTTTATTTAAATTATAAAAATTATATAAATAAATATTAAATTTAAATAATATTAAAATACATTTAAATAGTTACATAAATAAAATATTTTTTATTTAAATCTATATTTTTTTTAAAATTCTAAATAATTTATTATTTAAATTGTATAAATTATATCAAATATTTAAAATTTAAATAATGATATGATTTATTTAAAATGAATATTTAACTTAATAAATCATAAATTATCAATGTATAAATTTTTGACGCATAAATTAAAACTCTACAAAAATAAGTAAAATTGTTATGAGTGATAATATTTTGTTAAAAAGTATTAATATAAATTTAATTAGATGTTGAAATAAAATATAATTATTTTTTAATTATAATTAATGTAGTAATAGAATAATTATATAACTAAATTGATGTTCATCCTTAATATGGGAAACTTATAAGAAAATTAAAACTTGTAATATTCATATAATTTAGAATAAATTTATTAATACTACTAACCCTAATAGGACCTTGTAAATGGAAAAGAAATATGTGAAACACTAATTTAAGGTTTTGAATTTAGATTAAGATTCAAGAAATATGCAAAGATTAACAAACAACACCATGAACATAAATAAATCCAATATCCAATTTAAGGAAGGAGCACTTTGCTAAGATACTTACAATATCCATCAATCTTCTAAATATAAAAAGCTTTGTCATAAACTATCATAACTAAGCTCATTTTTGTGGATTACAACACAAATATGCAACTGCTATAAGTGGTAAAGTACTTCAAAATTTACACCAAAAAGCATAATTAAAAAAACAAAACTCCCTCAAATAACAATTATCTATTGATCATGTTACCAATAAAAAGAAACATTTCAAAAACTAATAAGAAACAAATAGGTTTAATATCACCCAAAATAGTATTATTTATTTTAAAAGAAATCATTTGTACATAATTTAAAAATACAAGATAGACTAATGCAATCCTATAATAAGACAAGTGAAAAACAATAATTGAATGAATATGTGTTGCAGATGCAAAAAAAAAAAAAAAAAAGAACTTAATATCCAAGCTCAAATACCTATTTGAAGTACTTTTGATTCATAAAGTGATATAGATCAAAGGGTCATAGGTGGGTAGCCATTGATGTGTCAACCAATAGCAATTAATGTGGGTAGAAGGGGTTTATGATAAAATTTTAAAACGTATGGCATAAAACATTATATGGTGTAAATTAAAATATATTAAATGTAGATTATCTTAAACTAAATTAGTGACAAGCATTTCTACTGATCATTAATTATATATTATATTATGATTTGTTTTTTGGTCAAATTTTAAGAATAAAGGGTTTGTGGTAACTCTTGAAAAATTTTAATATTAGTTAGGATTAAATGTATTTAAAATTCCTATGATTTACCTCTTTTGCATTTTACCTTTTTGTGGTTTTACATTATAAAACTGATATGGTTTATAATTTTGACAATTGAGATTTTCTTTTAAATTTTATTAAATTTGAAACTTCTTTGTAATTGTAAAAAAATTTATTAAATTCAAAATTATGATGACTTTAAAAAATTGAATCTTATAAAATTTAAATATTTTTAAAAACTTTTAAAATTAAATAAGAGATTTAAAATTAATAAAATATAACAAAAAATCCTAATTATCAAAATTGAAAATCATAAGAGTTTTATAATCTAAATTAAAATCTCACAATAGTAAAACATAAAAAGGTAAAATGTAAACTACAAAAATGTTAAATACATTTACCCCTTTAAGTTATGGTAATTGTTTATAATAAAAAATTAATTTGATTTTTTTTCAAGAAAAAAGTGAATTTAGGAATTTTTTTTTTTGTTTCTTTTTCAAGAAAAAATTTGAAGAATTTTTTTTTGTTTATTTAGAGTGTTTTTTTTTTTTAGAAAATAAAAAAAATTGAGCATACTTGTTCTTCTTATTTTCTTTTTCAAATGATGTGTCAATTTTTTGAATAATTTATAATATTTTTTTGATAAATATTAATTTTAATTATATTAGATATTGAAATAAAATTTAACTATTATACTATTAAAAATAATGTAACAATTATTTGTTAAATTAATATTTTTTTCATTTTTTAAAAAGGACTCAAATTATAAATATTTTTTTTTTGGAGAAAAAAATAAAGATTTGAGAATATCTATTTTCGTTTTTATTTTAAAACATAAAAGGGATCTCACTTTTTTTTTTGTTTTAAAAAAAATTATAAATTTGGGCAGAATTTATGAAAATAAAAAAGAAGTTTTGGGATAGATTTTATTTTTTCTTCTTTTTCTCAAAAATAGGAATTTGGGAATAGTTTTTTTTTTTCTTTTTTTTTTTCTAAGAAGGGAAAAGTAAAAAAGAATTTCAATTATGAATATTTTTCTTTTAAAGAAAATAAAAAGGAGATTTTGGAAGTAATTTTATTTTTCTATTATTTCATGTTAAGAAAACAAATAGAAAAATTTAGAAGTATATTATTTTTTAAGAAAAATAAATGAATTTGGGAAAAATTTTTCTTCATTTTCTAAAATAAGAAAAAAAATAAAAAGAAAATTTAAGAGTAATTTTTTCCCTACTTTTATTTTTAAAAATTTTTGAATTAGAAAAAAATTGATAAATAAGTAAAAATGATGACATAATTAGAGGAGAATAATTGAATTTTCTTTTAATCTTAGCAATATAAATATTCATTGATATTAGATCCATGTGGTATATGGCCTTATCATATTTATTAGAAAATATATTTTTTTTCTTGTGTTTTATTTATATAAGAAAAATAAAAAGAGATCGAAATTTTGAGTCTTTTTTTTTTTAAAAAATAAAAATTAAATTTGAAAATAGTTATTTTTCTTTTTAAGAAAAAAATTAAATTTAAAAATATTTTTTTTTCCTCCTTAAAAAGATGAAAAGAGAAATTTTCAATTATTTTTATTTTTTGAGAAATTATTTTCTTCATTTATTTTATTTTTCTAAATTATATGTATTTTTATTATATGATTTTAATAAATATATGAAAAATTATTAATATAAATTAAATAAATTATAATTAAATAAAATAAATATTAAAATTTTAATTTTACTAAAATATTAAAAAATTATAAACTAACTTAATAATAAATATTAAATATTATAAATTATAAAATAAAATAATAAATAAGATTTAAATAAAATATTTAAATATTATTAAAATTAAGTAAATATAATTTAAAATAATTTATTTTACTTAGAAACTCAACCCTCTTTTAAGACTTATGTAGGATGGTTGGGTCTCAATATTCTCTTAGTTTCGCTAACTAAGCTCCATTATAGCTATTCATAGGCTTATGATCCTTATTATTAGCCCCTGAGTATGATATTGTTGTTTCTTTTAGTTTTATGAATAAAAAATATAAATTAATTATATTTATTATTTTTTTATATTTATTATATTATTTAATAAATATTTATATGTAGTGTTTAAATTTGAAAGTGAAAAATTTTACTTGATGTCAAAAGTATCTAAAACGCTCTAAAAAAAATAAAAATAAAAACAAAATATCTAAAACGCTAGGGGCAGCAATGAGACTGTCAAACCACCCTGCATTGACCACGTGTCATTACCTAAAAGCGTGACAGAGATTTGTTGCTGACTTGATGAGGGCCACTCATCTTCATACTTCACCTCGCTGGAGCCAACCCAATCTTGTTTTTTTTTTTAATTTGCATTTGTTATTTTTTAAATTCTATTATAATTAATAATAATAATAATAATAAATAGAAAGTCTATTCATTTCCAGACATTATAAAAATAAATTTTTACTTCTATTTTATATGAAGTCTGAATTTTATTACTAATTTAAACTTAAAAAATAAAAATTAAATTTTTAATTTTTTAAGTAAAATTTATTTTTACAATTAATATCTGGTTTTAAAATATAAAAAATTGAATTATTTAATGTCAATTTATTTGTTTAATTTGGATAATTTTCAATTTTTTTATATAAATATAAAAATTATTTTTAAACAAAAAACTTATATTTTAAAATTGTATTTATAGCTAATTCCAATTAAAACACTAAAATGAGATTGTTTTCTTTTATCTTTTTAAAATTTCAATTAAAATAATTAAACGAAGATGTGTTGCAGATGAAAAAAAAAAAAAAAGAACTTAATATCCAAGCTCAAATACCTATTTGAAGTACTTTTGATTCACAAAGTGATATAAATCAAAGGGTCATAGGTGGGTAGCCATTGATGTGTCAATTAATAGCAATTAATGTGGGTAAAAGGGATTTATGATAAAATTTTAAAACGTATGGTATAAAACATTATATGGTGTAAATTAAAATATATTAAATGTAGATTATTTTAAACTAAATTAGTGACAAGCATTTTTACTGATCATTAATTATAGATTATATTATAATTTTTTTGTCAAATTTTAAGAATAAGGGGTTTGTGGTAATTCTTGAAAAATTTTAATATTAGTTAGGATTAAATGTATTTAAACTTCCTGTGGTTTACCTCTTTTGTATTTTACTTCTTTGTGGTTTTATATTATAAGATTGATATGGTTTATAATTTTGACAATTGAGATTTTCTTTCAAAATTTATCAATTTTGAAACTTCTTTGTAATTGTAAAAAAAATTTATCAAATTCAAAATCATGATGACTTTAAAAAATTGAATCTCATAAAATTTAAATATTTTAAAAATTTTTTAAAATTAAATAGGAGATTCAAAATTAATAAAATATAACAAAAAAAATCTTAATTATCAAAATTAAAAA
The DNA here is from genome assembly GCA_037832385.1 of Rhizophora apiculata. Classification (NCBI taxonomy): domain Eukaryota; kingdom Viridiplantae; phylum Streptophyta; class Magnoliopsida; order Malpighiales; family Rhizophoraceae; genus Rhizophora; species Rhizophora apiculata. The sequence goes on along the minus strand of CM075429.1, from coordinate 12,400,143 downwards.
TTATAAGAGTTTTATAATCTAAATGTAAAACATAAAAAGGTAAAATGTAAACTACAAAAATGTTAAATACATTTACTTCTTTAAGTTATGGTAATTGTTTATAATAAAAAATTAATTTGATTTTTTTTCAAGAAAAAAATTTAAAAAATATTTTTTTTTATTTATTTAAAGTGTTTTTTTAAAGTAAATAAAAAAAAAACATTTTAGCATACTTGTTCTTTTTTTTTTTTTTAAATAATGTGTCAATTTTTTTGAATAATATATAATATTTTTTTTTATAAATATTAATTTTAATTATATTAAATATTGAAACAGAATTTAATTATTATACTATTACAAATAAATGTAATAATTATTTGTTAAATTAATATTTTTTTTATTTTTTTAAAATATAAATTATAAATATTTTATTTCTTAAAAAAAATAAAAAATTGAGAATATCTCTTTTTAAAAAAAAATTATAAAAATATTGTTGTTTCTTTTAGTTTTACAAATAAAAAATATAAACTAATTATATTTATTATTTTTTTATATTTATTATATTATTTAATATATATTTATACGTAATGCTTAAACTGAGATTAGGAAATTTTACTTGATGTCAAAAGTATCTAAAAGGCTCTTAAAAAAAATAATAATAAAAACAAAATATCTAAAACGCTAGGGTCAGCAATGAGACTGTTAAACCACCCTGAATTGACCACGTGTCATTACCTAAAAGCGTGACAGAGATTTGTTGCTGATTTGACGAGGGCCCACTCATCTTCATACTTGACCTCGCTGGGCCAACGCAATCTTGTTTTTTTTTTATTATTTACATTTGTTATTTTTTAAATTTTATTTTAATTATAAAAAATAATAATAAATAAAAAATTTATTCATATATTATAAAAATAAATTTTTATTTTAATTTTATATAATGACTGAATTATTTTATTATTAATTAAAATTTTAAAAATAATAATTAAATTTTTAATTTTTTAAATAAAATTTATTTTTAAAATTAATCTTTAATTTTAAAATATAAAATATTAAATTATTTAATATTAATTTATTTAATTAATTTAAATAATTTTTAATTTTTTTATATAAATATAAAAATTATTTTTAAATAAAAAAATTATATTTTAAAATTATATTTATAGTCAATTTTAATTAAAACATTAAAATAAAATTATTTTTTTTATTTTTACAAAATTTTATTTTTTTCACACCAAAATTTTAAATTTAAAATTTTAAAATAAATAAATATTTAATTTATTAATTATTAAAAATTAAAAAAATTTTTAAAATTAAATAATTTTAATATTATTAATTTTGTTATAATTAATTAAATTTATAAGTAATAAATAAATATTCAGAGAAGATTTCATGGTAGTTATTATCAATTAATAGTAAAACCAACTTTAATAGGATTAATTGTGGATTGTGATCCTTCAACGCAACACTTTTGGTACCAAAGAAAAAAAGTTAAAAAAAAAAAAAATTATTATTATAATATACAATTAAAACAATATGTATATAACGAACAAGCTTTTATATTTGTGTGCAGGTCTCTGGCTCTCTCGCTCTCGCTCCGTTTCACGTCTCTTCAAATCACACCAGGTCTCTCTCTCTCTCTCTCTCTCTGTGTCTCTCGCATTCGTTCTCTTACTGTATCTGGGTGGGTGTGTGAACAATTGGAATTACGGTGTGTAGATATGTGGTGGTGATTTGTGTGAATGGTTGGGTGTAGGTAGGGGGAAACGCACAGAGGAAGATCTGATGTACTTGCTTGTGGATCTTAATTATACTCAAGATCATGATGGCCCTACAAAATAAAGGTCTGTTCCCCATCTGGGTTTCTCTTCTTTTCTTCTGTGGTGTAGTTTTTGTCATTGTTGTGATTTAGCTTTTTCTGTCCTTTGAGTCTTGAGTTAAGGTTTTGTGTGTGTGTGTGTGTGTGTGTGTTGTTTTGATGTCTTGCATTGGTCCACGATGTGGTATTTGCATCTTGGAGATTTTGCTTAAATGGGGCTTTCTTAAATGCACCATTGATTCTTTTGCTTTCTTTTTTTTTTCTTGGTGATGGTCACTGTTTGTGTCACCATAGTGCTGCATGAATTGGGTAGAGAAAATTTTTTTATTTTTCTGCTGTGTTTATGTAGTTATAATGATTTAAGGCTTCAATTGTGTGATATGAGTTACTTATGAGATTGGAAAGTTTGGAACTTTTGGCTAGTGGAGGACTTGTAATTTTGTGTTTGGCTTGGTGGCAAAACTGAGTACGAGGGAGGACTTGGAATGGTAATGGAATAATGAGATATAGAATTTCTTTTTTTTAAAAAAACTTTTGGCCAATGGAAATTCAAGATCTGCAGGATTTTGTTTTTTCAAGTAGAAGTTAAATTGATTTCAATGGTAGGCTTCTAGATGCCAAAGTTTAGATTCATCATGCTCTGGATGTTTGTTCTAAACAAGCCTCAGTATTGACATGATCATAGAATGCTAGTGTTTTTTTTTTTTTTTTTTTTTTTTCAAATTCTATGTGCAGACAATAGGTCAGAATTTCAAATAGCTAATTGTTTTTCACTTTTGTAATTCTGTAGAATACATGTTTGTTGGATAATTTTCTTTATCGTAGTAACCTTGTGAGGCTCTTTGTCCATTTTCACAAAGTTCTTTTGCTCACATAACAAGCTCCCTATATCTGATTCATGATTATTTAATTCATTAATGAACCTTTTCCTTACTATCCTTTCTGCATATTTGATTATTTTCCAGCTATGTACCAAAAACAATATCCAGTTACACCATGATGACATCAATAAAAAAAAAAAAAAAACTGTCATCCAATGATATTTTTTTGTATACGGTAAGCAACAAATCAAGTACTTCAAGTGATAGTATGACCCAAAGTCTACTCTTACGTACCACACGGAAATGAAACAATAAAATATGGAAACAATTGAAAGAACTGAAAAAAAGTACAAGTTCACAGTTTGTAGGTTTAGGCATCAACCTTGAGAGTAGGTCGAGGGGCCAGTTACAGTGGTTCAAACATGTCGAAATTGGATGTACAGATAATGAAGGGTAGCTGCAAGTAATAAGAGGAAGAAGAAGGATATAAAGCAGACCAATGTTGTTGCTAGCTAGAATGGTGAATGTTAATCCAATGTCATCACAAACTTGAATAGATTTTGGTTCTAAAATAGAGCAGAACGGGGAAGAGATATATTTATCAACTCAACTATTGTGAAACCATGATTTAGTTAAGCACACAGAATTCAAATTGCTGTAGGCAATTAAATAGCTAGTTGGAACTGTTGCTTTAAGAAACAGTCTTGAGAAGTTAGCAATTCTAGAGAAAATGCTATCTGAAAAATCTTTCTTTGTATTTGGTTTATTTCATTCCTCGATTTGCTTCCTTTTGTGGCACATAGGATCTTTGATGTCAACTAAGAAGTCCCTAATCATGCATCCAGTCTTTGCAATGGCACTGACTGTCTTTAAGCTCACTGTCTAAGTTATTCCACAGCTATGTTCCCTGCTTCTTTTCTGCCATATCTCTGCAATAGAATGATCCTCTCTGCTCTTGCTGACCTTTTCCTTTGCTTCTTCTTCTTCTCCTTCTCCTCCACCTTTTCCTTTCTTACCAAACTTTGTACAAGTATTAGCCTTCTTTCTTTCTTCTGTTTTTTTTTTCAGTTCCTTCTTTCTAGTGTTCCTTTTCCATTGTTTGTGCAATTGTCTTTTCTAATAGTTTGTTACTGACAAACAAATATAAGTGTCATTGACAACCTCTCTAGAATATCTGTACTCAACATAGCTTGTTTTCGTTGTCTTTACTGGATAGTTAATCATGCTTGATGATCTTGAAGCTAATGGAGGTATCATAACTTTCTTTTATATTGTAATGCATGGTCTCATTTCACACTGCAGAAAATTTACAAAGGAGCTGTGAGGCATCATTAAAATGCCTCCAGCCCAAGGGGTTCCCTTATGGGAATTCAATTGAAGGTCTTCTAGAGCTTAATGAAGAAGCTAATGCTCACCTAGGTGTGAATGCTGTGGAATCAATTCGGTCATTAAGTCGCGAGTTTCTTGAACTTCCAACTGGATTTCACAACAAACCCACCTATCATCATGATTTTGGCTTGTGGTCATCTTTCTATCCTGACTCCCAAAAGGTGCAGCAGTTCCAAATGAATTGTTTTGATGGCCAATATTATCCCTTTCCTATGGAAGCTCAATTTCAGTGCAGCCCTTTCAATACCTTCTCTAAAGCTTATCCATATGAGGTCCAGTTCCAAGATTTTCAGTACTTTGTGGTCATAGACTTTGAGGCTACTTGTGACAAGGAAAAAAATCCTCATCCCCAGGAGATAATTGAGTTTCCATCTGTCATAGTGAGCAGCCTAACTGGCCAGCTAGAAGCATGTTTCCAGACTTATGTGCGGCCCACTTGCAATAAGCTGCTAAGTGATTTCTGCAAGGATCTGACTGGCATACAGCAAATCCAGGTTCATGTGTAATTTTTTTTTATCACTTCTTGCTAAAATGCTTGTTGAGTGGTGTTTTACTGGCAGTTGTTTGGTTGATGCTGTGGGTTTTTGGCTGTGCATCAAAGACTAGCTAGGCTGCTGGCACCTTTTGTTCTAGAAATGTCCTAAATGTTGAAGTTTCAGCAGGAGTGTATTGCACTTTTAATAGTAAAAAGTAAATTTGCTAGATATTTTGATAGCCATTTTGTTGGGCTTGGCATGATACCAATAGGATGTAGATCTAGTATGAACTAGCTCACAGGAGATGTCTGTGGAGAACTTAGAGCCACAACTAAGTGTGCCCCAAAAGCTCACAGGAGGACTTGATAGTGTAATGAATGGTACTTGGGTGTAATTAGCAGAAAGGAGAGAAGCCATGTCACAGACAAGCAATGTTTATGATAAGATGGTAAAGGTAGAGAGGGATCAAAAGTAGGAGCAGATGAAGAATGATGTCTTGCAAATTCTGGATATGGAGAGTTGATGGAAGGATGAGGTAGTCATTGAATTTAAATGTCTTTTGGCAAAGAGATAGGGAGGGAGGTGATGTAAGGATGATGTAATAATCAAATTTAAATATCTTTTGATAAGGAGAGAGAGAGAGAGAGAGAGAGAGAGAGAGAGAGGCAAGATAGTTCTTAAAGGCTTTAAGGATTTGATTAGTACAGGACAGGTAGAGAAGATGTAAGGCATATCTCTATAAGCTTGGGAGGATGGATGGTCATACTTGAGACCACTAAAGGAATCTAAGGGAGAGACCCTTAATGGGCACCATGCTAAGCATGTCTGAGATATATTGGGATGCTCTAAGATTCACCATATATTGGGCTTACTGGCTTTTTCACTCTCAATAACATTCAAAATTTGAAAGGTTTGCCGTTGTGTGGTGTACCAGACAAAACTGAGTCATCAAAATCATAACCAACTGATGACTATGTTCTGTGATCCACGGGTTGGTTTCATAACCTAAGACTTATCTTTTTGGATTGGAAAAATCTTCAGAACTGATGCAATGTCACTCGTGTAACCCTACTTGTCACAACTTGGGATAAGAGAAACCAGTGTCAACAGTTAATGCACCTTGAGAACCTTGTGAGAACGTCACACATTTGAATGCACTTTTAAAGTACATGGAACAATGAGGCACTTGTTGCATTGTGGTTAGTTTACCATGTTGTAGGAGGTTGGTCTCAATCATCTGATGTTAATTAATTACAATAGGATTAGTTCATGTTTTAGTTGTGTGTTTTGAGGGGATATAATATCTTGGGAAAAGAAAATTCTATATAATTCCTCTTGCTATTATTTTGTCTGATTGAAGGGAGCTAAATAGAAGGGATTTTCAGGATGAGGAGAAGTGATTTCATGTTTGTGTAGATGGTTAAATCTCTACATTTTTTTAGAAGGCATTGGCATGCAGTAATATTTGTGATTGTATATAATTTGTACTTGCTTTTGCACTGGTTTAGTTGGTTGTATACCCTTGATAATTTTTTTTTAAAATTTTTTTGGGTTATATATATTCTGTACAATATATTTCTGTGAGTGTGCATGCATAGGATTGAGAGCCCTCAATGTTATTCTTATATCCCTGTTTCTTTCCAGGTGGACAGAGGTGTTACCCTTAGTGAAGCACTGCTTAGGCATGACAAATGGCTTGAGAAGAAGGGGATTAAAAACACCAACTTTGCTGTTGTAACATGGTCGAATTGGGATTGCAGGGTGATGTTGGAATCCGAGTGCCGATACAAGAAAATCAGGAAGCCCCCTTATTTCAACCGGTATATCAGATAAAAACTTGAACTGTGCATCTGCACTTAAAGTGAATTTGACTTGTTTTTGAACCAGATTCCTACTGACAAAATTCCACTGGCACTTACTTTGCTTGCAAATGTATTGGAAATTTTTTTTTCTCTTTTGCTTCTCTTTTTCTGATTAATTTTTATTTTCATGTATACAAATTGTGCCTTGAATATTTCTCATTCATATGAACCAAAATTCATTATTTGCTTGTTAGGTGGATCAACTTGAAGGTTCCTTTTCATGAGGTATTTCGTGGGGTAAGGTGCAATCTGAAGGAGGCAGTTGAGATGGCAGGTCTAGCATGGCAGGGCCGTGCTCACTGTGGCCTGGATGATGCCAAGAATACTGCTCGTCTGCTTGCCTTACTAATGCACATGGGTATCAAATTCTCCATCACAAATTCACTGATTTGGCAGACATCTGATGCTTCATTCCCATGGAAGCATTCCCCTGACTACCTGTCATTTTCACAACCTCAACCATACAAGCTGAAGGAATTTCCAGTTCTCCAGTATCACCCTTTCTGTTTCTGTGGAGTGAAGGGCAGCAAAGTAATGGTTCAGAAGCCTGGACCAAAGCATGGCAACTTTTTCTTTTGCTGTGGGAACTGGACTGCTAATAGAGGCGCCCGCTGTCAGTACTTTGAATGGGCATCTCCCTGACCTATATTATGATGAAGACCTCTCTATGTTTCATCCTTGCATCCTGAAATTTCTTGGGATGTGTTATGTAAAAAATGAAGAATAAAAAAGATCAAAAAAAAAAAAAAAAGAATCAAAGAATGGAAAGAAAGGTAGTGGATTTGTCTCCTAGTAGGAAGCATGCATGCCATGCCTGAACCATTCGGTGTGGCTGTCTGCTTCTTAAGAAACATGTAAATAGTTAGCTCAGATTGCTTCTAAGAGTGTCTGATGAAGAACAAAGTAGGGAGCTACTACCTGTAAAGCTGACTTGTTTGCAGGAGAACAAATTGGGAATGTGGGGAATGGGTCATTAGGACTATGGTTTATGCATGGTTGGACATGCTAAATTATGGTTTATGATAAATAACCTGCGGGATTGTGTGACTATTTGGTTTCCTACGCATTTCTAACAGTATCCCATTTGCTGATCTTTTTTTCCAGTCTCTTTGCCGTGCTCCTGGATGTTCTATATCTGGATTGCAGATGGCTTGGACAAGTCTCTTAAAGACAGCCTGTGCAATTGACAAAATGTTTAGGTATGTTGCCTGCTCAGGATTTTTATGTGTTAATGGTTGCCAATCACAATTAAAACTGTAAGGAATAAGAAGATGCTTACCATTAAAAGCAAAAGTTTGGATTTAAACCAATCAGAATCTCTATAATTTATTGGAAAAAGATCCAATATAGCTTTAAGGTTTGCCATTAGCCCTTGCAAGGGCAGAGAAATCAAAACTATTTATGTATTGAGAAAATTAACGAGCATTTTAACAGGAATTATAAAAATTGTCCAGTTGTTAGCAACAAAATCACTATTTCTTTTGCTAAAATCCATTGACAATTATGAAAATCAAGGCAAATGATCACTACTTTGGCTGACCTATCAACCAAAAGCATGAATTGCAAAATTGACAATATTACATGGGGCAAACAACAATAGTTGCCAATCACAATCAAGTCTCAAAAGCAAAGTAGGCCAACTTTTAGAAAATAAACTACAATCTCACCTTTTTTATAGAAGAATATAAGATTAAATATATAAATAAAATGGTTATATTCCTTCCTTTTTAAGATATTTGAAGTAGATTCAAATTCAACATTTATTATTTTAAAAAATATTAAAAATATATACAATTAAAATAATTATACAAATAAAATATTAAATACAATTGTTCAAAAAATTTAATTTATAAAAAATAGTATTTCATAAGTATTTAAAAATTTGGTTGAGAAATTAATGATTATATCCAAACCTTTATTTATACTACTATAAATGTTTATAGAAAATAAAATTAAATTAGAAACAAAATTTGATAACATTTTAGAGAAAATAAGAAAAAAAGTCTTAAGAATCATATGTGATGATAAGAGAAGGAAATAAATACATTTTTTTCAAAAGAAGATTCCAAATAAAAGATATTTCATCAAATGATTAATAGGAACAATTATATATTTTTTTAATTTGATTTAAAGTATGAGTTTTAACAAATGAAAAGAGATGAAAAAAAACAAAATACAAAATTACTTTTGTTGTATTTTTTAAATATTATGATTAAAATATTATGCTATTTAGACTTAAAAATAAATAATATAAATTTCAAAATATTATGAATGTTATTTTTGATCCATATACAAAATTGATAATTATTTATATAGATGATTTATTAGTATTCTCAAAGTCCATAACAAAAAATTTTAATCATCTTAAGAAACTTCATAATATTATTAAAAATAACAACTTAATAGTTTTTACAAAAAAAAAAAAACAAAAAAAAAGTTATATCAAGTTAATATTATATTCTTAAGATATAATATTTATCAAAAAATATTACTATTATTATTAGATATATAGAATTTGCTAATAAATTTTCTAATAAAATAAAAAACAAACAACAATTACAAAGTTGTTTAGGATGCCTTAATAATATCTTTAATTTTATTTCTAATTTTAAAACTATGTCTTCTTTTATATAAAAATTTAAGAAAAAATCCTACCAAGTAGAACGATGAAATGACATAAGTTATATTAAAAATAAAATCACTAGTTAAATCTTTGTCATATTTGAGAATTCTAAATCCTAATGCCTTTCTAATAATAAAAATAGATATTTCAAATTTAGGATATAGAAGAATATTAAAACAAATGGTTGATAATAAAAAGTCTATTATGAGATATCATTTCAAAATTTGATGAAAATCAAAAATTAATTATTTAACTATTAAAAAATAGGTTTAAATCATTATTTTATGTATTATAACATTTCAAAATTATGTTTTTAATAAAGAAAATAAATTACTTCACATTGATTATCAATTAATAAAGTTTATCTTAGAAAAAGATATTAAAATTTTGGTTTCAAATAATTTCTTAAAGATTACAAATAGTTATTAAAATGAGTGTTGACGAGGTTACAAAAGAATCCTTCAAGATAGTTATGCATAATGTTCTCATATTATGATCATAATCTACTAATAAGTTTACAATATTAGCTTAATTACCACCATAAAATGTTAAACTTTTAAAAATTACTAAGAGGCTTTATAGTTAAGACTAAGAGCAGCTCCCTCAACTATTACATTAAGATTTTGACCTAAAAGCTTACCGAATTCAAATTAAAAAACAAAAAAAGACTTTGAAGTTTGAAAATTGTAGATATACATAACTTGATCGCATATAAGCAAGAAGGTGAGATAGAGATTTTTTTCTCAAAATTTATATTAATAAATTCATTGCTTATTAACTTCAACACACACACACACACACACACACACACACACACACATATAAGTCAATTCTTATCAAATCAAATTTCAAAATAATAAACAATGTATACTTGTTTTTATAACTAAATATAGTAATTACAATTTTCTTGCATATTATTGAAAATCTCATAAATCAAATATAATATTATGGTATTAGAGCCAATTTCTTAGGTAATAGATAGGATGACTAAAATACATAGATAATGTAAAAATTTTATGAGATTTTAAAAAAAAATTATTACCATTAGATATAGATAAATTTTTTAAATATCGTTACAAACTTAATAAGTTTAAATCAAAGAGAAAATTAACTCAAAATACAATAAAAAAAAAGTCTGTTATAAATATGGATACGTAGGATATCATAAAAGTTTATATAAATTCAAAAAAAAAAAATTCAAACCTTAGAAATAGAAAAAAATTAAAAGTAAAATTCTTAATTTGATAGAGAAAATATTAGATAATAACAATAATTTAAAAGATTTAACATGATCTAATGATGAAATATTAGAAGTATAAGATCAATCAACTTTTAATTTAAGTAATAATGATATATTATTTTAAAGGATAAAAAAATATTAATAAATATAATTAACAAAATAGATAATTCATAAATTAAAAAAAATATTTAATAAAGTTGAAAGAATTAAAGTTCAATAATTATATTCATTAAATAAATTATATACTCAATTTTCTTGTCATGGTAATAAGAACTTTATAAAAGACTTACGACAAAAAATTAGAAATCAAAAACTTAAAATAAAAGTATTAAAAAATTATATTAATATAATAAAATAAAAATTAGACATTAATGAATAAGAAGTAAATCCAAATGATCATGATACTAAAATGTCTCAAGTAAAAAAAAATTTAAATGTTTCATTGATTTTTGTTTACAATATTCTAATATTTTTTTATTTATTTGTATAAGTTTGCTATGGTCAAAATAGGGATAAGCTTCCTATGAGTACTAAATTGTTTTGAAAATTTTCAATGTAATTTTAAACTTTTTATTTATTTTTTTAAGATTAGTACTAAACATTTTAATTTTATTATAATTTGTGACTTTTTTGAATGACATATGGTTTGATTGCTAAATATAGTCAAATACATAACAAATACTAATTTAAGTAAAAAATCTACAAAACAAAAAGCTCTTAGAAGTCTTAAACCTTTTCAAATTCTTTCAATATAATCCTAAGGCTTTTTTTTTAATAAAAAAAATTAGTCCTAAACTTTTAAACATCGTTACAATTTGTGACTTTTTTTTGAACAGTATGTGGTTTTATCATTAAATACAATCAAATGCATAATGAAATACCAATTTAATTTTAAAAAAACAAAATACAAAACATGGGTATTTCGCTTAAAAAATAAAATTCAATTTTGCAACTCCATATATGATATATGCTCCCGATTTGAGGATGTGAAGAGGACCCAACGAGAAATTCATGGACAACTTCGTCAGTACAGGTCCAACTGCTCGTGACTCCCTTTTCCCTCGTAAACCACTTTAGTGTTGAGACATCGACCCACCTATAATCCATTGCAAACCTATTGGTTAAAATCACATAGCTTGCAAAATTATGGGGGTCTACTTCAAAAGCATACTATAGACATTTTTAGCCAAATTTGCTCTAAAGTGGAGCAAGCAATCCTAAAGCAATGCTACTCACACCAAATTGTTAGGCTTGAAAGGAATTAAGGCAATAACATTCATGGCTTTTTCCACTTGGCTTTCTCTTGTAAGATCAATGTAGCAAGCAAAATGTTCCAATTTTTTTTTAAAATTAAATTATTGCTTTTTATTTTGAATTTTCTTTTTAAAAAATTAAATTAGTATTTCATTATATATTTGACAGCATTTAACTATCAAACCATTTATCGTTAAAAAGAAAAAAAAAGCTACAAACTGTAACAAAATTTAAAGGCTTAAGACTAATTGAAAAAATCTAGATTGCTAACTCATACTTTAGTAATGAAAATTCATATTCTATACCAAATATAATCACATAGTTTTACAATTAAAGAGTTATAACTTTTAAAAAGAAATGGTCTATATAACCAGCAACGTTACTACAAAATTATTAAGATTTTGATATAAGAGCTTACATCATTCATATTTAAAAAAACTTTAAAGTTTGAAAATTGCATATTAAATAGTTTGATCTCATAGAAAAAGGAAGAAGGATAGATAAAAAGTTTTTTGTTTTTAAATTTATATTTAGTCTCTTTATAGATCTTTCCTTTCCTTGTAAGTCGTTCTCCCTTAATTAATAAATTCATTATTTATTGTTTATTAACTTTTTTATATTTCTTTGATACTTTCATTATGTTTTCAAATACATAGCAATTACAATTTTCTTACATATAATTGGAAACCATATAAATTGGATCGTAATACAATGGTACCAAAATATGCTTTTGGGATAATACACAGTCTCATATCATTTTAACTGTCAATGTTACTTGAATAAAAAATTAATTGATCTTTTACTTCTAATATTTCATCACTAGATTTTGCAAAAACTTCTAAATCTTCATTTGTATATGATATTTCATCTATTAAATTGAGAATCTTGTTTGAAATCTTTTCTTTTACTTATAAAGTTAGAATAGGTTTTTTATTAAAAAAAAAAATTTATATTGACTTTTATAACATTGTACCTACACACTGTTAATGGCTTTTTTTTTATGAGCTAATTTTCTCTTTTGTCTAAATTTATTAACTTTACAAAAAGATTTAAATAATTTATCTAGTGAATCATATTTCAAAATTTTTATTTTATTTTTCTCACTTTTATCATTTAGCATCATTGCATATAAATCATTTCTTTTTAAAAGTTATGACTCTTGACTATAAAGTTATTTAATTATATTTAGTCTATAATTTAAGTCTTTATTATTAAAATATAACTCAATAATTTAACTTTTTATCTCCTCAACAAACATTTTTTTATGGTGGTTCTTTATTTTTTTTTTCTTGTAATTTTTTAGAGATGAACTTGATGCTAGAGAGCTCTGAATTTTACTTTTATTAGGAAGATTCTATTGTGGTAATCTGTTACAACTTGCAGTCTAGTTTGAGTAGGAACTCCATGCCATGCCTTGACTTGTCTTATTAACATAAGAGGATAAGGAGTAGAATATATATATATATTCATTTTTTTTTTTCAATTGAATAATTCCATATCATGATCTATGGTATTTAAAATGTGATGAAAAAATGATAATCAAGAGGAAAATCTGCCATTCAATGCTGCTGGAACCATAAACCGTTATTAGAATTAGTGGTGGCAAAATTATAAAAGAGTCCTCCAGGATGGTTTTGCATAAAGTTCCATACCAGCTGAAACTCCTGAACTTTTAACACCAATAGTGCAGTTTTGGCCTACAATGGCGTTCCTCTAATGGCATTCGAGATTAGCTTTATTGGATAGATTACTGTAGATTTGGCTGCAAGAACCGATTTCAATGAGTTCAAAGCCTCCGAAGCATTAGATGAACAAGAGGAGAATCAGCCTCAAGCAGCATCAGAACACTAGACAAATATTTTATTAAGTTAAAAGAGCCAAATTTGCAAGTTTAAGTTTTGGGATTCTAGTAGTTCACCAAAACTCACGGGGGATGGTGGCAGCTACCGCTAGTACAACACCCCGTGCCATACGCCCTAAAATTGTAAAAAGAAGGAAAGTGGTGGCAGCTATTTACAGACGACTGTTTAAACGTGCAGTGCAACCATTATGCGCCTGGCTGCTCAGATTTTGGATGTGCAGCTGGTAAGGTAGCACAACTCACTTTTTGCAGGCAAAGGCTGTCGGCAACCATAGAATCACTGACCAGGCCAACGTCAACATTGTCAAATTTGAGTGCGCCTCTGATCATCCGATTACTGGCAAAAAGGCAAAGCAAAGAGTATCATTTCTCTAGAACAGAGTATGAAGAAACGGACTTCACCGCGAAGGCGGCTGCCGCCGATGAAGGAAAACGTACCCATTCAGACGGTTATTAATTGTGGTCAGGTCTTTTGAAGGGCTCTGATAAGCATGAATGCTCTCTCCAACACACGCATAATATCTTTTGGAGCTGCTTGACATTAATGTATCCCTCTATAAAACATAAAACAAGTTCAAGTTATTTGCGCCAACAAACAAGTCCAATCATTCCATTTGCTTCCACAAATGGCACATTGAAATTAGTAACCGGGTCAATAGCCCATGTCAACAATAACCTATACTGCTCACAAAAGCTGAATGAGTACGTTCCAGAAATAACAACTTTTTCATATTTTTGGGCTAATTTCTTTAACTATCTACTCACTTAAAAACTTCCTATGCAGTTTTTGCAGTGGGAACTGATGCAAACAGGGAAGTCCTCATCAACATTCAGCACTGGACTCCTGATGTTTAATCACTAATGAAACAGTAACCAAAAGTTTCTCCACAAAATTCCTACACCTTCTTCCAGCAGGGTCATTAAATATGCAAAATTTACTGAATTTTCAAGCAAATAATTAAAAGGAAAAAAAGAAACATAAATCTTAAAAGGGCACCTTGGATGTTCGCATTGGGGAGACATACACATTATGTGACGAAGACACTTTCCTCGGGGACATGTCAGGGAGACTTGAAAAAGGGGATACATTTGGTGATGCAGGAGACTGACCTAATTGGCCAGCAGAGGGGAGGAAAGAGACAAGTTAAGCAGTACCTTTGAAGAGCAAGACCAAGAATACCTAGAACAAAATTGAGAGTTGCATACATTCTTAAGATATTACCATTTTTATTATTGCTGACTTCAGGATCCTGGTTGGCTTTTGCAGTTGTTCCACTAGAATCAAACTCCGTTAGTAGAGTCTTTGCAGCAGGAACAAATACGTAATTGTAAAACTTAATAATACCAACATGATCCTGCTGTGTCCTCTGTTTTCAGAGCATTCAAACAGTTATAACATATTGCCAAACATGAGAACGAAGGGAGAGTGAAGAATCCATGGCATACCATACTGAGGTGTGCTGATGACTGGTCAACAAATACAGCATCAAGAACTTGCGGTTTATATTGTGGTTGCTTTCTATAGTTGTCGATGAGTTGCCTGAACTTTAGATCCACTTTAGAAATCTGAAATAAGAACATGACCATAAGTAGTGGAAATACAGGGTAATACTCAAAAATTAAGACAAAAAGCTCAAAGATAAGTAACACCAAACCTTTACAATTCCATAGAAACAACAAAGGATTATCTGGTCAATATGGCGGTTAAAGAAGAGAGATGTATGTTGAGTAAGTATTTGTTGAAATAGTTGATAGACATTCTCTCTTAAATGCTGCAGAGGCTGTTGTAGCCTTTCTGCCATACCATTGATTCTGACAGCAGCCAACTTATTGACCTGGGGAGGACAGAAATAAGCGAAATAAATTGTATTGGAACATAACTTCATTGTGCAAATAAAATATCTTACTCTTAATCCAATAGAGAAGTGGTACTGAGTTACCAATTTTCTGTCAAGGAGAAATCAATGATATATTTACCTATTAAAACCTCAACAGCTCTATTGTTCTATGCTGTGGACAGTTAACATGGGCAATTTCATAACTTCCACTTCAGGACTACCAACAACTCCCTGCCGCCACCCACCGCCCCGGGGAACAAAAAATACAAAGAAACAAATGACTGACATAAATTAATATAGATTCCATCTTTGTTAAGATTTTATGTTTGAAAGAAATATCTAAAATATCATTGTGTTTAAATATGAATCTTCTACTGAGCATAAACAATGCCGATGAATCACAAGCCCATGGTGAAAATCAGAGCTAGCTTAGTTTGACATGAAAATCCCACTGACTCCTTCACGTAAAACGAAGCCAACTAAGCCATACTCCCCTGAAGTTCATTTGAAACCAAATTCAAGTCAATCATCTGAAGCTAAAACCTGCTTTAATCACTTTCAGCTAGCAAATGCAGCTGAAACCCAGACAGCCAGGAGATCAGCCTACCTGTGCTCATCCATACCACTAGCCAGTCACAAATACGAGAGCTGCATGAATCTGCTCATCTATACCACTAGCCAATCATAAAAGCTACATGACTCAGCCAACTCATAGAGCCTAGAATTGTAGCTACCAAGATGCCTTCTTAGCCTAGCACACCCAAAGACAAGATTTATAAATAAATAAATAATAAAGGAAATGCATTCAGTGATCAAAAGTTTCCCATCATGCAACTACAGACCCAAAATTTGTTGAGTGATTGAACCAGTGACAATTTGACATCAAGACACAATGCACATTACCTTGCTAAAGAGTATATTAATCCCCGTTTCTGCACAGGTTTCCCCCCCTCGGCCAAGGTTTGGACATGTTGGACTGCAGCAAACTCAAGATCAAAGGAAAGAAAGAAGTATAGCCACCAACACATCTAGAAATGCAACTTTATATTCCTTCAAAATACAAAGATTACCTGGCAAATGCTGACTGCAAAGGCGGTGGCAGTAGCATTGATTTAAGATTACCATGGGCCAATAAATGACCCTTCACAGGTGATGCAAAGGGGTTACGCAAAACTAACAAACACCGACGCTCTGTGCATGACCTCTTTGGAGACCTGAGATCACCATTCTGACCTGAATAATGATGGTGAAAGGCATCCAACATAAGAACACAGTAATCTGGGTTACCCTAAGGTACTAATCAACATTTTACATGCAATTGTCCATGAAAATATCAAATAATAAAAAGTGTGCACACAGACACACACACAGACACAGACGGGGGCGAGGGGGGGGGGAAGGGGTGTTAGTGGGGAGAGAGAGAGAAACAGGGGGCAACCAGCCATTAACTGGAGATATTTCATGCTTATGCATATTAGACACAGACAACAGACCTCCAGGAGTTAAGTTCACATGCAAGGCAATTGCATCTAGAGAAGGCATTGGCTCTGCTAACAATCTCAGACGAGTTATCTCGTCAGACAATGCTGGTCTTGCAACTGTCAAAGAATTGTACATTGAGGAGCCCTTTTTCCACACCATACTCTCCAACAGTTGTTCTTCCAAAGAATTCAAGTGCCGCCTCAACTCCCTTGGAAGAGATTCCTCATGCCTTATGAAACTCTCTATCCCCTTGCTAAGATCAAAAGCGGTGATACCAGTCCTCTCTAAAACTGCAGGAAACAACATTGTGATGGTCTTATGTGTTGCTAGAATGAGTTCAGCAGAACACACAAGCATACATCTGTGGAACCTCTCGTTAGTTAACAAAGAGGTCAAATTAGTTGCCTGCAATGTTTGGGCCTCTGCTACACACATTGCTTCCATAACTCTATAATATAGCTTGAGTGCCTCTAGCCTTCGTTGTTGTGGCCATGTGTCATCCATAAGGTTAGTTCTTTGCAGGCTTTCAGCTGCACAAATCTCACCTAGAGCACTACTTGGAAATATAGCTTCCAGTATTATATGTGCCCGGCGTGCCATGTCATTAGCTACATCTCTGTCACAAGATGTCAGAAACTGCTCCAGCAGTCCTGATGGGCTTGAAGGTAGTGGAGAAATGATGGTTCGAAGCCACTGTGCAGTTGTCATTGCCATGGTTACTGGTGTAGTAGCCAACTTTGAAGTAGCACCACCAAGAATACCATTTACGTGAGTTGCAGGTGAATGAAGTGGAGAGAGTGGACTTGTAAAGGTTTTTGTTGGCAATGTCATTGAGTCAAATTTTCTCTACAACAAAAGAGGGCATACAAAATAAAAGAATGAAGTCTAAATGAAATAAGAGCAATCATTAACTTTTGAATTATTATCTATAATATAGGGCTTTCAGAGTGCACAAAAAATAAAAACCTTGTTAGTCTTATCAGTATCACCACCATATTGCCTTCCCAACCCATGTAGGCTGTCTTCCTCATGAATAAATATCCTCTCATCCAATGCACACTTGTAACAAATTGCTTCATCATAATCCCTTTCTAAAATATTCAAATTGGATTGCAGAGAAGATTCTTCCATTAAATGGTCAAAATAAATCAGTCCATCTGCATCAAACAGAATCAGAATTCAGAAGACATTGGAAGATATGTGGCCTATACTAAAAGACCCATAATAACCATTGAGAGACAATTTTTTAAAGCACCTGTGTTGAGATTTACTAGGTTTTCATTTTTGCACTCCGATGCAAAATAAGGCTTTTTCTTCAAGATAGTGGCGATTAAATTATTTGTCTTTTCCATCACTTTCTGCAGCTCATCTTCTGTAATGCCATGCCCATATTTTTTGCAAAGAGATGCAAGCAAGTTAACCCCTTTATCACCTTTCTTCACTGAATAAGAAAAATATATCAATTAAAGATTTCCACAAAAAGATCTCAAAAGGGAAATGGCAATTCCAGCTTTTGCTTTCGAAAGAACAAGGCCATTACCAAACAGCTGAGTATCATTGAAGCTGAAATTTCTGAAGGCCATTGGAATGTGAATAATCAAAACAGCCTGACAAATATCCCATTTCTTAGTAAGAGAAAGCATGCTGTAATATCAGATAACCATACTAGAAGTGCTAGCAATGAAGAAGCAACTTGTAGAACAGAATTATCCAATTGAAGTGCTAAGACTAAGGCATACAGTTCAGAATGTTTATAATCTTCAGTCTCTCCTTTCCACTACCATCATTTCTAGCAAGACATAGCTCTTATATTGTATAAACAGTACATTCCACGACCATTGGGCAACCATACCAATAGGGCAGTACCAGGAATTGATGGGAAAAGAAATCAGACTAACCAGAACAGAAACCAAACCATTTGTACATGTCACTAGATCTGTGAAACGACTGAATGCATGGACACGAAGTGCCAAAAACAGCAACCATCCAAACCGATGATAGACCGACATGTAGGCAGTGTCACTGGAAACTGCTAACTGCTTCTCAGAATTTGTATCTCTCACCGAGAAAAGTTCCCGATACACACGTTTATAGTGTCTGGTATTATTAAATAATAAAATGCTCAAGTAAAAGCAACAAAATTATAGTGGAGAAAAAAGAAGCACAATATAGAAATAACTAAATGGCTCAAACTCATATAGTAGATGAGCTACAGAAAACCAACGGGCTAAAATTCATATGCAAATGATCTATGATGCACTTGTGAAAACACCACACAAACCCAACCGCAAACAAAGTTGCCAACACACACAGATACAACAAAAGAGAGATAGATTTTCATAGTCACATGAGTGGGAATTTTGTCAGCTTATTGAATAATCAAAGATCAGAAATGCAAAGTCTTTACAAAGAAAGGGCATGATGATAAGAATTTGTGAGTTGTGTACATTGTATGCACAACACAACCATATATACAAGTCCTCTCTCAATAATATTTCTTTATATGCATGTTCACATGTTTGTCATCATAACTGCGACCAGCAGATTCAATATAGCTCATTAACAGAAGTAGGAAAAAGGCAGCTTTCAGAGTCCACTATACCATTACGCTCTCAGCATTCCCCCTTAAATTTCTAACTAAATCAATACAATGTAGAATGCCATAGAAGACAGCATTCCTTAGGCAAAAGCAGATGCCACAGCTGGAAATGCTGAAAAAAGAGCTTTTGGTTGGATTTGATGCAATTGCATATCTTCAAAAGTATGATAAATTTGCATGCACGGTCAACAGATGATAGTTTGTTAGAGTGCAAAAGAAAAGAGAGAGGAAAAGGAAGATCATGTCCACTTATTATTGGCTTCTAACTGTATTATTGATAGAAATAAAACCATTGCTAACTTACACAAGACTCTAAGGTATCCACTGGTAAGTAATCAAAATTCTAAATGGTTTAGCAAGCTTCACTAGCCCTATTTTTAGTCCTTTTCTTCCATTACACCAGTATTGGCTACCAAACCTTATTCACTTAAGCTTTGCGGAATATAACTTCATGCATCCAATCAGGAAAAATGCAAAACAGATGTGGCTGACCAACAAACAACTAAAATTTGTGACAAGAACTAGAGCATCTTATGCAAAGACCATGATACAAATACACACCTGCTCAAATCTCTCAACTGCTCAAAATTAGCTCTTAACTCCCTTGCCTAGCAGGAAGAAAACAAACACGAATGCATGATTACATATCTCGAACAGGACCCCTCCGTGATGGAACTCGGATTAAAATACGGCCATGAATCATGGCCTATCAGTACCTCAAGCCTCTTTTCCCAATCTGCTCCATATGTGGTACTTAAAATTGGACCAGCCTTGACCACAAACTGAGGTAGCTCCCTAAAAAATTCCATGATGCTGCCAGTAATAGAAGAAGAAATGCGTATAATTACAAAACAGCAGTTCAGAGACGTGTGTTACCTAGATTCAAATGCATATTTTATCTCAGACAAAAACCAAAAAAAAAAAAAAAACACACTTCAGCTTGGCAGATCTCAGTATTTGGCATAACGTGGGACCGTTATAGTCAAGCCACTTCTGATCATCATCGCTTTTCTTCTCACTCAGCTTCTTGACAGAATACAACACAAATGCAAACCACAACTTTTCCATTTCTTCCAACTAATCCATAAAAGCTTCAACTAAATCAGCTCAAGATAATCACACACACACACACCACACAAACACACGCACGCGCACACGCGCACACACACACACACACAAAACCACTAATGTTGACAGGAAAGAATAAATCAAGCCGTACCGATCGGTTCCGAATGGCCGAAACATTCTGTAATAATAAAAGATGCTTTGTTTCCCTTAAAATCTTTGTAGCTTGTGCAGACATTTTCTCATCCAATGATAATCCACTCTATCACCAAACCCATAATCAGTTGAAATAAACAAAACAAAACAAAACAAAACAAATATTGATAAAATCATCAACAACATGCATATCTGAGCAACAACAATTGCCTGAAAAGCTTTAAAAAAATCAAAAAAATAAAAAAAAAGGAAAGATAGAAAGAATCAAAATACCTTGCAAAATTCTGAGAACCGTGCTTCACAATCATGAATTTCAATCCGATCGTTATGTGAATGACTGGCTGGTGTAGTCAAAGGCTTGTTGGACGCTTCCATCGCTCACAAAGTCACAAAAAACGCAAAAAGCATAAAAAAAAAAAAAACCACGTCGATTGTATCAGATGATAGACGACGGCCGGAATTTCTCCGTACGATAGTGACGGACGACAAGAGAAGATGAAGATTAGCAGAAAAACATCGAGCTTGATTTTCTGAGAAATGATGTGATTTATATGAGTAAAATTACGGATGTATCCCTCCGTCTGCCTTGTTTGGCGCGCGAGCGCGCGAGACCTCGACGATTTCCCGCCAAATCAAAGCTCTTTTTGTTTTTTTGTTTTTTTTTTCTATTTTTGGAAAAATAAAATAAACTAAAATCAATATTCAATACTTCGAGGTAGGCCTGCTCATAGTCCGATAGAGTAAAAAAAAAAAAAAAAAAAACCTAAAACACCTCTAATTCAATACTTTGAAGTCATCTAACACGAAATATATACTTTAACATGAATATATATTTATATTAGTTATTAATGTCATTTGAAATTATTTCAAGTAAGGAAAAAAAAAAGATATTTTATTTGCAAATTCAAAACCATTAGTGCCTAAGTATTTTGCTAATTATGTAATATCAATGTTTTGTAGGGTAAAGAAGATGAAAATTGATCGTGCAACATAATTTGAAATATACTATAAATTATAATTTAATCACAAATAAAAGAATACGAGAGAATGATTAAAATTTAGATTTCTATTTTTGAAATCTTAAGTTTGAATATTCAAAAAAAATTTATGAAATTTATAGAAATAAAAAGAATTACTTATTATATAGTCAATGATCTAATTAAGAGACCTAAGATTTATGGAATTTTTTTAAGCAATGTATGTGTATGGTTTCTAGCTTCTAATATACCTTAATTAAGATATCAACATCACAGCTTGATGCATTTTACTTTATTAGAAATTAACCCATGCTATGTACATTTATCACTTGAGTTGGTGGGAAACAAGTGTTTACCATTTTCATCATTAATTCTATTATCATGCAAGACCTTATTTTGTCTGGTTGGACTAAAGTAGTAAAACTTATGGCTTTAGCTAAAATTAATTTAAAGTCAAACTAGTCACAACACAAAAATTATGCCTCCAATGCTTTATTAAAATTATGCAAGCAAATTAACAAACAAACCAAAAAATGCCATCCTTATTAGGCATAATATCTCCTAATTGATATGGAAGCTTATTTTTCATCTAAAAAATTAATAGCAATGATTCTCATTAAAAAAAAAATAGAAAAAAAAAAACTTAACATCTTATCAAGACTTCATGAAGATCAAACAATCAACATTCATTTCTAATTGACTTTTTATGCTTGATGTTAGTCTTGCCTTATGAAAAAACCAACTATTTGCTCACTTGTTGACAAGAACATGAAAATCCCTTCTAGCAAGATCCCTCGAACAAACTGACACATTTTTATTCTTTTTCACTTTAGACTCTCACTATTATCTACCTTGTGTCTCTATTCTTCAGTTAACAATACTTTTCAATCAATAATTTGGTGTTGACCAATTCATTTGACTTTTCCTTGCATCAATTTCCCCTTCCTTCAAAGCCCTTATTCTTAATGGTAAAAGAAGGAAAATGCTTCTAGACATTATATAGAAATTCCTAAGTAGTTGTCAATATAAGTAGGCTAGATCATTGAATTAAAACTTGTGTCACAACTTAATTACCATGTGTTTAATGCACCTATCATGATCATCACTGAAGTCACACTATCCATTAGATTAGGAAAATTTTCTAAAAATTGTTGTGTCACAGATTATAAAGGTTAACATGTTTGCTTCGATTGCAACACATGAAAAACTAAGTAGACTTGTGAATAAGTTGACAACTAGAATTTATATGTGATGAAGCTAATGAAGATTCATATTAAACAATGTAACTTGTGGGACAAGTATGTTTAAATTTTTGTTGACAATTAAGTGATCCAACAATCATGGTGATGTTCAAACCAAATCTTTAGTTAGCCTTTTTCACTTACTCAATTTGCTTTAATTTCATGTTGTATGCACCTTATGGGTAGGTACGGTGACTCAATTTGCTTTTACTCAGCAAGTGATTTTAAATTTAAAAAAGGTGTATTTTGCTTGTAATTGTGGATAAAATCTACTTTATAAATAGGTAGATGTTTACAAGTAAGGTGTTTTTGTACTTATGCATTATTACATTGTAATTACAACATTTAAATGGAAATACAAGGTTAGAAGAGTTTGCTTTTAGTCCTTCTTTTCTTTAATACAACAAAGTTGATATATTCCAATGATTTGCTTGTAGTAGTTTTAACCTACTATGTTTTAACTCTATTGTAGTAGTTTAATTTGCCATATGAAAAAAATTGCCCATTTTGTTATTGTAAACATTTTATGCAATGATTGTTATGTAAGAGTTTTGAAAATTATGGTAAATAAGTCAATTAAGTAATGGTTTAAATTGCAGTCGTTCATGATAATTGTAATAATTAGTTTTAAAGGGTGATTAATTACAACATTTACTTATCATTTGCATATATAAACAATGGTTTTGAAAGTGCCACATATACTGAATAAATATACAACAAATTGAGATATGGCAATTTATAATCATTGCCTATATTTTATTAGAGGCATTAGTTTTATATTTGTTTTGTAGCGATTTATAGGTTTTAAGAAAAATTAATACCAAAAAATACATTAAAAAAAATGAAAACAAAATGTGATGTCATTTTTTTTTCTAACCCAAATTTTTCTTTATTGGCCTAAAGAATCTTTTATTCCTTAATTGTTCTCAATCCAAAAGTATAACCATTTGATAAAGTATGTTCTTCACTAGCCAAAAGAATCCCCCAATTGTTTCCTAGCTTAATCATTACTTTTCTGTTCTTCATTTTGGCCAATTGATCAGTTATGTTCTTCATTTTGGCACCTTTTGTGTCATTTGGTGCTTTTTAATTGTTGCCATCACCTTTTATGGTTATGGACCAACATTAACCCGTTTAAGTGGGCATCATTGCCTTCTGTGTTGTTGCCTTCATTGCCTCCTAACTGAATGTGTCTTGCCCCCTCCAATCATCATCTTATTTTATGTCTTTTGTTTGTTATCATCAAGTGGGTTCCTATACTCATCTAAGGTAGTGTCTAATTTGTTGTAAATTGTCTTCCTCTAAACAGCTTGGACTTGTTGTAACCCCTGATTGACATTAAAGTAAGTCAACTTGCTGCTTTATGTGATCTTTCTCCAAATTGATAAATTTCAATGATTAATAGATAAATTTTTTTCATTGAAGAATGAATTTCCTAGATTGTGTTCCTAAGTCATTTCATTAATGTTACTTACACATTGTTGCTTTTGAGAAACCATTGTTCTCACATTTGTCATAAGGTTAATGTTCTTCATAGGGAATACGACTATAAGTCTTTTTTTGTATAATAAGAATCTTGCAAAATGTATAGTAGTGACAAGAAGTTGGGGATATAATTACATCTTCTAGAAATTATACTAAAAGTTATAAGTATAAAATTAACTTGGTGTTTTTATTAAATAATTGCTAAAGATAAAATATCAAAGATGGTAATGTTAGTTATGATAGTCTCGGTGCCTTGTTAATAATTGTTTTTTAATGATTTCTCTTATACACTTATTTACTAATATGAACTAAAAAAAAAAAAAACAAATCTTGAATTATAGTGCACTACTCTTTTTGAATCAATAAATACCCTTGGCCATTTTGCTTGTTTATTTTAATATGAAATATCTTACCTTTGTAGAAAATATTATTGTTGTTATTAGTACTCTAGAGATGTGATTTAAGAACATTTAATTGTTGAGAGATGTATACAAGATTATAAGATATGAATTTTCTATGGTAAGAGACTATACTCTAATAGGGAAATAAATGGTAATGAAATTGAAGTTAACAATAATGATGACATTGATAAGCTTTTACAAGACACCTATAGGGATGTAAGAAAACAACTAGTAGGTCCTCACAATGTAAGGAAGGATCTAAATGTACAAATTACGAAGTTTTACAAGTGAGTGAACAAAGAAAAACAAGAATTATACTTTAGTTGTAAGACGTTTTCTAAGTTTTCTTTCACAATTAGATTATATCTTCTTAAGTGTCTTTATGGTCTTAGTAATGTATCATTTAGAGATATTTTGGACTTGATCAAGGAGGCATTCCATGATGCTAAGGTTTTTAGTTTATTTAATAATGTTAAAAATATGGTGAAAGATCTAGGATTTGACTACAAAAAAATTCGTGAATGTTTTAATGATTGTATCCTTTTTTTTTTTTTTTTTGGGACAAGCATGAAAAGTCAATGAATTTTCATGTATAGAGGGCTTCTAAGTGAAAAAGCAATAAAGAAGTTAAATGTGATAGAGTCTCTAATGTATCCTCAAGGTCTATCAAATGCCTATTAAGATTTTAAGATATTTTCCTTTGAAATATAGGCTTTAAAAGCTTTTCATGTGCCCAGAAATAGTTGATGATGCAATTTGGCATGTAAAGTAACGACCTAAGGATGGTGACATAAGGCATCCTACTAATAGTCAAGTGTGGAAAGAATTTGATATGTTGTATCCAAATTTTGCAAAGGACCTTTGCAATGTGAGATTATGTTTGGCCAATAATGGATTCAATCCATTTTAAATAATGAGCTTTACACATAACATATGGTTGGTTGTCCTTATTAATTATGATTTGGCACCATGGTTGTGTACGAAACCAAAATATATGATGTTATCTATCATTATTCCAAGCCTCAATTCACTAAGAAAAGAGATATATGTGTTTTTACAATCATTATTAAAGAAATAAAGGAGTTATAAGAGTATGGTTTAGAGACATGATACATCTAATAAATAATCTTTTCAAGTGCATATAGTCTTGTTATAATCAATAGGCAAAAATTGTTTTTATAACTTTGCTTTCATATACTCATAAGTATTGAGTTTTGGCTTGTCTTATTGTGCATGTCACTCTTCTTCAACTCTCTTCCACTATTATAATACAAGTCCTTTTATCTTAAACTTGATAAATAGTATTTTTCAATTTTTTATGATTGGTTTGCACTCAAAATAATTGTCCAAGTTAATCTTCAATATGCATCTTATTATAAAAAATTAACAACTTTTACCTTGATTCTACCATTTTTTTAAATTAAGAGTATGGATCAATCTTGCTTCTAGGTCACCTTTTGTCATATGATTAATGACTCTAGCCTTATGAAATAAGTTTTTAAAGTCTTTTGGGCCTTTTTTAGCCATAAAACCATTTTTTGGTGTGTTCAACACATTGTGTTTACTTTCCAAAATCTTTATTCAAGCTCCCATAGGTTCTTATCATTGCAAAGTTTGAATAGCCTACAATAAATCTTTAATCATATGCCTCAAATAAGCCACTTTAGTTTATTATATCACATTTTCTACCATGGCCTCATCTACTATGTCTAACAATGATGAGAAAACGAAATCCAAACAAAATAGTAGGATTTATTTTACTTTAATACCAAGATTGGTGTAAAGAACTAAATATATAAGCTAAATTTAAGGAGAAAAGTAAAGTTGGAACAAAGTTAATAGTTAGGGTTTTGAAAAAATCACAAAACGTTGAAACTTAAAAGAGATATAACAATTAGAATAATTTTGTCCAACAACCTATAAGTTTATTTATATTAAGTTTTGATAAGAATAAATCTCAACTCGTAATAAAATAAAATTCTATTTAATCATAGTAATCTATCTATTAAAATAATTACATACTAATCACATATCTCCTAACTAAAATAAGTAACTAAAAGAAAAGAAATAACAAATAGAGCAACTCTTATGTCACCAACTATTATCTTAGGTTGGTGATGATTTGAATGAAAGACTAAACAAAGTATATTCTAGTTCAATACATAACCTTTAAAAGTTATGCCCAATTAATTTACTAAAAGTTTAATCTAGGAGACACAGATGATCTTTTTTGTTATTTGATCTATTGAAAAGATGTATAAATGATTTTATTATAATGATTGCAAATATGCTTTGTTGTGATTTGATCACAAAATTGTTTTGTACAAACATTTGGCTTACTCCACTATTTCAATCATCTCATGCTTTTCTATTGTGGTAGTTATCAAAATTTTGTCATTACAAGTTTGATAACCATGAATAGATTTAATAAGAATATAAAAAATTAAGGGCACAGATACTAACAATTGGTTTTCACAATTAAGTTACAGTTAATGGTTCCTAATCCTAATTCTTAATCCCAACCCTTAGCTTGCTATAAGGTCCTTAGCTTATTTTCTTTTATTGTTTTTTTTTTTTTTGGTTTTAAAGTATACAAGTATTACTAATAAAGCTATCATCATTTTTAGCCTTTTTCAACTACATCATTAGGCTTGATTAATCCTATGAATTTGATAGTTTGGAGGTTTTTGTGCAATGACACTTTAAATAATTTTATTTTTTTCTTGTTTAATGGTTTTTGCTTTTATGATCTCTTTTTGTTTGAGGGAAAGTTGCTTATATTGTTGATTTTTGTATAGTATATCATAAGACCATCATTTTCCTTGAATCAATATATAGAAGAATATTTCTACTATGCTTTTTATTTTATTAGAAGTAAATGTAATCACATTGAGATATGGTGTCACCTCAACTTTGAGATGCTTGTGAATGTTGATGATTAGTTTGTTCGGTTTAGCTTGGATGTTTATAATTTAACAATCTTCATCCCTTTATGATTGTATTTGTTTTTTTTCCAACATTGGTATCAAAGACTAAAGAGCTACTTCTAGTATGAAAAGTTATTGTAGAATTTTTCTTTGATTTTTTCCATATTCAATATTTATGTTATTTTGGGCCATTTTTTTCAAAAAAAAAAAATGTTTCTCTCACATATATCATTATGTTAACATGAAAATTTCATGTGATTAGCTATTAATATGTGTTACATGCTATAAAAATTTCAAGTTGATTGATGTTGTATTTTGTGAGATAAACAATACTTTAACTATACTAAGTTTTTTATTTTCGTTAAGAAAACAACTTTTTCATAGTGCAAAATTGCTATAGATAGAAAGATCTTATTGTAAGCTTTTTAATGGATCATGTTTAATGTTTTTTTGGATGATTCATTTAAAAATAATTGCAACCAAAAGATTTTTGGACTAATTTGTAAAGATTTTTAGATTAATATGAAAAATTAAGAACAGATGTGCAGTAATATTTTAACTTCCACTCTCACACTTATTTTTTTATATAAACTATAATCCCAATTTCTAATGTTTTTTATGCAAATCTAAGTAGATAGGCGAATTAAAAATTGTAAGTAGTTATGTGTAAAATTTCCTAGTCATAAATATTTGTTTAGGCAATAAGTGGTGCTATAGTGCTCTAAAATATGTTATAGTGTGGGCAAGACCACAAAGTTACAATGCTTCTCCTTGCAAAAATTCATCACCTATCATCTAATTCCTCAAGGTTAACCTTGATTATTGACTTGACAAATTCTTAGGAGCTATATCTAATAAAAATTTTCCATATTTTATTATTTTTTGAATTTTTTTTTATAAAATGAATTATTTCTTTAAAAATTCATAATAATTAAGTAGGAATAACATAAAATATGAAATTTACACCTAAATTTGTGTAGTTTTATGCTCTTCTTATTCACTTTTCTTTTTCTTTTTTTTTTTTAGTGATGGGTAGATTATAAGAATGAAATTGTATTATGTTGGTAATTACTAATATCCTTTTAGTAATTTTTTTAAGTGAGATATAATTTGTTTAACTTGAACTCTGACTATTGTTCCATGTTTCTTATTTTGCATGTAATTATTTATTGGTTGTAATTTTGTATAATTACCACGTTAATATGTTCATTTATTGTATGAAATACTTATAATGCATATAAAGCATGCATAAAATGAAATTAATTAAAAAGGTTTGTCTAAGTGAAAGATTTTAGGTTGGTAGGATTTAGGGAATCTTTAACTAAAAATTTAAATTTTGCACAATTTGAAATAAATTAAAGTAACCAAATATTAGCATAACAAATGATGATTAAGAATGTAATGAATTTTTTATTCTGTGATTAGTATTGGGTTATTATTAATATATTTCAAAATAGATGCAAAATAAATGGTTAAGTACTAGTATTGATTCTTGAAAAAAGTCTCAATCCATAGCTACTAAGATCACTATAAGTAAGTGAATTTGTAATTCTATCCTTGACTGTAGGTGAAAGTCTTAACCTTAAAAAAAAGTCCAATTACACAGAAAAGGCATGAAATACATCTCATCTTTAATATTATAAGTAGTATGATGTACATTATAATATGTATTCGGCTAAATATTTGTTATGCCATGAAACTAGTAAAATGTTGTCAATTAAGCTTGTAGATAAGTTGTATGTAGTCTTGGTATCTTAGGAGCATTATTGTATATTCTTTTGATTAACAAGGATTGATGTTTCAATTACTTGCTAAGTGATGACACTATTTCACATGATAGTAAAAAGCATACTTATAAACCTATTTGGTCATAAAGATTGATATTATGGCTTATTCAATTACAATGCTAGTAGTAGTATTGTGCCAAGAGATTAATTGAACATTTAGGAGTGTATAGTAACTAATTAAGAGAAGTCATAGTATACTGTGAAACCAAATTTGTTGATATTAAGTATAGATTTGCAAGAAGACATTTTGTTGCATATGAACATAACTCTATAACATATGTTGATATTCGAGATGATGACAAACCTTTTATTATGAGAATATGATGAAATGCATGTACAACATAAATATAAGATGATCTAAATATATGATATTACAAAAATAAGAAGAATGTGCTTCTTGTTGTGTCTTTTTAAGAGAGTTAGATGAGATTGATATAAGGTTAATCTTAGTACTTGTGTATGTCATAAAACAAAAAGTTATGTTAAATATGTTATGATTGATCCATTCACATAAATAATTGCCTCTAATAGTAAGAGAATGTGTAGAGATGAGACTATATGAGCAAAAGTATACGATTGCCTTAAAAGATCAAGATGAGGGTATAATTGGTAATAGTTGATATAGAATTCCACTTTCTATATAACATGTTGAATCTTTCATGTTATTGAATACTTTAGAGCGAAGGGTTGAATAGGGAACTCATGTTAGTCTCTTAGTAGTGATTGAACTAAGATTTATACTATGATGTTAAAGAAAACAAATAGATTGGCGTGCTCTACTATAGAGAATAATCACTATAACACATGTTTCATACCATGAGTGCTTAATGAAGATAAGGAAAATAGAAGAACTCATCCCTATTTCTTTATTATGCGAGTCCCTTAAGATATAAGATACTTTATATGGTACCTTTTGTTACTTTTAACTATCATATGTATTCATTAATTGATTATTTATTTCATTCAATAGAGTTTAAGTGTAATTATGAATATATAACGAAGAATTGTGTCGAGTTTACACTTAAAAGGATAAAATAAGATTTGATTGATGCAATAAAATACATAAGACGTATAATGAAACATAATGTTTATCATAAAGCTCAGTTATAACTTTTCAAAGGATTGTAACTACTACATTATCCCTAATAGAAGCATAATTTGAACTTCCAAGTACAGGTATACTACCTAGTCACACGACCCATTTATCTATATGAATAGCTTAGAACCTAAGTAGATGTTGAAAATCTAAAATAATGATTAGATTCATTTTAACTCATCGTGTGTGTGAGTGAGAGATGTTTTGATTGGTATCCACCCATGATGAATAAACAAACTCAATTATGCCATGATCAATTATTTGCCACCAAATTCAATTATTGGAAGCGATCATTAACCATTAATTAGATTTACTTTTGTAATTAATTGGTCCACCAAACAAAGGATAATCGATAAAAGACAACTCTTATTATTGAGTTGTAGGGTTGTTTGCATTACAAGGGTCAATTCGTACCTTTATATATCTATATGTGTTTTCCGGCATCATGGACAGAGCCATTCGGATAATTTGACCCTGATTGTGGGCCAAGTAGGTATTGTTGGCGCATTTGACTTGATGGAAAGCCAAATACCAACCCACGATTCATTATATTATTATTTAAGTTTTATCTATATATAGATTATGACATATATAATATATTAGGAACTTAAGAGTTATTAAGTTGAGCAATCGCATTATTTATTTTATTTAATAACAAAAAATGTAAAAAGGAATTATAAAAAACTACATAAAAATCTCTTAGATTACCACTTAAGAAATTATATTAAAAAAATCAAAACTAGAATACAATGCTTTTTAATACAATTAAAGTTAATGATGATTCTAATTCAAAAATTTGAATCATACTTCGTATGACATAATATTATATAATTTAATAAATTTTTTTAATATTATTTTTTCTATGTTTTTGCAGACAATTCTACATTATAATTTGTTTAACTATCAAGTGTTATATTTAATATTAATTTTGCAGTCCTGTTTATAATCAATTTAATTTTATTTTATTTTTTGTTCAGATCAACTTACTTCACCAGTTATTATATGCATCGGATACCTTTGTTTTTTTTTTTTGTTTGTTTTTTTAATGTTACCACTTAGACGGATTAAAAGTCAACTTAATCTCTTTCATATCAGCATATGCTACAGTTATGGCGATAATATACCACTTCTTATATGAGTTTGACACTATTTTTCTGTCAAATATACAACGTAAAAAGATTAAAAATAAACTTAATTTTCCTTAAATCAACATATAATTATGCTTATGTCAACAACATACCACTTACTGTATGAGGTCAATGCTACTTTTCGTTCAAATATACCACTTAAATAAATAATTGTATTGTACCAGATCTATCTAGTTAAAAAAAAAAAAATCAATATTCAATATTTATTGTCATTATAAACCATGTTTAGTACTAATCTTCTACGGATTATACCTACACAAGTCCTAATCTCAAAATTTACTTTTGCACGTCTCATTAATCAAAAGGACAACAGGGGACCTTCCCAATGTGCTATGTGTAGTAACGATAATGTTTTCTTTTATTTGCATGAAAGTTACTGGGTTGTATCTAATGTAAAATGCAGAGTACCTTCATGTCACATGTATAAATTTCTTTTATCACCTTGTTTGTTGTGTCAAATGCAAACAAGATTGTTATGACTTGATGTTGTTGTTTAAAACAGTACATTGGTAAAACGAGGATTATACATGCAAGAAACTGAAATTTTCTTAAAGCCTTGGTTTTTTTTTTTTTTGTTTTTTAGTATAATTTATAAAGTGGTAATTTAAGGTTCTTTTTACATAGTTTTTTCAATAATATTTCCATACTTTTTTGTTATTAAAAATGGATAATATAATTATATCGAAATTATTGAATTTTTTTATTAAATCTAATTTGTATTATATTATTGAAGTTTTTGTTTTTTTAATCAAAATTTAAATTTTTTATTGAACACTTTTTTCATGCACAAAAGCCAGCACTTTTGACTTAAGAAATATGATTTTTAATTAATTTTTTTTGTTTTTGAATCTAAAAGTGAACTAAACAAAGGGAACCAAAAATTTGTAAATTTAAGATTTAATCAAAAACTTGGGGGGTTATTTGTTGGGAGTGGAGGAAGGACAGAGCCATAGGTGGAAAGGGAAATAAGAATCATTGGCGAACTTCCATTCTCAAGCTATGCAATGAGCATGGTGACTCCAGGGCAGTTGGCAACAAAGCATAAAACGAAGACAGACAGTTTTTTAATCGGATGGGAGCCACCCCTTGTCGATTGGTTCAAGATTAACACTGGCAGCACTTTTAAGGGGAATCCTAGAAAGGCTGCAACGGCAGGACTGCTACTTGATTACCGTAACATGTGGTTGGGAGGTTTTTTGTGCAATATTTGTCCTACCACTACTTTTGTGTTGGAAATCTGAGGGGTTTTTCGTAGATTTCAATGCATTTGGGAATCAGGCCACGGGAAGATTATTTTAGAGGTTGACTCTAAATTTGTTACTGAAATTATACAGTTCAACCCCTTTAAAACCCATCTACAAGCTAATGTTATTCTAGTTTGTAGATAATTATTTTACAGGTTGACTCTAAATTTCAATGCTATGGCAATGCTGGTCTGCGTCGACAATTGGGGTTTCAGCAAGGCTGAAATTGAGAATCAGATCCTAATTTGATTCGATTAATACAAAAAAATTTTTAATTTTAAAATTTAGTAATTAAATCGGTAAATTACTCATCGATTAAACCATATTTTACTTAAAAATATAATTAGAATGTTTTTGATTCGTATGGTTATTACTTAATTTGGGTTAAAACCTTTCTAAGACCAAAAATGAAAAAAAAAAAATAAGAATTTAATTTTGGGGTGAATATAAATATTAAAACAATTAATCAATAAAAATGCTTACTTGTATTCATGGTAATCATGATTTATCATTATTCTAAATAATGGAAAAGAAATCGCTATACAGCTAAAAATTTTGCACCTTTTCTCGCATACATTAACTAGTTTTATCTATAATAATTCAATACGATCCTCCCATTATGGACCATGCACCATAGGGGTGTTCCAAAAAAATAACAAAAATTTTAGTTAACTAATAAAATCGAATCAAGTTCAATTGAATTTTTGGTTAATTAAAATAATTTTATAATTAATTAATTAATTAAACCAAATATAAATTAAAAATTTTAATTTATTTCATTATTTTAATTAAAAAATATAATTAATTGAATCACGCTACAATACTATTATATATATACATATATATATTCTAATAATAAAAAAATTATTTTTTAATATAATTATTAATAACAAATAAATATTAAAAATGTATTATTATATATTAAATAATTACTTATTCATCTTTTATAATGATAATTATAACTTATAAAAAATATAAATATCAAAAAAAAAATTTTGACATTTAAATTAAAATATTAATCATTTTATCCCATTAACTAAAAATGAAATGAAATTTAAGTTTCTTTTCAATTTTTGACTGTTGATATCTTTATTTAATCTCTCTCTTTTAGGGAAGACACCCCATCTCTATTCTCTACTACAGTATATCAAATTTAGAGTTTGACCATATGCCCACCTATAAAAGGAATGATTCTAGAATAATTTAATTAAAAAAAATCAAAATCTATATGTAAAAATTATTTGAGACAAATGGGCAACATAGGGATTTTTTTTTTTTTTTTTTTTTTACTAAATTACGTATTCTATATATAAAATTGCAATCAAATTATGAGACTTAAAATCACCATTTATTAAATCACCCTCTTTAAAATCCGCATTAACAAAAAAATATGAAACCGGAAGGACAAATATATCCAGCAGTTTCAAGTTATTCACGGGAATTTAATTTTATCCATACTGCCAAGTTGGTTTGATAAAGAATGAGAAAAATCCTCTCTCCCCCCATTCCCCAACCATGCAAATTGTCTGGCAATGTGGTTCATGTCCACTGGGAACAAACCCCATGTGCAAGCTTTCTGAAGCTATGCGTGCAGAAGGACCATGCTATTGCCATGTGGTCCAGTGCTCAACCACTACACCTCCTCCTGCATCAAAGACCATTTGTCTTCTTCATGCGTCCTACTTTTTGCGTAGGGGCTAGAGTGGTCCAAATACAGTTTTGAATCCTGAATAAAATAATTTGTAATTCTTGAAAGGTTCTTCGATGTAGACATGATTACTCCAAAATAAAACGTTCCCACGTACCAGACGGCGGCCCTTTTGTATGGTCTGTTACGTGAAATGAGTGCCTCAACTTTATGACTTCAATAAAAGTATTCCGTCTCCTTGCACAAAGTAGGCATTTGCCACCCTTCGTTCCACTCGCAAGGTGGGTGGCCCTATGTTGTTAAATGAGATTAAGAGTTAATGTAAATTAAAAATCTATTATAATAAAAATTTAGTTAGATTTAATTTAAATTTAATTATTCAAATAAATTTAAATATATATATTTTTATATAAAATTATATTATTTATATATTTTTTTAATTATTATATATATATTTATTTTATCGTATTAATAAAATTACAATATTTTCATAATTTTTTTATCACGCTATTGATGGCTTAAGTGATGCTTCAACGTAGGTTTTGCCAAAACAAAAAGGATAATACTTAATCACAAGCAAATCTTGATACATAGAAAAAATTTATATCTTTTATTAATAAGTTTGCATGACAATTCAAATTGGAAAGTTATGGGACAATGTGGAAACAATTTTGTTCTAAAAATCTTTTTTATTTTTTTTTCTAATCTTGGTATTGTACATTATGGAGGAGGCAATAATTTTAAATTCTCTGATGTACAAAATTTACACATTGTAATATTTGAGAAAAAGATTAAGTACATGAAATTTTATTATCAATTTTTAATTTTTTTTTAAAAAATAGGTTATTTGTGCAACTTGAACTATAAGTTTGGGGTCAAAATGAAAAAAAAAAGAAACTTCTTATTATACCAAATATTACCACCCATTAAAGATGAGAATTTGGAAAAATTATATGATGGAATATTGATGTTATTTTAAACGTAATAATCTAAATTCTCCACATAAAACATAAAAAGGGGAAAGAAATTTAAAACCACTTAGAAACATTTGCTATGTTCTCAAACTTTTTGGCATAAAAAAAAAAGGTTGAGTCAATATTTGGTAGCTTAATTCAAGTTAACTTTTAGTTTACATGGGAATATTCTCCATATTAATTGAACATTTATGCCTAAACGGTCAAAAAGAGGAAAAAGAGAACTCAATATAAGAAGCAAGTTTGTAATATTAAAACTACAAAATGCGGCATTGGAATGGCCACTCCTGCCATTTAATAGAAGAAGTAAATTTCTTGACTTTTTCAGAATTTTTTAATATTACCATGATGACTTGAATGATAATTTTATAGCTCAATTAACTGGATGCCTCAAAATTTCGAAGGCATCCAAAGAAGCCCTCTTCTTCCCCTTTATCTTTTCGTGTAATTAATTAATTTTAAATTCTGTCAGCGAGTGCTTCCCTTGGCTCAGGGCTGAGCAGCCTGCAATCACACACACAATGATGCAGCAGCTTGCCAGAAGAAAGTTGGCAATTAAACATAGACAAGAACAAGCAAAAGGGCCAGAAATACACCCCCAAAAAACCAAAAAACAAAAACAAAAAAAGAAAAAAACAAGAACAAAAGGAGCAAAATGTTCCCATCTTACAAGGACAATTTTGTACAAAGCATGGACTGACTTGAAGAACATTCAGAACAAACTAAGAAAGGTCTTTTGACTCATTATGAGAATAGCAAAGAGGAAAGGGGTTAAGATCTGGAAGAGGAAAAAGCAGGGGAAAATAGGAACATTGCCAAAATCATCACCAGGCTGGAAGAGGAAAAAGCAGGGGAAAATAGGAACATTGCCAAAATCATCACCAGGGAATGAAGCCATTTTTTCATTCATTTTTCTCCTTGCAAGGGCAATGGCATGCGGTGAACCAACAAGAGAAGCTCTAGGGGTACATCTCCAAGCGCTTGGCACATAAAGTACAAGAGTATTTCCTCTTGATTTTGTGGCAAAGTGACAAGAAACAGAAGCTCCACTTGATCTCAACATCCATGGCCTCCACTTTTCCACCACAGCATGGACATGACCCTGGAGCTTGTTGCCTCCCTAATTCCCTCTCCTTTTCTCGACACAAAAACGCCAAACACATCTTTTAATTAATTCTCTACTTTTCTTTTTGTTTTTGTTAGGTCCTGGGAAGAGAAATAAAATACTGTTTCCCTCTCTCTCTCTCTCTCTCTCTCTGTGTGCCTGATAATTCATTTGCCAGTGTTAAATTGTGGCCTCGGTCGGTATTCAGGCAGGACAGGCACCTTAAAATAATAACTAAAGCAAGTTGAAAAGATTCTATTAAACAGGACTCCTTAATTATTGATGAAAGAGAGGGGTTAGTAAAAGTAGAATATTCCATTCTTAATCGCAATATTTAATGTTAAAGCCACCTAACTTTTTAATTTGAAACTTTGGAATTTAATCTCAAGTCCTTACAAAGAACCCCCCCCCCCCAAAAAAAAAGGAGGAGAAAATCACTGAATTCTAATTGCTTTTTATTCATTAAATTCCTTCAATTCTTATGCTTATTGTTTTAGTCCTACAACTTTCTAAAGTTGTTTGCTCGATTCTAATTTTCAAAGTGCTGAGATGGCTAGCAATTCTCCACTGCAGGGACCTTCACTTGTTTTATAGCCTAATTGTTTAAGGAAAAAAAATTAAAATAAAATTTCTATCCCATTACAGACCTTAAGATGCACTTACCATTTTGATACTCATCTCTAATTGAGAACACTTAATGTCTATTCATGTTACTATCATAACAATTTATTTTCTGTCTTTTATTTCAAAAGTCAACCAACGTAACAGTTCCCATGGCGGTGCCCCCTGATTTAGACTGAACAATTATTAGTAGGTAGTTCAAGACTATAATGGTAAAAATAAAAGCTAAAAGACTTTATTTGCAGCGGGAAAAAAATAAAAAAAAAAAAGAAAAAAGAAAAAAAGAAAAAAGTGTAGAATTAGAGCGCTAAATTCATTATGCTCCCTTTGATTTAAGGAGAAGAGCCATTGTGTCTAGTGCTTGAATGGGCTGAATGAGAAAGAAAATACTACATCCCAAAATTAACCAATTACCAAGAAAAGGACGTACATGAAATAATATATAGTATAGTAAGCATAAAAATGTTGTACATTAAACTACAACAGGTCCCCTTCACCAAGAATCGAGGTTTCTCTGTTTCCCTTGGAGAGAACACTTTTGTCTACATTTGTTCTAGTTTGGACTAGATCTTAAAACACTAGCAACCACTAGCTCTATGCCACTCATCCACCAACCATTGACTGTGTCCCATGGCTCTCAAAACTTAGCTTGTTTTCCTCGATATCCTAAACCTCACCACCAGTTAGCAAAGCCTTCCACCAAAGACAAACCCATCACTGTACAATCCCCAAACAAGCCTCTTGCAAGTCTGGAAGCATCCTTCGACAGTCACTCCACCAAATACTCTAGACTCTTAGAGGGGAATAACTAACAACGCCGAATACCCTAGACTCTCGAAGGGGAACAACTGACAATTGTCTGTAAGTTAGTTCTATCATTATTCATGTACAATAATTTTAATATTATTAATAAAATATTATAAAAATATTATAATTTTATTAATATAATAAAAATATTATATATAATAATTAAGAAATATATATATAATAATTTAAATAATATATATTTTTTTATATATAATTATAGATATTTAAATATATTTAAACAATTAAACTTAAATTGAATTCATTTAAATTTTATTATAATAAATTTTTAATTTAAATTAATATCAATATTTTTCTTTAATCTTGATTTAGTGATGCCTTTAATTCTAACATCCATTTCACTCATACAAACGTTTCATTCTTCAATGAATTTATGAGAATGTTAACTACTTGATCTTCAAGTTTACAATAAACCAATTCAATTTCTTTTTTATCAACTTATCTTTTAAAAAATGAAAACAAGTATTAGTGTATTTATTCCATTCTTTAGGAGTTTGTTTCAAGTCATATAGTGCTTTCTTCAACTTATACACCTTCTTTTCAAGAGGATCATTGAGAAAAGCCGACTTTACATTCATCTGTTGGATTTTCCAACAATTTTGTGTAATCAAAGAAATTATAAATTTGATAGTCTTCATTTAAGCAATATAAGAGAATACCTCATGCTAGTCATAGTTAGGTCGTTGTTTAAATTCTTGTACAACTAATCTTATTTTATTTCTCTTTACTTCTCCATTGAATTTCTTCTTAATCTTGAAGACTCATTTCACATCAATAGTTTTTTGATTTTGTGAAATAGTAGTAAGTGCTCTTATATTATTCTCTCAAATTGCCCTTTTTTCTTCATTCATGGCATTCACTTACTTTGTCTCTTGAATCACCTCATTAAATGACATTGGTTCATAATCTACAAACATGGAAAAATGCACCAAATCTCCACTATCATTAATAATATTATTAAGAATTACCTCATAATCTTACAATCTAACTAATTATTGACAATTTCCCCTCAGTTTTCCATTCTTTTGTAGAGCTTGTGGCATAAGATTTTGTACACTAATTGGTGAGACTTCTCCATTTACAATGGAATTGAAAACTCTTTTAGCTTTTAACAAGTTTCTTGTCATATTCATAATTAATTTATTCTTTCTTTCAACAAATCCATTATGTTGAGCAGTGTGAGAAATTGTGACTTATTCCCTGTGTTTCACAATACTCCTTGAACTTATTTGAAATATACTTGCCACCTTCATTAGTTTTCAAAATTTTAATATAATACTCATTTTGTCTTTTAACATAAACTTTAAACTTCTTAAAACATTCAAACACCATAGTCTTTCTTTGTATACAATAAACTTATATCTTTCTTGTAAAATCATTAATGAAGATAAGAATATGCCTATTGTTACCATGTGATAAAACACTTATCAAGCCATAAACATCATAGTGGATAAGTTAAAGTGATTGTTTTGCACACCAATTCTTTATCACAAAGGGTTTTTTACTTTATTTTGCAAGAATACATGCTTCACAAATTTGAGTAGGATGATGTATCCTATACAAACCTGTCACCATGTTTCCTTGTGTAAGCAATTTTAAATTACAAAAATTTAGATGACCAAAATGAAGATGCCACAATTAAGACTTATTTTGAACACTAGCATTGAGGTAAGTATAAACGTTAGTGGCAATATCCAACTTAAAATATTTAGTTCTTTATTAAAAGGGATTTGAGAATAAATGTATCTCTCTCATCAAGAATGGAGAGACAATTATCACATAATTATATGTTATACCCCTTTCCAAGTAATTGACCCAAACTAAGTAGGTTGCTCTTCATGTCTAATGCATAAAATACATCTAAAATGTAATTATGATTCTCATTTTTTAACTTGATGAGAATTCACCTTTTTCCCATCACTAGAACATTGTTATCATTAGCAAACTTAACTATGAAGCAGACTAACTCATTAAGATCAATGAAGAACTCTTTCTTCCTACACATATAATTAGTACATCCAGTGTTAAGGAACTAGGTATTGTAGTTTGGTGTTTTAATAGTTGTAGTAACCATCATGAGTGCTTTATTTCCATCATCTGAATCTCTTTTTTATGCATAATAAGCTATATGATTATGCTCTTGAAACCTTTACTCTTTAGCATAATGACAACGTTTGGGATATGAGTAACACTTAATATAAGATTTGTTATATCTTCCTTTACCATCACCGCTTCCTTGTCCTTGACCTCCATATGTCTAGTTTAATCTCTTTTGGTCATTGTATTGATTGTCACTATCTCCATAATTATTATAGTGACTTCTTTAACCTCTATTGTTTTAGTAATTACTACCATATCCTTAACCTCTACCATAAGAAGAACATTACTTTTTTTTTGGTTGGTCACTTTGATTGCTTTTGGCATGAGTTTAAATTTGAAGTGCTTACTATATTAGCTTCTTAATGTGCTTCTCATTCTTGTAGATGAGCTTACATTAACTGACATCTAAGACAAATCATGTGTTTCTTTAATAGTAACCATGATATGCTCATATCGCAATATGAGTGTCCACAAGAACCTTTCAACTTTCACCTAATCATTATGGTTGTTTTCCATAGATTCTCATTTGATTTATCGAGGCAAGAACTTTATTTATATAAACTAAAATTGATTCTGAGGCTTCCATTTGTAAAAGCTCAAATTGACATTGTAAAGTTTGGAATTTCACCTTTTAACTTTGTTTGTACCTTGGAATGTTGTTGTCAAGATATTTCACACCTACTTTGATGAGGTTGCTCCTAACTTCTCAAAATTTTCATCATTCACCCCCTAATGGATGAAATAAAGTGTCTTTTCATCTTTCTTTTGTAACTCTCAGTGAGCAACTCTTTGTACTTTTATGGCATATGTTGTGAGTTCTATGATTCCATTCTTCACAATACTTAGGAAATTATTGTAGTCAAATAAAACTTTCATTTAGATACACCATCAATTGTAATTTTTTCCATCTAAAATGGGAACTAAAACTAAGATCATGTCATTCATATTGAAATTCATGATTTTTTTTATCTAACCCTTAAACTTTTATTATTTGCAGTTTACCCTAAAACTTTTGTTATTATTAATTAGATGCCTTAACTTTTGTTATTGTCAATTAGACCCTTACACTTTTGTAATTTTCAATTGAAAGCCCTTAACTTTGATAGAATGGCAAGAAATAGAAACAAACTTTTATGACAAGATGACGATGCATCAGTGAGCTGAGGAAGTAGAGTAGCAACCTTGAAGTAGAGATTGTTAAGTTTAAGGCAATAACAACAAATGGTGATGGCCTAATTGGTGGTGGAAGATAATAGTGAGCCTTTAGAGTTTTGTAGATTTATAACATTTTGAGTTTCTCTAAGGCATGTGGTGGTTGACAATAAATCTTCAACAATGACCAAGAATGGTTTATATGACTCTTGTAACTTTTACAACTTTTATCATAGTTCATATGATTTCTATGGTAGTTTTAACAAGAATTATATGATTTTTCTCAATTTGAATAAAAAATACCAGCTGTTATGCTGACTCTTGAATTGAACTAACTCTAATACCACTGTTAGGGAATTAGCATCAATACCACTATTAGGGTACAATAACTCTAATATCATAATAAGAAATTATAAGAACAATATAATTTTATTAATATGATAAAAATATCACATATAATAACTAAGAAGTACACATATAATAATATAAATAACATGTATTTATATATATATAATTATAGACACCTAAATTTACAAAAACAATCAAATTCAACCAAACTAATTTTTATTATAATAAACTTCTAATTTAGATTAATATTAACAAGGATAACTAAATCCCCAACTACCTATCACTTTTAAGGGACCCAAATTAGGTAGCAATATGGAACAGGATGTGGAAATTAATGAATTAATTGTCAAAACCAATAGAATTAGTTGTGAAGAGATTACTTTGGAACTTAACCAAGATATAGTAGTAGCACAATAAGTGACAAGGACTATCCTTATTGGGAAGATCCTGATAAAGAGTGGCCTTAGTTCATAAGTGGTCAAGGCAACATTACAAAAAGTTTGGAACCTCTTATAAAAGCTAGATGTTCAAAACCTTTGGAACAACATTTTTTTTATTCAATTTCAAGATGGAGAGAGACAAAAGACAAGTATTGAATTAAGCCCTTTGGTTTATAGTGGATAACCACAATCATGAAAGAATGGCTTCCTCATTTAATTTTAGACAAAATTGACTTTTCCAAATCCTTGCTATGGATTTAGGTCCATGGCTTGGTCTCATATGACAAGGAGCAATGCCTAATAGATTAAAGACTTGTATACTAGATTGGTAAAGGTAGATTTTAACTTGGACAACTTGATGTAGTGGAATAGCTTCATGTGTTTAAAGGTATACATGTGGATAGATCAATTGTTATGTACTAGGTTTCATAAGTATGAAAGGTTGTCATATTTTTGCTATGGTTGTGGCTTGTTAGGTCAAATGGAAAAGAGTTGCTCCAAAGAATTGAACCATAAGGAAGGGAAAAGAGATAAGGGGAAGACTATGAGGTATGATCCCAACATGAGAACAAATCCTTCATCCTTAAGAAAATCAAGAATTACGTAGCCCTCAAACTTTTTCCATGGCAAATCAGGTGACTTGAGCAATGGAACAAAGGTTCAACCAAAAGCATTACCCTTTGTTGGATTTTTTTGTTTTTTTTTATGGGAACAAAACATAGCTTTAGTAGACTTAAGAAGAATTACATAAGGCTATAATTTGAAAAGGCTATATATGTTGATCTATAGGGAAAGGCAAAAGGCATAGCTCTATGGTGTCAAGATGATGTAAATGTTACTTTACTAGGAAAGATGAAGCATTGTATAAATATTAAGCATGATACCTCATATGAGAATGCGTAGTTCTTAAGTTATATCT
This sequence comes from Rhizophora apiculata, assembly GCA_037832385.1. Lineage (NCBI taxonomy): Eukaryota > Viridiplantae > Streptophyta > Magnoliopsida > Malpighiales > Rhizophoraceae > Rhizophora > Rhizophora apiculata. The sequence continues at coordinate 12,357,241 of CM075429.1, read as the reverse complement.
ATGTCACACCACAATTTGCTAAAAAAAAAGAACTTTAAAAATATTCAAATCTTTAAAACCACAATGAGGATTAGCATGAATGTGTTTAGGTGGCTTTAACACTCTTGAGGAAGAACATGAAAACAAAAAAGAAAAAGGAAGTGGTTAACTCGAAAAAACTTAAAAGGAATTATTTGTGAATTATATGGATAATTGCTCTTTAATGAACTTATTATTTAAAGGTCATCAATATACTTAAATTAAATGACAAATAGAAATAAACAACATATAAGAGAGATTGAATAGAGCTATTGCTAATTTTAAGTGGAGGGAATTGTTTCCTATAGTCTATGTCCTACGTGAGCTACAAATTATGTCAGATCATTATCTAAGAATTGTGTGCTCCCTAATTCCTTTTCATAAAAGGCAATATAGATTTGAGTTTGAATCTAAATGGACGATACTCAAAGATTACACAGATGTCATTAGAAGCAACTAAATTTTCCCTAATTTTAGTTCTAGTAGCTCAATTTTGATGGAGAATCTAAAAAGATGCAAAAGAGCATTAAACAAATGGAATAAGGAAGCTGTGAGAAATATAAAACTTAAAATTAAGGAACTTAAGCAAAGACTAAGAAATTTAAAGGAGGAAATGCCTACCACCCACTCAAGAGAGATAAAAAGAAAACTTGAGCATGAAATAGGTAAACTATGGAAGATAAAGGATATGCATTGGCACTAAAGGTCAAGGGTTAATTAGTTAATGTTTAAAGACAAAAACATGAGGTTTTTCCATAATTGCATCATTAAAAAAAGTTAGAGAAACTTTATAACAAAGTTGTGAAAGGAAGATAAATAATGAATTAAAGTAAAGGAGGAATTAAAAACTAAGATTACAAGCTTTTTTCAAAGCCTATACACAAGCCAATTTGTCAAATATAGGAAAGAGGAGCTCAAACATGTTCCAAAAGTTATAACTTTGAAAATGTAATAAGTCTTACATGCAAAAGTTACAAAAGTGGAAATTTTAATTATGATTTTCAAACTTAGAGCATTAAAGGCCTCTAACCCAAATGGCTTCTTTGGGATTTTCTTCCATAAATATTAATGCAAAGAGAGTTGATACAAATGGTTTAGGATTTCTTCAAGGTATGAAGGATGAAAAAAGAATTCAATATAACAACCATCGTACTAATAAATGGCTTTAGACCAATTAGCATATATAATTTCACGTGCAAAATCATATCTAAAGTGATAGTCAATAGACTAAAATCATAAGTTAATGAACTTATATCTCATTTAAAAGTAGCTTTTGTTCTTGGGAGAGCTATATGATATAACATCATTGATGCATAAGAGCTTTTCCAAGTACTAAAGAGAATGAGGATAAGAAGAAAGGGATAATGATCAAGTTAGACAAGAAAAAGGCATATGACTAAGTTAAGTGATTCTTTCTTGAATATGTGCTAATTAGGATAAGCTTTTTGGAGGGATGGATCAATTTAGTTATGTGTTAAGATTTGTGGTTTTAAATTTTTGCTATGTCAATTGAATTAGTTAAGTATCCATTTTAGGAAGTTTGTTGTGGTTATTACAGTTTGTTATGGCTATTCTAGGATTAACGTTAGGTATTGATAGTAGCAATAGCTGTTGGATCTAGAATAATGGAAAGATGGTGATAAGTCTATTATTATGTTGTTAGACTATTGTCAATGTTTATTAAACCATTAGTGAAATGGAGCATTAATACTATTGGACAACAACAACATTAATAACACCACATGTATAAATATTATTAGACAAAAGGTTACGGAATATATCACAAAAAGTTTAAATGATTCTCTCTCTAACTTCCTTATCTTCTTCTTCTTCTTCTTCTTTTCTCTCTCTCTCTCTCTTTCTACCTCTCGAGTCTCCTTCTAGATTCTTTTGTAATTTCTTTTCACAAACCCTAATCTCTCTAAGGTTAAGACTTGGCAAGTTGGTATGAAAGTAGTTGATTCTTGGGTAATCAAGATTCTAAAAACTAGTGAGGAAGATGAGAATAATAATAGAATCAAACTAGATCATTATGACAAAAAAAGGAAGAAGTGGCACATAGGCTTCAGGAGTAGTGTAACATCATTTGTGAGGATAATGTCACTTTGAAGCAAATGATAAAGGTCTTATCTCAACAATTTACAGAGTATTTGGATCAAGGTAAGATAATAGATCCTAACTCTCTAATTTTACTTATATATATTATGAGAAACTTTGTGGACAAGGATAAATTGGAAATTTTACTATTACTTAAGGACTATTAGATGAAAGGGAATAAATTAGGATTTAAGAAAGCTATGGTTATGGAAGGTTTACTTGCTTAGAGCCTAAAGGTTACTTTGCCATACTTTAAGGGAAATAACTTTAGGGAGTGGATTATAAAGTGCAATAGGTATTTTAAGATTTTTAATGTGGCTAATGGATCTAAGGTAACGTTGGTAGCAATGTATTTAGGAAATCAAGCTAAACTATAGTTTGAAGGATGGTTGGCAGATTAAAGTACAATAACACAAGAAATGTTTATTGATGATTTGTGTGTTTGGTTTGGCAATAGCAAGTTCTTAAATATAGTGTTGGAATTCAATAAACTTTCTCAAACAAGTTTTGAAGAAATTTCAAGAATTTAAAGCACTCATGAAGAGTGTCAATCCTTACCTATCAGAGGAATACTTCATGTCTAGTTATGTTAGTGGTATGAATGATTTTATCAAGTCTGCCATAAAGATGTGGGAACCAAGGTCTATAAGTCATCTTTATGAGCTGTCCAACTTACAAGTGGAAGTTATGATAAGCATAAGAAGAACAAACAAGCTAGTTTCAAAAGTTATGTATTGGAATAATTTGGGAGTAATGGGGAATAGAAATTAAGCTTTTTGTAATAATTATGGAAGCCAAAGGGGAGAAAAGAGGTCATTCATGACTAAAAGGAATATTGGAAAGATAAGGGTTTAAGAATTAACTCTTCATAAAATACCAATTAATAGCATAGTAACTTCAAAGAATAAATTGTAAGTAGAAGGGGTGAGGAGTCTTGGACAGTGTTGAAAGTGTGGCAATAGATATTATATAGGCATTAGAGTGTAAGGAAGTTCATGCTTCGAATTATTGAAGGAGAATTAATGCAAAGGGAAAAGCTAATAGAGGAGGAGCAAGGGGAACATTTTTATAACCTAGAGCCAAAGGAAACAATAAAGTCATAAGGAAGCATATCAATTTATGCATTGACTAGTTCAATTGCTTGAATACAAATTAGCTTAAGGGGTAAGTTAGAAGCATAACTTTGACCATCCTTATTGATTTAGGAAGCATTTATAGCTTTTTAAATGCTGATCTAGTAAAAAAGAGTGATGTTAATAGAGTTTCCTATTTGAAATAGCTTATGATTGTATTTTCGTACAAAAAGAGACTTATTTTAGTACTAATGAGCTTAACCTTTCTTTTCCTAGTGTTGTTGTTTCTCTTTTGTAAAAATTTGATGATGTTTTTCCTGAAGAATCAAATGGCTTGCCACCTTTAAAGGGAATAGAACATCAAATTGAATTCATCTCTAGTATAATAATTCTAAACTAACCAACTTATAAAAGTATTTTTAAGGAAATAAAGGAACTTCAAAGGCAAGTTAAGGAACTTATGACAAAGGGATATATGAGGAAAAGCATAAGTTTAAGCATAGTTTAAGTATTACCTATGCTTAAGAAGGATGAAACTTGGAGGATGTTCATTGACTATTAAGTTATCAACAAAATCACTATAAAGTATTACCATCCCACACCTAGATTAAATGACATATTAGATAAATTACATTGTTCATAATTCTTTTCTAAAATTGATTTGAAAAATGGATATCACTAAATTAGGATGACAAAAGAAGACGAGTGGAAAACAATTTTCTAAACTAAGTATGGTTTGTATGAATAGCTTATTATATCATTTGGTCTCACTAATGCATTAAATACTTTTATGAGATTAATAAATCATATTTTGTGTGCACTTATTGGTGAATTTGTGGTTGTGTATTTTAATGATATTTTAGTCTATAGCAAAAATTTAGATAAACATCTTAATCATTTATGTTTTGTTCGAAGTGTTTTATGTTTTAAGAAATTATATGTTAACTTTAATAAATGTTTCTTTTGCATTGATTATATCCTAATTCTTGGTTATGTTATGAGTGTTAAGGGTGTAGAGGTTGACAAGGAAACAATTATGACAATCTGTGATTGGCTTATATCTAAATTAGTTAGCAATGTGCATAATTTTTATGGTCTTAAGGATTTTAGCACCACTACTACACCATTAACCAAGGTAATTAATCAAACTCCTTTTAATTTATTACATGCTATTGTTTGAATGAATTTGAAAATATGGGAAGATTGTTTGCTACATTTAGAGTTTGCATATAATATGAGTGTTCATTTGACTATTAGTTACTCTCCATTTGAAATTGTATATAGTTTTAATTCTTTGACTCCTTTGGATTTGATGTATTTATCTATTAATGAGTATGTTAACTTAAATGGTGAACACAAGGCTAAAATGATGAAGAAGTTGCATGTGAAGGTGGGGCAATAAATTGCTAAATGAACTGTGTAATATGCGTCTTATGCCAACAGAGAACAAAAGAAAGTGGTGTTTAAACACAATGATTAGGTTTGGGTGCATATTGACCAGCAAGGAAAGGTGAACAATTCATAGGCATTCAAAGCTGGAACCTATAGGATATGGTCAATTTCAAGTGGTGGCATGGATTAATAACAATACCTACAAGTTAGAGTTTCTTGGTAAGTACAATGTGAGTAAAACATTTAATGTTTTTGATCTTTCTCCTTTTGATGCAGCTGATGATTTGATAATGAATCCTTTTAAGGAGAAGGCAAATGATAAGAACCATTGAGAAGCCAATGGAGAGATTTAAAGGATACATTAAGCATTCACGAAGAGTCAATGACACGTTCAAAAACTAAAAAGATGAAAAAATGCATTTAGCAAGTTAATTGAGCAAATTTATACCAAAGTTACTAATTTAAGTTTGAAAGATAACAAAACATATCTTGAGGTGGGTCAAACTATATTAATTGAGTTGAAATACTTAATAAGTTAGGATTATAATAAAATTCACTTTTAAATAAAAGTTTGCTAAAAAAATAGAGCAACAACTCCGAAAGCAAATAAAAGTAAATTTATTGGTAACTTATTTACAAAATTTATCATTATCTTTAAGGTTAAATTTTTTAACTTATAAATATCCTTAATTTCATTATTAAAAGAGAGTAGAATATTAGTAAAAATAAAAATAAAAATTTCTTCCTTCTGTTTTCTCAAAAACTAAAGAATTTATTAAAAAAATAACTTTTTTATGATATCTAACTAAACTTATCACTTTTAAATCTTTCTCTATTTCTTTTTTTTTTTTATTATTAATGTGGTGTCTATATACTTTTTTATACTTTAAGTTTATATTCTCCCAACATTAGATATTGTTGGGAATGAGTTTCGAGTTGTAATTCTTGAAGATAATAACAAAAATAAGAAAAATAACTGAAAATAAAAGAAAGCAAATTTTACGTGGTTCGATTAATATGATCTATGTTCATAAGTAAAAGTGGGAGCAAATATTACTAATATGAAAATACAAAAGAGTCATAAGAGCCTAGTTAACAAAACCCGAATACTGGGACTATAGGCTCATGGAGATGAAGTTTTAACTCCCTTAATTTTTCTTTAATCTCTTATATCATAACTCATTACATAACTCCTATTTATATGGAGTAAAAGTAGCCAACCATACTCTTATTCCTGATGTGAGATTTTGGCCTTCACCCTTAAAAGTCCCAATGTGGGACTTGAGTCAAAAAACTAACAAATCTCCACCTTGACTCAAGTTTCACATGCAGTCATAGTAATAATGCTCCATCTTCTTCATAAACCCCTGAATCGTCATAGCACGCCAATTAAGTCCAAGCACTGCTTGAACTTAACAACTGGAAAAGGCTTTGTAAGCATATCTGTAGGATTGTTTTTGGTACTAATTTTCTGAATTGAAACCTTCCTCTCAGCAATTGTCTCCCGAATGAAGTGATACCTTACGTCAATATGCTTTGTTCTCTCATGATACATTTGATCCATAGTCAAGTGAACTTTGACTGTCACAATGGATGGTAACAACAACTTGACACAAACTAAACTCACCATATAAGCCTTTCAACCATAAGACTTCTTTGATTGCCTCTGTCATTGCCATGTATTCTGCCTCAGTAGTAGACAAAGCAACAACATGTTGCAGAGTAGCTTTCTAACTAACAACAAAACCACCAACACAAAATACATAGCCTTGCAAGTATTTGAGAATTCATTTCACAGCCTATCAATGTGATTTGTCTGGTGAAGACATATACCTGCTAACCACACTAACTGCTTGTGAAATATCTGGACCCTTGCAAATCATTGTATACATAAGACTACTAATAGCACTTGAATATGAAACTCTTTCCATATACCTCTTCTCTTCATCTATTTCTGGCAACTGAGCAGCTGATAATCTGATGTTGTTCCCACAGCCTTGTATGGGTTGTAATTGTTGTCAACTAGGTTTAAGTATGCAAAAAAGTAAAGCCACATGAAGGGTAAGAAGGTAAAAGCCACGTGAAGGGACAAGAATGTAAAAGCCACGTGCAATGGTAAGTCAATAAATTCACCGCAAGTAAGCCTTATTAGGGTTTCATGAAGGAGTATATAAAGGCCATTGGAAGACAATAAAAAAAATGAGAGACAGATCGGCATTTGAGTAGAATGGACAGAAAACCTAGACAAATAGTTGACCAAAGAGACAAACTGGCAATTTAAGCAAATCTGCACACCACCGGCACACCACCAGCAATTTGAGCAGATCAGCACACCACCGGCACACCACCTGCAATTGAGCAGATTGGCACACCACCGGTACACCAGCGGTCGGTAATTGAGCAAATCGGCACACCAGCGGTCGGCAATTGAGCAGATTGGCACACCAATGGCACACCACCGGCACACCAGCGGTCGGTAATTGAGTAGAACAGCACACCATCAGCAAGAGAGAGAAACCTATAAAGAGAACCGGCGATGGCATGAGACCAGAAAGATCTGGCTAGGACGGTGAGAGATCCAGCAGAACAGGGGCTGGATGGCGTGAAACAGAAACCAACAGTGAGAGAGATCCGGTCGATGGTGAGAGATCTGGCAGAATAGGGGCTGGACAAAAAATAGAAACCAACAATGAGAGAGATCCGGTCGACGGTGAGAGATCCGACAGAACAAGGGTTGGATGGAAAAACAAAAACCAACGGTGAGAGAGATCTGGTTGACGGTGAGAGATTTGGCAGAATAGGGGGCTGGACGAAAAAATAGAAACCAACGATGAGAGAGATCCGGTAGAACAGGGGCTGGACGAAAGAACAGAAACCAACAATGAGAGAGATCCGGCTGAACGGTGAGAGATCCGGTTGGACGACGTAAGACCAGAACGTGCGACGGCGTGAGATCAGAACGTGCGTCGACATGAGACCAGAAACGTGCATGAGGCGTGAGACCAGCAAAGGGTGCAAACCAGAAACGTATGTGAGATGTGGAATGGCAAACCAGAAACGTGAGGTAAGCTGTGAGACAAGGAGACAGGTGAGACCGTGAGACGGTGAAAGTATGAGCTATGTGAGACAACCTAGAGAAGGAATTCGGTGAAATATCGAAAAGAATTCAACGTATTTCCAGATTTCTTCAAGAAAGGTTAGAGAGCGTTACAGTGAACTTCTAAGTGGTAGTAGAGCAGCCTTTCAATTCAACAGAGGCAAGACAAGTTAGAAGAAGGGTAGACACAGTAAGTGACACTCTTTGTATTGTACTTACTTAGTATTTGCAATAGTGAAAGGAGTAGAGAATTAAGACATCCATTTGTAATTGGAATTCTCAAGTATAGTGGATGGTCTCGGTAAGGGAGAGTCTCTACCACCGTGGATGTACGTCACATTGACAGAATCATGTAAATCTCGTGTGTTCTTAATTTACTTTACATTTTGTGTTTTAAATTGAGTTGTGAACACAACTAAAGTATCAGCCAACCCATAACCTAACGAAGGTCTAAACAAGAACATCCAAATTGTCTATTAGGCAAGGTGTCTGAAAGGTGACTTTGGAGACTATTGTGATTAGTAGGTAGCAATAGATCTACCTTAGTCGAGTTTGAGAAAGAGTTCACTTTTAAGAAGAGGTTGAAGTTGTTCACTTATTTGTGAATTACGAATTGTAGTGATACTGATTCACCCCCCTCTTAGTATCATAAACTAGTAGATCCTTGGGAGAAGTCGGGAACTTCATCTGAAATGACTAGCAATGGGAGTACTGACAAATTTGGCATTTTTCGTACCAAATCATTCCAAGACCTTCTCAACATAACTCTTCTGGGTCAAATATAACTTACCACCTGCATGATTCCTTCTAATTTCCATGCCAAGAATTTTTTTTTGTTGCTCCTAAGTCTTTCATCGTGAATTCACCATTCAGAAGCGCTTTCAAAGTGTGAAGTTCTAACAAATTCTTGGCAGCAATGAACATATCGTCAACATACAGCAATAAGTAAATGAATGAGTCATCATCTAACTTTCAGAAGTAGACGTAACTATCATACATGCTCCTAAAGTAACCATCACTCAGCATAAAGGAATTGAATCTTTTATACCACTATCTTGGAGGTTACTTCAATTCGTATAAGGATTTTTTCAATAAACAAACATGGTCTTCCTTATCAACAACTTCAAAACCTAGAGGCTGCTTTATGTATATCTATTCCTCAAGGTCACCATGTAAAAAGGTTGTCTTAACATCAAGTTGCTCTAACTCTAAATCATCCGTGGCCACCAAAACAAGCAAAACATGTATCGAACTGTGATTAATAACAGGTGAGAAAACATCATTAAAGTCAATACCTTGTACCTGACTGAAGTCTCTTGCAACCAAACATGTCTTGTACCTTGCATCTTCAACCCCTAATATACCTTCTTTCTTTTTAAAGACCCATTTGCAACCAATGATCCTCTCTTTTGGAGGCAGCTTTACAAGAACCCATATGTCATTTTTGTGGAGAGATTCTATTTCTTCATTCATTGCAACCAACCACCTGGATGAGTCAGCACCTAAAACTACTTCTGAATATGTAGATGGCTTGCCATTGTCACCAGTCTCTTGTGCAACTGAAAGTGCATAAGCAACATTATCATTATATCTCTGTGGTGGTCGAATCTCTTTTCTCAGTCTATCTCTGGCTATGGAATAATCTTCCTCTTTGTCTCGAGAGGAATCTGCAACATTTGATGAATCTAATAGAATGTGAGGACTCTGCTAGTGAGCATTTACGACATCAAACTCCACTTGCTTATGTGCACTGTTACTTTTACCTACATCAGAAGGCATAGAAGACTCTCTTTTTGGATGTAACATAAAAGATTCATCGAATGTAACATTTCTACTAATTACAAATTTTGGTGGGTCAAGACACTACAAACGATATCCCTTCACTCCAGATGTATGCCTAAACAAAATGCACCTTTTTGCTTTAGGTTCTAATTTCTCATCATTCACGTGCATATATGCAGAACATCCAAATATCTTCAAATCAAAGTAATTAGTAGGAATACTTGATTAGACTTCCTCCGAAGTCTTGAACTCTATAGATATTGAAGGTGCACGGTTAACGATATAACAAGTTGTAGAGACTATTTCTGCCCAAAAGTCTTTTGACAAACCAATATTAGAAATCATACAGTAACCTTTCTCCAAAAGTGTTTGATTCATATGTTTAGCAACACCATTCTGCAGAGGAGTCATCCTAATTGTCCGATGACGAATAATACCTTCATTCTCACAAAATGCATTGAATTTACCTCCACAAAATTCCAAGCCATTATTTATCCTAAGCCACTTGATTTGCTTTCCTGTTTGCTTCTTAATCAATACTTTCCACTTCTTAAATGTTTGGAAAACATCATTCTTTTGCTTCAGAAAGAAAACCCAAACTCTCCTTGAATAGTCATCAATGAAAGTCAACATGTACCTAACACCACTTTTTGACAGATTGCGAGATGGTCCCCAAAGATCTGAATGAATATGATCCAATCTGCCTTTTGTCTTATGAACTACTGGAGACTTGAAATTAACTCACTTATGCTTCCCAAAAATGCAATGCTCACAGAAGCCCATATTCTTAGTATGTTGTCCACACAGAAGGCCTCTTTCACTCAACATAGATAGACCTTTCTTACTCATGTGCCCTAATCACAAATGTCACAGCCTTGTAACATCTGTCTCTATAGAGATTGCAGTAGTACCCACCCACAACTGTAGTTCCTTATATAATATACAAATTTCTAGATCTATAAGTTTTCATGACAACGAGAGCACTTTTATTGACTTTCAGAACTCCACCTTCACCGGTGTATCTGTAGCCAAGAGCTTCAAGTGTTCCCAAAGAGATGAGATTCTTCTTCAATTTTGGAATATGTTTGACTCATGTAAGTGTTCTCACGACATCATCATGAGTCTTGATTCTAACTGTACCAATCCCAATAATTTTGTAAGCTGTATCATTACATATCATGACAATTCCACCTTTAATAGATTCATAGGTGGAAAACCAATTCTTATTGAGACACATATGGTACGTATAATTAGAATCCAAGATTCATTTATAAGCAAACCTTAATTTATCATTAGTAAAGAAAATAATCTCATCACTCTTATCTTTTGCAACACTGGTTTGAACTGACTCATTGCTTTTGTGCTTCCCTTTATCATTGGCTTTCAACTTCAAACAATCAACTTTGATATGCCCTTTCCTTTTACAATAATTGCACACTAAATTTTTATATTTGGATTTAGATCTACTGGACCTCTGACTATCTGCATCCCTTTTATTTGATCTGCCCCAAACCACCAAGCTGTCAACTTGGCCATTACTACTGCTCTCCCTAGTTATATCCCTGTCGATCTGTTCTTTTGACTTCAAAATATACTTAATTTCTTTCTAAAAAATAGTCTCTTTACCATAAAATATTGTTTCTCTGAAATGCTTAAAGGAATGGGGAAGAGAATACAATAATAACAGAGTTTGATCTTACTCAAATCCAAAAGCAAAGAATCAAATTTCTAAAATGCGACAATATAGATGATCCTTCAGGCATGAGAAGTATATACAAACTTTGTTTTAAATAAAATCTATTCTCCATCGTATTTTTCATATACGAAAATTTTAATTTCTCTCACAAATCTTTAGTAGTAATTTCAGTAGTTATTTCTCTTAAAATCTCATCAAAAAAATTTAAAATGATATTTGATCTGGCCTTTTTGTCAAGACCAACAAACTCCTTATTTGACATCTTTTTTAGCTTTTTCTACCTCCATAGTAGTACTATGTCGATGCCATCTTGAACCAGTATAGCCTCTATCTTCAGCTGCCACATTCTGAAGTTGACACTCCAGTCAAATTTCTCATAATAATACTTAGTTATTATTGTATTGGCTATTTTCCCCATGAACCAAACCAAGACTCTGATACCAATTTGTTGGGAATGAGTTTCAAGTTGTAACCCTTGAAGACACTAACAAAAGTAAGAAAAATAATTGAAAATAAGAGATAACAAATTTTATGTGATTTGGTTGATATAACTTACGTCTATTGGCGAAAATGGAAGCAAATATTATTAATATAGAGAATATAAAAAAACTTTAAAAGTCTAATTAACAAAATCTAAATATTAGAACTATAGGCTCGTAAAAATGAAATTTTAACTCTTTTAATTTTTTCTTAATTTCTTATATTATAACTGATTATATGACTCTTATTTATAAAAAGTAAAACTAACAAATTATACTCTTATTCTTGATATGAAATTTTAGTTTTCACCCTCAAAAGTTCCGACAGAAACTTGAGCCAAAAAAAAAATAACAGATATCGATTTTGTATGATTTAAATTTAATTTTATTTTTTTAAATTCTCACTTGATGTGTTACATGTGTTGGATCCCTAACTCATATTTTATGGCCTCACATCATTTCATACGCGATAAGCATACAAAAAAAATAGATTAAATATCAATAATAACACCACTTTCTGGATTAGGGGAGTAATCGAGGTCGGCTCCTAAACCAGGGGGACTAACCCGAGATACCCACAAGTTGCTCAGATGTGGCAGTAGTTACTCATATTTTTACTACTAGAATGCCTTCAAATGCATCACATGGAACTAATTATTTTTCAAATAGGTTTGACTTTTAGGTGCTGTAATATTTTAAATATATGAAAATAGTTATGAGTAAATAAATTTAAAATTCCGAGTAATGTTATAAATAAGTTGGCCGAGTAAATTAGATGCCTTAATATAGTTTTTACCAAACAAAAAAAAAAAAAAAAAAGGAAAAAACGTATAAACATGCATGTGATACATAATGAATTTAGATGCAGTGGTGTGCGAAATAAATGAGCCAATATGTCATAATTTTATTAGTTACATGCACTTGATGTTTGTCTTTTCTTTTTCATAACATTTATTAATGCAGATTGAATTGTCAAACTAAATAGTTTCTTCACAAAAAATTTAAAGTAGTAATCTATATAATGACTAAAAATATTTATTTCAATTTTTTATGTATTTAAAAATATTATTATTATTATATCTCTACAATTTAAATTTCTTAATTTACTGAAAAATTTAGACCAAGATTTTGGCTTATATGGAATATTATAAATTTTTATAGTGCTTTAAAAGAACTATAAGTAAGATTTTAACTAACAATAAATGCAGAATTTTCCAATTGATTGGAATAAATTTGTATGGTAGACTTAATCACGTGGGATTAACCCTTTTTTTTTTTCTCTCTTTTTCATTTTTCTTCTTTATTTTCTTTCCCTTTTCCCTCCCCACTCATGTTGCCTTCTTTTCTTCTTCACTTTGCTTTTCTTCTTCTCTTCCATCCTTTTTAGCCACTCAAGCCTCATTCTCAATTTTTTTTCTTTCTTTCTCTTTTTTCCTTCCAACTTGAATTTTAAACCCTAATTCATTTCACCTTTTAATTTAATTACAAAATTCTCTAATTGATATTCTTTGGAAATCTAAAAGAACAAATTAATGGGGTATATCATTGCTAAGCTTGTGTAACTTTTATGTATATATTCTTGGAAACTAAAACATAGCAAGCAAAAAGGGAAGAGTGGAGTGCAGCCAAAAGAGGAGTTCATTGAGGGTTTCACGTTATTGGAAATACAGCTTGAAGACAAGCCCTATTTTGGGTGAGAAGAAGTTTGGTTTTTCAGACATTGTCTTTTATCTTATTCCACACTTGATTCACAGAATATGACAAATAAGAGGAAGTGAGCTTAGAGAATGAGTGTCTGGTGTTGAAGGGAATTGGCAAAGAGATAAAAAGTCAAGTCAACCACTTCTGAAACTCTTAAAACGATCATGAATTCTCTAATTATCAGTACACATTCTCTAATAATATCACTTGTAGCGTGGCTAAATAGTTGGTTTTTATGATGAATTCCACTGCCATTTTTGATAGCTCAATTAATGGATTTCAATTTCGATGTTTCCAGAGCTTGAAATGCTATGCATCAAAGAAACCCTCTTCTTCCCTCTTATCTTAGCTTTAATTCCGTCATCAATTGCCTAGATTATCTTGGCAGCTAAATTTAATTTCTGGCTAGCAAATGACACAAAAAGAAGCATCTTTCTGCTAGAAAGGCGGCAATTAAACACAGATAAGAACAAGCAAAAAAGCTACCATATAGCGAAAGAGAGGCAAAAGGCTCCCAACTTTCAAGGTCAATTTTGACATGGCATGGCCTGAATTGAAGGAGTTTAAAGCAAAGAAAGGTTCTTTCTTGATGACCATGGAAACAGAAGCACTAGTAGACTAATTCCCTGGTAAATTCACAAAAAACTGAAAATCCCAGATCAAGAATGTCCCCAAAAGCAAGAATTTTTATACGCAGAAATTCCCATCTCTTACACATTATGAGAATAGCTAAGGGAAAAGGAGTGAGATCAGGAAGAGGAAAAGAAGTGGAAAATAATAATAATAATAATATGAAGAACATCTCCAAATCATCACCAGTGAATGAAGCCATTTTTTTTTTTTTTTCTTTTTTCCCTTGCAAGGGCAATGGCATGCAGTGAACCAACAAGAGAAGCTCTAGGGGTACTTCTCCAAGCTCTTGGCACATACAGTACAAGAGTACTTTCTCTTCATGTTGCGGCAAAGTGACAAGAAACAGAAGCTCCACTCGATCTCAACATCCATGGCCTCCACTTGCCCACCACAGCTTGGACATGAACCTGGAGCTTGTTGCCTCCCTAATACCCTCTCCTTTGCTCGACACAAAAACGTCAAACACATCTTTTAATCAATTCTCTACCTTTTTTTTTTTTTTTTCTGTTTTCTGTTACCTGTTGGGAAGAGAAATAAAATACTTTCCCCCCCTCTCCTGCTGCTTGCTGATTTAATGGCTGTTATGAAAAAGGGGGCCTTTGAATTTAGTCAGGACAGCAACCTTAAAATAAATATAATAATAATAATAAATAAATAAATAAATAAGGTAAGAGCTTGGTATGAAAGAGGAGTATTTATAGTTGAAAAGGAGGGGCTGTTGGAAGCAGAATATCCCCTTAGCTCGCCTTGAGCTTGCAAAACGTTTTTTCCATTATTGGTTTTGATAAAAGAATAAATAAGTAAAATTTTCAACTGTCAACTCTTTTCTCACCAAATACCATTCAATGCCTTAAATTCTTGCATTCATTTAGTTCCCATTGATTTAGAGGTATTTCTTAAGTTGATTCAGCAGAAGGTGAGTCAAGTTAACTCATAGGTGAGTATAAACAAAAATAAAATAAAATAATAAAATAAGTGTTCCCAACTATTTTTTTTTTTTTTAAAAAAAAACTAGATTTGGCTGGCCTAAAATTGTATATATTATACTAAGAAAAAAAGGAATAAAATTAAAAGCTAAAAAGCTTGAATAAAGAAACAAAGTGTAGAATCAGAACCTAAATTTTTTTGACCCTTTTTTTTATGGTCACTAGTCATGGTGTCAATGTTAACAAAATACATGGTTTAAATTGCACTACAGAGGCAATAATAATTCAAACGCTATTCTTAAAATGTTAAAAAAAAAAAAAACACATTTTGACATTTGATTCTGACAATAATTAGTCTCTTTTGTCCAAATATCTGTTGTAAACAGTTTGAAATAATTATAAAAATATCACTATAAATGTCTTAAAAAGATGAAATTAATTTTTGAAATTAAGGTTTGGGGCTAGGAAATTTTAGCAGGAAAAGTCCCTTTATATATGTTTTTGTTTTCTTTTTGCAATTTCTTAGTTTCTTTCAAAATATGATTAAAATTAACGAAAAAAATTTTTTTTTTTTAAAAGGGATGCAGCTTTTGACCTTCTAATTATTTGCTAATAATTGTTAATTATAATATACTTTTTGTTATATTTTAAAATATAAGAAGATGTAAAATGAAATTTCACTAGATGGCAACATGTGAATGAGGAGAAAGCATAAGAGACACTCGGATCCCAACCGTATATGCTGAAATTGGTGGCGATGATGGCGTCTGGTGCTTGTTTGGAGAGCAAGAAAGTTGAAATTTCAAAGTCCAAAATTGACTACTTTGCAGGAAAACAACGTGTGGTTAATCTACAGTAAATTTTGCACGATAACGTTGACCAATTGCTTCTGATCGGGTCAAATGCGAGAAGGAGATGTCTAACAACAATATTAATATTTTTATCCAACTTATTTCCATCCCTTTAACACGTGCAACGTAACATGTCTTTTATAAACCTTTTGGTACGTTTTTTCCTATTTTATGTTCTTTTATTAAAAAAAATTATTATATAATAAAATTATTTTGTTTATTTTTATAAATCCCACACCCCAGACCTTGAATAAATATTTAAGTTTTAACCATTTAAGAGACATAATTTCACTTTCTACACTTATATATATATATATATATATATATATATTGAAATTATGTTCATTTTGTTTTCTATATTTATGTTATAATAATTTGGAATATTTTTAATTAATTTATTGTTAAATATATCACATAATGTATCAGTATGATACTAACTTGATGACATGAGAAATGTTTTAAATTTTTTTGAATATTTTAAAAAAATTTTAAAGACTTTTATAAATTTCAAAAGAAATTATAAATTTAAAACAAAATCTAAAAATTTAACAAAAATATGAAAATTAAAAATAAAAATCAAAAAATTTTTTCTTTTCTTTTTCCTCTCCAATTTTTTTTCTGTCTCTTGTCTCTTGTATTCTCTTCTTTCTCTATCTCTCTATTTTTCTTTTTCTTTATCATATTTCTATTGCACTTATAATCTAAAAGTATAATATTCTTGAACTGCTTTTTTCATCAAATCTCCCCCATAACAAAAAAGAGAAGACAAAAATAGAAAGAAAAAAAGGAGACAGAAAAAGAAGAGAGGATGAATTTTGTAAATTTTTATTTTCTAAAATTTTAAATATTTTTTTGGGTTTTCCTTTCCAAAATTTATGGGCTTTTAATTTTTTATTTTTTGTATTTTTTGAATATTATATTTTTTAAAATTTTTTAGAATTTTTTGAAAAATATTTAGGATTTTTTTTCAAAATTTTAAAGTTATTTTGGATTTTTAGAAATTTTTAACAATTTTTTGAATTCATAAATTTTTTTTATTCAATTTTTTCAATTTTTTTTCATTTTTTTGAAATCCAAAAATTTTTTTAAAAAAACATTTCACGCCATTTAAAAATGAAAACATGATATTTGAGAGAGTCTCAAATAACGGCATAAAAAATTTATTGAAAAATTTTGAAGTAAAAATTATTCCAAAAAAAAAAATTTAGAAAATCAAATAAATAAATAAATATACCCTCATTTGCCTCGTCTTGTCATCATCTGCTCGTCACACAAGATCGAACCTTCACATTTCACCAGGGTCCACCGGGTTTTCGATGGGCCCCACAATCTTGACCACGCGACACACTGGTAGAGGACAAAATAGTAAAACCGCTTCCTCGTGCACGGTTTCCCCTTTTTTCAAATATAGCTGGAGTTGTGGAATTTTTTTATGGTTGCGCTGCCATTCTAAACAAAAGTCGCAAGCTAAGTTTCTAGGTGCTTGAAAAATTAGCCCCTTTTTTTATTTTTTTGGTTGAAATTGGTTCCTTCTTATTGCTTTCTGATAAAGAAATTGGTTTCTTCGTTAGTCACTTCATATCACCGTTAAATCATATTTTAAAATTTGACACGAATTATAAAATATTATTAAAAAAATTTAAGATTCGATGGATCACACGTGTAAATTTTTCTAATTTTTTGAAATAATTTTATAAGAAAAGTTTCTTAAAAATTTATCTTAAAGTATAACTAAAAAACACCTTGCTACATTTATTCAAAGAATGCAAGTGTTTGTATGTTCTAAGATCCGTCAACTTCATGACAAGTAATGAATTAAGGTTTTAAAAATTAAATTATTTATTAAATTAAAAAATTTAATAATTTATAATTTAATTAATTTAATTATTTTAATTAAAATTAAATTTATAAAATTAATATTTAATATTAAATATATAAAAAAATTTTAATAATATAATTTTTATTTTTATTAAAAATTAAAATATAAAAAATTTATTTTTTTAATTTTTTATAAATTCTAATTAATCAATTTATTATTGGTAAACTAACTGTTTGTTTTAATAAATTAAATTAAGATATAATCTTATTTTTAATTTTATTAATTTAATAGATTAATTTAATCTAATTTTTAAAATTTTAATATAAATAAAATTATAAAAAATCACTTTAAATATTACAATAAATAATTATATATTCATCAAAAATTTCAAAACAACTAATTAACACATTTTTTTATAATAAAGTCTACAAAATGTATACATTATTGTGGTCTTAGATATACCTTTAACAAGTTGATTTAAAGCATTTTGATAATTATTAATAAAATTTAATTTTTTTTAACTAAAATTAAAGGTAAGTGACCCATTATAACTATTTTTAAACTTTTTTTTTTTTACTTTTAATTAAAAAAAAAAAAAGATTTACTAACAGTATCTTTGGGAAGACGCATGGCCAAAGAATTTGTTGTTGTGATTTGTCGGCACTTGGCAGTCTCTTCCGCATGATTCACGTGTCTTCTTAATGATTCGTACCCACCTCCGCTTTGTTGGTTACGAGAATGATTGCCGTGATTCCACTTTCTATTATTATTTTACTTTTATCGTCCAGAGCGCTTTGAGTGAAATTTAATTTAAAAATATAAAAAAATTTGTCTAGTAGTGTAAGAGCTGACGGACTTTGAGTTTCATTGTTTTTTTGGGATTCACGTCCTCAGGTATTTCCGCGACGGACTGATTAATTTTGTTGATTTAGAATTTCTTCCGTGACTTGTGTTTTTTTTTTTTATAAATTAATAATTATAAATTTTTTTAAAAATTATTTTGAAAAAAATTGTAATAGAAATTTTTTGACTTAAAAAATTTTTAAGTGAAAAATTATAATTAGAATTGATTAAATATTATATATTTAAATAAAATTTTATAAAAATTAATTTAACTTAAAGAGAGAAATTACGTGAGAGAGAGATAAGAGAATACGAGCGAGACGTGAGACTAGAGAGGGTGAGGGTGATGATGTTTATATTAAAATTTTTAAAATTAAATTAATTATAAAATTAAAAAATATTAATATTTAATATTAAATAATTAAAATATATCATATTTTTTATATTATTTTTTATTAAAATTTTGTGTTGTAATAAAAAATTTATTTTTTTAACATAATAATATATATTTTTTATAATTATTATTTATTTTTTTTTAAAATTTTACCATTAAAAGTCATAAAATTTTTAATGTAATTTCATTAATTAATCACAAATTAAAAAAAAGAATTTCAAAATTTTGATTTTTTTGGATTTAAATTTATTTCAAAATTTTTATACCAACTAAAAAAAAAAATTAAATGCATCTCAACTTTTTTCACCCTCACTCCCCACAAATCTCAAAAAAAAAGAAAAAAAAACATATAATAATTATATCGTGTTATATTTATGTCGTTTATCTCTATGTTTATGCTTCATAGCATACGGTCCATCCATCTACCTGATTTTCGATTTCAGCCAAAAAAAAAATAAAAAATAAAAATTAAAATTTTTTTTTTAGAAAAAGGGAAAAAGATATCAATATTCGCGTTTCGTTGCCTTTCAGCAATACCACTCAAGAGCTCAACTCGATGGGCCTCTGCAGCGTGGTCATGCCGTCTTTCTCCTCGATTTTAAAAATCCAACGAACTCACCTCAAGAACGCGCCACCAAGTAGCACTATTCCCAAGAAGCCTTCACATCTCACGGTCCATATTTGCTTTTCAAGAGCAACACCGGCCGACTACGACGGCGAGAGCGGTGAGGATGAGAGACGGCAGAAGAAGAGGCTATCGGAGCAATCTTCCTGGGAGGCCGAGGATTCGGAAGGCAATGACTACTTGTACAGGCTCGGCAATGAGGCTGATAACGTCAACATCACCGTCGGTGCACGCCCCGGAGCCGTTGATACTCTTTTCGCCGGCAATTTTCTCGGAAGAGATTGTATGTATTTTGTTAATTTAACTCTCTCTCTGTTTTACATCTTCTATTATATTTCCTCGTTTTCTTTTGGTTCTCTGCTCGCCTTTTTTTTTTTTTCTTAATTATTTTTTATTTTTTACTTTATTTATTTATTTTTTTACGGGTAATGGCAGCGGATATTGTGTTCGATTACCGGCAGAAAGTGACGAGGTCGTTCGAGTATCTGAAGGGCGATTACTACATTGCTCCCCTCTTCTTGGTAATTTCTATTTTTTTTTAAATTTTTAATTTATTTATTTCTAATGTTAGGAAGATTGTGGCTTTAGGAGGTTGAAACCTCAATTTTCAGCGTTCCATGTACGAGAATCATGCTAGTCTATATGAATTGCTTGATTTGAATGAGGATGGTTCAAGTTCTTTTGTATTTTAATTTTTTTTTTTTTTTTTTTTTTGTGTTTAAATTTAGTCTAAAATCGATTTTAGCTATGATACCGTGTCTTTGTGACAACTTGCAATGTTCTTCGTGGTGGTACTAGCTTTAGTGCCCCCTTGCAAGAACATTCTGTAACCCAGATGGTAGAAATTAAGTTGGTTTGATCGTATAATAAGTTCATTAGAAATTAGTGCTGGGTAAATGTCTTTGATTGAGGTGATATATTTATGCATGCAGGACACTTTTGATACCTGCAATCTGTTTCATTTTTTCTTTTTTCTCAAGCAATTTTGTGGCTTTTGAGAACGTATTGAAACACTGGCAGAATTAAGATGTTGCCTACTGAATAAGTCATGCTTCTTAGGATGATTTTCCCAGTGTGTTGGAGAGGTTGACAAGAAGTACAAACTGTTATATTATCATCTTGATTCTGTAGGTGGAATTTAGGAGATGGCATTATGTAGTATCAATATGTCATTATTGTGACTAACATTCCTGACTTGATGCAAAAGATAACTATGTAAAAAAATTATGTTGCTTCTGAAGGAAGTCTTGTTGCTTTGTGTGTGTGGGGTTTGCATTCTATGACTGCGTTTTGTTTCTTCTCCTTTTTCACTTTTTCTTTTCCTCGTTAATTTAGATGGATCGTGAGATGTAGACATTCACAATTTTGTTGTTTTTATTTTTCTGATTTTGTTGTCTACAGGACAAAGTTGGTAAGTCCCATAACTGTGGCACAAGGGGAAGAAACTATCATGGGTGAAACGTAAAAGTGGATAAGTTCTATAGAACCTTTACTTAATTATTTAGATATGTATGTCAGTAATTGAATTCTTATGATAGGATATGCAATAATTGGTGTTAATGGGCTCTTTGGTATTTAACTTATATATTTTAGCTTAAATATTTTCATCTTACAATTATTTCCTTGAGGAAGCAAAACATATGAAACTATAGTCCTAATATTTCAAACTCAGAAAAGCATATTGAAACTTTCTTGAATAATTTTACTGTTCTTATTGGTCTTCTTGGAGCATAATAATTGTAGATCTAGTTTTGTCTCATCAATTCCTTTTTGGAACTCAGAAAAGCATGTTGGAACTAGCTGCAATATCATGTAGCTTTAATTCCATTTAGATTTAGCATTTCTTTCTTCGTGTGTACATGTATATAATATCAATTCAATTCCATTTGTATGTCAATATGCTGATGAGTGGTTATAGTAATCTATGACAGCTTCTTGTTTGGAATGAACTTAACCAGTAGTATTGCTCAATACTTTGTAATCAAACTGATTATCTGTTTCATTTGGAATGGTATTCCATTTTTTTTCTTTGAATATTTAATCAGTATTATTAAAATAGCTCCAAGCACTTGCCTAGGCATGAGCCAAGGGGAGGACGAGGGAAAACACTTTTTCGATTGCCTATCAATTAACTATTCGCACTATTTGTTTGTCTTTTGCTTTCCTTCCTTTTCTGCTTTCCATTTTAACTATTTGAAAACTATTTCTTCCTTTTCTCCACTACTTTGTTTCTATTCTTTTGCACATGTGCACTTATGCTCAGACACAGATAACACAGACACACAATTGGCATTTCTAGTGTGGCTTCTGGTGTGCTAGATGATAATATGGTCATGTCACATAAGAGCACCCAGAGCATTTATCAACAATGATTCAATCTGCTTATACAGGTTCTTTTTCCTTTGTTTGCTATGATCAGTTTCATCTATAATTCCATATTGCATGAAAGAGGAGTTGAAAAATTCTAATTGTTTCTTTTCAATTATTCTGAGCAACAATGAAGTGTAGATTTTGGTTAGCAGATCAATACATTGAGAAAATCTTCCTGGTTAGTCTTATGTAGGTTTCTGATTACTATTTTATGATGGTTTTTAGCAGGCATTTTTGAACTTTGTCTATGTTGTCTGTTTAGTAATCATTTGGTGACAAGCATCAATGACAATAGGCTTACTTTGGCTATGTTGGTGGTTGTATTTGTTCAATGCTCTGGTAGTTGTCTATGGAAGACTTCAATTCCTCATTGTAAACTCGAGGACGAGTTTCACTGAGGTGAAAAGGAGGACTGACATAGGGCAAGACATGAAGGCCTTTTCTATCATTTGATGGTTTATGTTGCAACCTTTATTTTTTATTTTTTAATTATATAGTTTATTTACTTAATTTAGGATATTCTAGTCTAATTAGGAGTTTTAATTAATATATTACCGAGGGAGTAGCTTTAGGAGCTAGTTTAGGTCTTTTATTTTATTTATTTATTTATTTCCATATTAGTTAGGTTAGGAACTAGTATACATAGCTTCTCATGCTTTCCTTTTGTGGTGAGTCTATTAAATTCATCATGAATTATCCATCAAACAAAAGTTCTCTTTTGCGCGTTATTTCATCTTCTCTGGTGGATTCTAGAAACTCTATGAAGGAGCATTGTCGTTTTTAATTATCTTTCCCATGTCGCTGTCCTGTATCACATTTGGCTACTTTTGATCATAACATTTGCCATCTCCTTTATCATTGATAATATCTCTAAGTTAAGTTGCTGAAACTTGGAGGCAAGTTTTTATATGAGTAATATGTGCAGCTTATATGATTATTGGAGGGGTAAAGTTTCATTATTGCATCGTAATTCTATATGTGTATGGTACTTAGAATAGATTTTGCACTTATTTCATATTAAAGAACTTGTATCATGAAGAATAATGGTTATTTTCATAAATGAATATTTTGACTCTCTTGTTGTGTCCATTGATTGTTAACTTCTTCCATAACATTTTGTCTTTTTTTATTCCACATGATTATGTGTTTGTGCTTATTTGGATTTTTTTTTTCGATGCAGTATGCCACATTGCGAAGAACTACTTAGCTCATCTTCTCAACGTCAAAGTTCCATTGATCTTAGGTATGGATTCTTAAATGTTGTTTATGGCTGAATATTTGGGAGGAAACAGGGGTTTATTATAGTTGGTCCATGTTCTCTTGTTTCTTTTGCAGCTATTTTGTCCTAGTATGCTGGGTGTTATGTGACCATGTTTAAGTTTTTGAGTACAGGGTATATTCTTTAATATATTTCCATTGCAAACAATACATGTCAACTCTGAGCATGACTTGCATGTGCTTTGACTATTATTTCTCATTTCAACTCAACAAAGTTGTGTTGCACTTTTTTATTTGTTGGTAGGATGACATTTTAATTCTTTTGTGGTTAATCATGGCAGATAATATAGTCCTTTATGTCAATATTTTCTCATCAGGTGTTTGGGGAGGAAAAGGGCAAGGAAAATCATTTCAGACTGAGCTTATTTTTCAAGCCATGGGAGTTGAGCCTGTAATAATGTCAGCAGGGGAACTAGAATCAGAAAGAGCTGGTAAGATGTGTATATTATGCACAAACTAATTAAGTGATGGATTTTAGCATTGATTTTCTTTTCCAAAGGCAAATAAGAATGTCTAACTTCTCTTTTCCCTGCACTAAAATCAAGTTAGATATGCTTTCTATTACAAGTAGAACACTGGCATGGGGATTTTCTTCTTGTATTGCTGGTAGGATGTAATGTTAATCATGGCGGTTCCTGCCCCAATTTCATATAGATCATTTGTAGAGAAGGAAGATTATCAGGTTCTATGGCAGCAAGAATTATCTTTTGGCAAAATCAAACCATGAGTGGGAGAGTTGGATATGGTAGTAAAGATAGAAGCAGAATTGTTGGTTGGAAATGGGAAATGGGGAAGACACTAAAAAGTGATGGATGAATACATAGGCATACAACTGATGGAGAGTTGGGTGAGTTCAAGGAGGCAGACAAGGTAGTTGCTGAGTGATACTGCATTCTTGTTTAAAAATTTTTGCCTCTTTTTTTACGGTGAAGACTGCTATTCAATAAATTGAATGAATTCATAAATTTTATTACATATGAAAGCAGCGTTTCTGTGGGGAACTGGAAGGTTCTTTAATTTTAATGAAAGTGACAAAAGAGTTAGATTACTTTGTTAATGTTTACTTTGGATGTGAAATTATATTTTCAAATTCTGTATAATGTTTTTCTTCCGTTTTAAAGGAGAACCGGGACAATTGATTCGAGAACGATATAGAGCTGCATCTCAAGTTATCCAGAACCAAGTTAGAAGCTTTACTGCTCTCATTGTTATATGTATGTTTAGGATTATGAAATTAATACCATTCTTGTATGTGCATATCCATGTTTCCTCTCCAAAGGAACTCTTACTGACTTATGCTTTTTTATAGTTTCTTATCAATTTAGTCTTTTTGCAAGAAAGAGATATCTAATCAGGCAGGTTCTTGTCATCTCTTGTAGGACCTGAAAATGAGTCCTATGGGGTACAATTGCTTTATGTTATTTCCTAGGCTTTTGGTAGTGAGATTGATTGTTTTGGGTTGAGTTAGGAATATGTCCATGTGGCATTTGTTTCTTTACATTACTTCCTGTGTGCAAATATTTCTTTTTTCTGTTTTATTATCCCTATTTTACTTTGGATGGGTTAACTTAATTTCTAATTAATACTGTCGGCAATTCTTTTTAAATAGGCTGGGTAGCCACTTTTTGATATTGTGTATAAAAATACATATAAAGGAAAGATTTAGAAAGAGAAAGGTTAGAGACTTAGCAATGATTGTGCTATGTTCTATATAATGTCTTATAAAATTTTGCTAGTGTTGGGTAACAACTTATTCTCAGCAGATTCTGAAGTGCAGAATATTTGATAAAGAGAAAATGTAAATGGAAAATGTTTTCTCCTAAGCCTTTGACCTTGTTTGACAGTCACATGTTAGCACTCTTATGATTGAAATTGATTTCCTTTTCATTGTATCAATGTGTTAGAGATGGCCCCTGAACTTATGGCCTTGTTTTGATATTTTTGGCCTGAGTGATTCTTAAGTACCCATTTAGCTGAAAAATGAGAGGTCAGGTCTTGCTCTTGCATTTTCAGCAGGGTTGCATACCACCGCATAAAATAGTGTCCCCTTTTAGATACTTCACTTAAAAAATTTCTCATGACAAATTGTTATATGTTAGCATCATTTAGTTATTAATCTAAATATCTGATTCAGCAGATATCTTATAATTAATGCAGGGGAAGATGAGTTGTTTGATGATCAATGACATTGATGCTGGCATTGGTAGATTTGGTGAGCTATGGTGTGCACCTGTGCATGGAATTGAAATTTCGTATGTGCATGTGATAATGAGCCAGCAAAGTGCTGAGAGTTTCAGCTAGTTAATTAGAAGGGCATCAAATCTAGGCTATTTAAACCATTTGCATTAAAGTTCTCTCATCCTGCAGTTGCTGGAATGATATTTCATCATTTTATCTTATATAGTCTTTTTTCCTTTCATAATGTTCACTTTTTTTAATTTTTGTCTAGGGAACACTCAAATGACAGTCAACAATCAAATTGTTGTTGGAACTCTAATGAATTTGGCGGATAATCCTACAAGAGTCAGCATTGGACAAAAATGGCGAGAATCAGATGTCTCAAACAGAGTTCCTATAATTGTTACAGGAAATGACTTCTCAACGATATATGCTCCCCTGATTCGTGATGGAAGAATGGAAAAATTCTACTGGTATCTGGTTTAGTTGAAACTCCAAATGGTGTTTTTTTTGGGGTACATCAGAAATAACAATATGGGGATACTTTGATTGGCCTTTCTTTATATAGTATATGACTTATTCTATTGTTAACATGCTTAAGTTCCTAGTTCTTGATCTTTTCTGAATTTGTTGGTTATTTTATAATTGGTGAGCACCTTTTTTTTTTTTATTTTTCACTTTTCACTGTTTTAAGATAACTGTTGCCATCTCTAGTAATTTAGCAAGACTGTAAGAAGTGTTTGAGGTCATCATTCATATTCAGAACAGTGTGCTTCTTGCAGGCAGCCTACTCATGAAGATATCGTCAACATTGTTCACAGAATGTATGAGAAAGATGGCATAGCTAGGGATGATGTTTTAAGCATAGTAAATACATTTCCTAACCAAGGTATTTATAGGTTGTCTAGTTCCTTTTCATCTATTATATTTTTATGAGATCTATACTTCATCAGCCTAGGTATTGTATGGCCTTTTGAGAATGTGCAAGTTATGGTTTCAGAGTGCTTGCCTTTTGATCTGTACATTAGTTGCTAATGGATATGTTAGTTTGTGGTTCTGCAGATTAAATATCTGCTGTGGTGGTGTAAATTTTCGGGCAAATTAACATATGAATTTACATGCTTTTTCAAAGAATGCTCCCAAAATTTCATTTTCTGAATTTAAATGCATGACCTATTTGATCATTTAATTTATTACCCTTCTGTCAAGCATCCATTGAAATTATGTTAGGAGAACCAACAAAATATGCAAACTTAATCATTTTCTGGATTATGGGTGGTTCAATCACGTGCTCCAATGTTCAGAAGCAACTTGTGCTTTTAGGACTTCTCACATGGTTAGAGAAAGCAAATCGTTCAAGTATAAAAGGAGAAAAAAAAAAAAAATGTAGGAGTGCATCAGTGGGCCTCACTTTGCCAGCCTACTTCATTTCACATGTTTCAGTATGTCTCCAAATGAATATGAAGGACTCATGAAAGATTGGGTGATGTGCAAAATTTGAAGGTAGTCTACATATTTTTGTAAATAGAGATTTATGGGGGTGTCATTGAACAAGGACAAGCTCATGGGGCACTCTATTTATACTTGTGTTGCTTTCCCTAGAATATGTCCTGTAGTGTTAATTTTTTGTTGTCCAGATGGAATTCATATGGTTTTTCTCCATTCTCATCTTTAAGATTGCTTCATTTGTAATCAAGGGGTAGGGTTGAAGTCCTATTTATGCAGGAAGATACACATTGATGATAGACACATTCATTCAGAATGCATTTTAGGAACTAGAAATTATTCCTGTATTATCTATTTTGGGACTTTTACACCAACTATGACCATGATGTTATTTATGTTGTAAGCATTTTATGGATTGATTTATTTTTTTGAAAAAAATATGTTGTGCCTTGTGAGGAATGCTTTTCTTTTCAATATTCAGAAGGGAAATACAGAATGGTTCCATAGTTGTCTAGTTCTTCCTTCATTTCTTTCTTCCTCCATTGAGTGTTTTGGTGCTACACCATTTGTTATCAAAGTAGCTATTCAAGGGAACATTCCCTTTTATCTTGCAAGTCTAAGTCAATATCTTTTGGAGAAATGGTGGGTGCGGTTCATTTGCTTAGCAGGAAGAAAATTGACAGTGAGCCTTAAAGCCAGAAATATGAGCATTGCCCTATCAAACAAGGAACATGATCTGGGGACAGAGCCACCATGGCAAGAAACTTTTGACAACCAATATTTTTAGTGGAAATCTAGAAATTATCATTTTATATTAAAGTCCTAGAATATAATTTTTTCTATGTCATGCATTGTTTGTTTCCTTTAATTTTTGAATTGCCCTCCCTTCATTTTTATGGCACTAGGTTGTTGGTGTTTCTACAAGTCACTTATGTGAAAACCAACGGCAGTCATTTGTCATTAAGAGCAAAGAATTGCCTTCCCCCAATACTCTTAACCTTCTTTGCTTTCTCTTTGTCTTCTTCTTCTCTACTGTTCTTTATCTTTTGTCTAACATATGGCAATTCTGATGTTAATTCATCATGAAATATTAGAGCCATTGAGGGCTATTGAAATAATGAAGCAGCCTAGCCAAGTGATTGAGTTTTGGAAATGATTTCAAAATTGGCAGACAGGTTTCTTAGGGGTGAAGTGGGTGCAATGCCTGGACTTTGGACTTCTTTTCTGGGTTGGGGCACATACGTAACAGCATAATGGAAGCTTTTTGCATAATTATTGTTGCAGATCAGTGTACAGTGGAGATAAATTTCAGTTACATATGATGATAAACTGAGTTACTAAAAACTTGACATTAAATGTTGCATTCTCCTGACTTCTATTTTTATATTGTAATGGTGCATTGTTTATGTCATAAAATGCTTGATGAAATAGCTACTTAAAACTGTCGGTAAGTCATCAGGCCATCTGTGAATAGATTCTGATTTATTGAATTAAATCCTCCTTGAAAGTTAGCATTGAATATTTTTACCAATTCAAGGTGAAAAAGGTGCTGGTTGCAAGCAAAACTGCGCAAAAGTTGAGCTCAATGTCCCAATTTCTTCCATTCTGTGGTTGTGAAATGTTGAGGGTTGCACATTCCTAGCTGACAGTTTAGCTGATGTGTGTAGCTTCTACTCTTGAATTGTTTGTTGACCTTTGCTTCCATGTCTGCAAGATTAAATGTGGGTGTAAATAGATTCTGGTGTATAGAAATACTCTGAAGGCTATGCAATCCCTCAAGTCTTAGTGACATCCTAGTAGAATATGCCTGGGATGTTAGACTGATGTGCCATCCTCATTAAGCATGTTTGGACCCTTTATGGTTATCAACAAGTTATATAACTTCTTTAGATTGATCTCTCTGTATGTAATTATTGCTGTATCCTTTTGGCCAGGCCTGGATAAGAATTTAAAAACATACTAAGCAGCATCCTCATAAATTGCTGATTATTTATATTTCTTTTTGGGATTGATTGTGCAGCTTTGGATTTCTATGGAGCTCTAAGGTCACGAACATATGATAAGTCAATTTCTAAGGTATGTGATTTGTTTGTAAGATGCATAGATGGATTTAGTGGCTAAACATTTTTTTAATCTTTGTGAAAGTAGACATTGTTCTTCAAGGTTGGGTTTGCAGTGAACTTGTCATCTATTAGGCGCAAAATATTCACAATTGCTTTACTTTTTGTGATCCTTCCAATGTTACTGTTTCTTTGTGATAGTACAGCTGAGGAAGTGGTTAAGATAAACAATCAGGCAGGCTGAAGTAGTGATTTAAGATGAACGCTGGTTTAATTAGTTGTGAATGAGATCTTAGCCATGAAACTCCTTAGCTTTCTTTTATTGGATTTTTGATCTCCATCTCAGTTTTTGAATGCCTACTATTATTTTGCTAAGTTCTGTTCAGAAGTAGCTTTCAAGCCCCACAAGCAGGTATTTGGGTGTCAAAGAAATGTTAATAATTTGTTTGCTTGTTTCTAAATGTTGCATTTTCTGAGCAAGTAGTTGAAAGATACTAGTTGCTGAAAAGTTAATGATATAGAAGTTTTCTTTATTATTTTTACTTTTATGGATAACCACAGGCGGCTTGTGTTTATCTTGGCCATAAATTGCTTGTAGTTTTAATGATCTCATTTGTATGCCATGAATAAGCTTTGCTTCATTTGAACATATGATGGAATCTTCAATGAAAATTAACTTGTTGGAAGATCCAACATTTGGCTGGGTGCATTTGCTTTTTCCAACTGAGTTTGTTATAGGGCCTGAAATTCATTCCGAGAGGACATGCCATTTCAGGTTGCCTCAACTGGATAAACGAATAGAAACTACACATACTGATTGTTTTTTATGATTATGCGCAAACACTTGTTGAATAAAAAGTTCTACCTTGAATTGGAGTTTCAACTCAGTCATGGGCAAAAGGAATAAAAAGGAAACGCTTCATTTTAACCTTTAAAGCAGTTTTAACTGTGTGGTTTGCTTGCTAGAATTGCTGTGCTTCATATTGCTTGCTATTGTTGAATTTTTTCACATTATTTGTTCAATCTTGTTTGATATTCTCATCATTGTCATCACTCTGAGTCCTTCAAACATGGAAGATTGTTTACTTTGAACGATGTTAGTTCTCATATGAGATAGCTATTGACATATGCAACATTTGTCAATTGTGTGATTCTGGTTGTCCATATTAAAGCTTCAATGATTTGGTTCTCCCTGAAAAGAGTTAATTATATCTCAGATAAATTGCTACACATGATACCTAACTCACTTTCCATTGTAGTGGGTTGATGAAATCGGAGGTGTTGACAAGCTAGGAGAGAAGCTTCTCAAACGAAAAAAGGATGTGCAACTTCCGGTGTTTAATCCCCCAGAGGTACTTCTTTTGTTTCATCGTTTCTTTTTCTAATAAACAGGTTCTCCTGTCTACTTTATTTTTGGGACCTGTGTGCTGTTGTTTGCTTCATTCCTTGTGGTGGATGTAAGAATGTTTGGTTTCTCTGTTCTTTCAAACTTGTCATTGGGCCTTTTTAGCAAAGCTTGTTCTTCCAAATGATGATTCCTGTACTAATTTCTTCTGGGAATTTGTAGTTAGTGGTGTTAGCATATCACTGACCATTGGAAGTTTGATGGTAAACAATTATCTGTGTCCATTGTTCAATGATTTAAGATCGATTCAAGCTTCATCATGCCAGTGAATATAAAAACTCATCCCCTTTCTTTTTTTTTAAGTGCAAAGATGAAAAGCAACTTTGTGATCCCATTCATTGATGAAGGATGAGAATATGGGAGAAATTTTGAAGAAACAATAGGGCAAGGAGAACCGAAAGGATATTAGGGGACAGAGTGGAAGCAAGGGATAAAAATTGAGTTTTGTAAGGGAATGCGACGCAAGAATCAAAGCTGATGTTGTATGTTGGAGAATACGATGCTGCGATATTGGTGTATGTGGTGACATGAAGGTTAGGGAGTGTTTAACATAGAGTTTTCTGACTTCAAGAAGGCACATAACATTCAAACAGAGTCTCATCAGTTCAAATTATGTATGTCATATTAAATGGTGTATTTATGCAATTATGAAATTAGTCCTAATGCATGTAGTATTCAGAAGAATAAAATGCATACATGATATAAATATAAATGCTTATGCATTTGCATTGCTTCATGATTCGACTA
The DNA here is from genome assembly GCA_037832385.1 of Rhizophora apiculata. Lineage (NCBI taxonomy): Eukaryota > Viridiplantae > Streptophyta > Magnoliopsida > Malpighiales > Rhizophoraceae > Rhizophora > Rhizophora apiculata. Next base: position 12,326,331 of record CM075429.1, on the reverse strand, counting down.
AACCAACTGTAAGACTACGAGCTCAATACATGTCTATTTTTCGCATCTTGAATTTTAACTACCGCATTATCTCGCGAAATGCTCTTTGCCTCTTCTCTGGATCTCTGTGTTCTAGATGTAATCAGTAGGTCGTCTTAACTTACTTTTCCATGTATCTTAGCAGCAAACCTTGGAGGCTTTACTTGAATCAGGCTATTCTCTCCTCAGAGAACAGCAGCTGATAATGGAATCCAAGCTGTCAAAAGAATATATGAAGAACATTGAGGACTGAAGTTGAAGATGGCATTGCAGTGAATCAGTTTTGAGACCAGACGAATGGGGGAGTTCATTTCGGCATGAATGATTGACTAGATGTCACCGTGTTAAATGTTTCCAATATTCTTTTCATGTTAATTTGTTATTGTAAATGTTTAATATATTATTGATTTTTTATTTTTTGAGGAGTGAATTTTGTACAATAATAAAGTTTCTTCATTATGTAAACAATTTCTCTGTAAAAATAAAAGTAACATTGCTTTCACTTGGGCCTTTTCCAAACCCCTTGCTGTGAGCAAGCTGCTGCTTGTGTTTGATCACGAGCAATCTTGCCGTGAGTAACTTTTGAGAATAATGTGTGAACAACTCAAACTATGATTCTCATTTTGAAACTTTTAAGAGATTAATAACATGTTAAGCTTATAATTGATGTGTCATTCAAGGAATCATACAGAATATGCATTGTTTTAGTGTCAAGGGAGAGTACCTCTCTGTGATTATTAAAAGGGTTGCTATAAGATCTCAATTCAAGGATGTTAATTGGAACAAAATTGGAATTCATGCTTTGATATCATTGTTAAGATTAAACATCTATCATTATATCAAAAATTTAAATTATTAATTAAAATATAATTTCATTTCTTAAAACCCTTTTAAGAATCCTATCTATTATTGAAAGACTAAGCCCACTAGAAGCATAAAAGGAAATGCCAACATATTTAGCCAATACTAATAAGTCAAATAAGTTCCTTTTTACTCCCTTCTTTACATATTAATTCAGATAAACACATTGATATAATATAAAATATCTTATATACAGAATGAATGCTTAAGTGTGGCACATACAAGCAATAAAACTATGTTGTTTCTAAGCAACACTCTAAGTAACCTAGGGTATCAATCAATATCAAAGAGTGAAACATAATCTTTTTATATTTAGTAACACCAACTCCCTCCAAAAGTTTGATCTTTGTAATTATATGAAGTACTGCATATCATTGCATCAGTTGGTAAATTGTTCACCACTAACATAATGGAAGATTAGTTTATTGTAACTACAAAGTTCTTATAGAAATAAAACATAGGCATCGTGGAAAGAAAAACCATATGACTCTAAAGCTAGATATAAGTAGGGCATATGACAATGGAATGAGCTTTCCTGGAAAGCATTATGCTTAAGAAGGGTTTTTCTACAAAGTAGGTACCACTAGTCATGTGATGTGTGTCCACAATATCATACTCTCTAATTGTGAATTCCTCCTTGGGGGGATCTTTTCCTCCATCCATATGCCTAGGATAAAATGATTCCTTTCACCTTATCTCTTACTACTTTGTGTAGATGGCCTTTGGGCTCTTATGAATAAATTAGTAACTAAAAGGAGAATCCAATGCTTGCCAATTGCAGGAGGGCACCAACTATCAGTTATCTTTGTGCTTGATGGCCTTATGTTTACAAATGTGTGTCATGTGATGTGTGTTAACAATATCATACTCTATGATTGTGAAATCCTCCCTGAGGGAATCTTTTCATCCATCCAGATGCCTGAGGTAAGGTGATGCCCTTTTACCTTATCTTTTCCTACTTTGTGTAGATGGCCTTTTGGCTCTTATGACTACATCATTAAGGGAAGGGAGAATCCAATGTGTGCGAATTTGCAGGAGGGTGCCAACTGCCACTCATCTTTGCGGTTGACGGCCTTCTGTTTACAAATGCCTCCATTCATGCATGCCAACAGCTAAAGCTTATCTTTTCATGGTATCAACAGACTTTAGGACAAAAGATTAATTTAGAGAAATTTGACTCTCTTTTATCTGCAATCTTGGTCTAGCAATGATGCTCAATTACTCTAAAAGGCAAGTCTTCAACCTAATATTGGATTAGAGTAAAGGAAAAAGTTAAAGCGGATGAAGTGAAAAATTTTTATCTAGAGCTGGCAAAGAAGTCTTCATTAAAGCTATTATTAGTGTCTAGTCGAAATGTTGTTGGTGGCACCATGTTCCTTGTTAGAACAAAGTGATTTTGTGACCATGGAAATTGGGATCTTGATAAAGAATTGAGAAATTAGGAGAAAAGTGGAGAATGGAAAGGTTGGACCATAGTGAGGGGCAAGAGAAAAGAGTAGGGCCACATAAAGTAAAAAAAAAATGTAAAATTTATTTTCTCCACATTGGATGTCACATGCATTTTAACGTATATGTGTTAACAAAAGTTGACGAATGACCTGAATTGACCCTCTTTTTTAACAATTAGTGACTGGATAAATTGAGAGTTGGTGACTGAAAATCTCAAAATCAACATAGTTAGTGACTAAGCCGTGGACATATCCCTTAAAGGAACGACATATGTCAGTGAAAGGGTCATAACAAAGAGAGAGCTAAATGGGATTTGGCGTTGGGACCCTGAGTTGAAACTTTTGTTGTAAAATAACAAATGCCCCCAACTTACAGAACTTGTTTTTACACTATTAGACCAAAATAATTAAATTAATGGTTCAACTGTTGATCCATGGTTGAATCAGTGATCCAATAATTCAGTTCTTGATCCTTGTTACCTCAATGTATGTATTTAATTTATTCTAAACCCCTAAAACGGGATCCACGTCTTCGAGAAGAAAGTGAACAAAGAGTTTTTCTAGGGTCATTAGGAGAAACTTGTTTAAAGGTGTGGCTGGTTAGGAGGCATGCGTATTGGACTTGTCTAGGCGGTATTGGGTCATACCAAGTATAACTAGAAGTCCACTGTGTTAGCTTTACCTTAGTGTTTGGTACTTGGGTAGATAGAAAAGTGGAGGTGGGCTCCAGAGGCCCAAGAGTTATAAGCAAGAGCAAACGGCCTGGAGATCAATCGGGTCGACTTTGGTCGGTTTTCACAACATTCCAGCATGACTTTTATACGAAAAGCAATCGTGAATGCATCCAATTGGGTGGATGTCGGTATCGGTCAGTTTTGACAACGTTCCAGCTTTGACTTTGTACAAAAAGCAATCATGAACGAATGCCTTTGTCTCCGTGAAGCACGTTTATGGGGCTCTGAATCTGGGAGGAAGCCTCAGAATGAGAGAGACTTGAAAGGCATAAAAATTTCTTAAATGTTGAACCACGGCAATCTCCAATCAAAGCTTCTTGACTGTCATGGTAGAAACAAAAGTTGGGTACCACATGGTTAAAAAGGAAATACCTTATTCATCCCTACCCAAGAAACAAAGCTTGTTAATTTGTTAATTGGCATAGTCCCTGGTTAGTAGATGTGCAAAGGAAAATGGTACATAGACATGGTAGGATACAGCTAATGATGTGAACATTCAAATTAATTTGATGCAAGGAATCTTGGATTACATTTTAGTAATTTTTTTGTCATTGTTTCCTTAATTGTTTCTATTTCTCTGTCTCCAAGTAACCAAGCCCATCTTAAAAAAAAAAAAAAAAAAGTAAAAAAAAAAAATGAAGAAGAATGGTCAAAACAAAATTTAAATAGCTTGGTATATATTTAAGCTTTTTTTTTTCCTTTTCCTTTTTCTTTTTTTTTAAGGTGGGTTGAAATAATTAATGTAATTTTAGGAATAACCGCATACAATTGAAAAGATTCATGGGACATGGCCCCAAGAAGGAAAATTTAAGTTGAAGTATATTCTTTGATAACTTTACTTTGCGGTGATCCTTGGCCTCCATCATACCAACAGAGAAGAAAAAGTAAAAAAAAAAAGTGAAAATTTGAGTCCTCAGGATGAAATCGTCACCCAATCCAATCGCTACAAATGATGCAGCTATTCATATTTTATTTATTTATTTTTAGCTCCTTATGATAATTCAGCTATTAATATCTATCATTGTCACCCAAATAGATCGAAGACGCAAACCTAATGACAAGCCTGTTTACGTTGTCAACTTCCTAGGGACAGACCTTGAACTCAAGACCAGAGCCACTGAGCTTTTCCTCCATGACATGGCTCAACTGTTTAACCATTGAAGGGGAGAAATAGTTAATCCAGTCACCCACCTCACCTTTCCTGAAGAGATGCTTATTTTCAGTGTTCATTATAGACTTGCCGGATTTGTTTACCTCCAAGTCCTTCAGCTTCTCAAAACTGCAAAGCTTTGCTATCTCATCAATGATTCCACCTCTCTCCTCCTCCATTGAGAAAGGGCAGCCCAGAAACTTGGCTAGATTCTTCAAATGAAATGTGACATCTCCTTTCAAATCCTCGTACTTCAAGAATAGCACCTTGTCTGGTCTGTCCAGGCTTTCTCTCCAATACCCCAACATGTGGTCCCAGAAAGGACCAAAGCCAATGGCTCCTTTGCAATACATATCAAAAGCATCCTCAAATGAAAGTGGTGTTTGAGATTTTGGTCTCAAGTTGTTAGTAAAATGCCAAGAGGAGATGAAAGTATCAAAAGGGTTTCGACAGATGTAAACAATTCTGCAATTAGACTTCTTTATGGATTCGTGCAGTGAAGCAAATGGAACATGGGTGGCAAACATCCTAGGCTCTGGAAGCCTCGACAGATCAGGTACCTGCTGGTTGTTTGCATAAAGCTTGTACTCAAAGAAGGGCACCAGATCATGAGGATTGGACGAAAGCAAAGGGTGATTATTGCTTGAAACCGCGAATCGAGTGCGGTTGACAACCGCAAAAGCCAAGGCTTTGAGCCACGTAGTGCCTGACTTGGGCACAGTGGCTAGAAGAACATCAGTGTCCCTTGCTTGGAAATCTCTCTGGAAATTGATTATAGCTTGGATCTCCCTTGCCTGGCACCAAAACCCCTGGAATTGGTAGATGTATGGGGTTCTCCAACCTCTCTCCCTGGGAAGCGTAAGCAGCAACTCCTTGCATTCATGGCCTAGCAAACTCTCTTCACAACTTTCTTTCGTCCCCTCTTCATTCTTCTCTGTGACGTGCGGGATGCCACCCAAGTTGGCTGTGGCGGCGTTGGCAGAGGCTGGCATGTTTGTGTTTGATTGTTCCGTGGTGGAAGAGATGTGCCCGTCATGTCGATTCTAGCGCGAGGCACCCATTTATTTATACTGCTTTCCGAGCCCGCCAGCCCGCATTTTAATTTTCATTTGCCGTAGGCTCTCCTCGTGAAAGATAAGGTACCGCGTCGAGGAAATGTCGACGCTTTTATGCACGTGCTTCAAAATCCAAGGAATCTTCGTTGTGTTGTGCACCATTTCCAATGGCAATTTCCGACTCATTTACCCTTAAACAAAAAAAAGAATGTATTATATATTAAATTATATTATATATATTTTAATAAATTATAAATTTATTTTACTAATTATAATTTTTTTAATAATATATTAAAAAATTAATTACAATAAAAATTTAAATTATCAATTAATATTTAAAAAATTATTTATATATTAAATTTTAATATTAATAAGTGACTAAGTGATACATAAGAAGACACACATATGTAAACAAAATTAAGTGTTTACTTGGGTAGGATAAAAAAATTCCTTTTAAATGTTCTTATTATATATATATATTATATATATATTTTGGGATTTCTTGATACCTATCACTTTCGAAGGTTGTCGACAACAACACGTTATAAATGGCGATAGCTAAATTATTGATGGTTTTTATTATAGTAGAAAATTTTCTAAGTATATTGTAAGGTGTGAAATTGACAACAATTTCCACGCCGAAAAATAATCGAGGGATAGCTTCATTTTTTTTATTAAGAAAAACAATGAAGTAAGTAGTGTCACACCTGATTTCAGATTCACATCAAGGTTAATGGTGTGGTAATTTTTTTCCTTTTAAATAGAAAATTTGAAAATTCAAAAAATACAAAAAAATGGAAATTAAAAAATAAAATAAATCTTTGAAAATTTTTTAAAAAAATCTTAAAATTTTTAAAATAAGAAAATCCCAAAAACTCCAAAATTCCAAAATTTTTTTAATTTTTTTAAAAAAATACAATTTTGAACGAATGAAATATTGTAAAGAATTAGGCAATAATAGAAAAAAATATCCAGCTGATTTGTTCGTATTTTTAACTTTTTAAATAATTTTTATATTTTTTTAATTTTCAAAATTTTTGAATTTTTATTTTGAAAATTTAAAAAAAAAAAAAAGGATTTTTCTCATTTTCTTAATTTTTATTTTTTGTTTTTGTAATTTTTAGATTTTTTTAATTTAAATTTTTTTTAAAAAAACTTTTTGGAACTTTTGGAATATTATTAACTTTTTATAATTTTTAAATTAATAGAATTTTTTTAAATTTATGGATTATCATATTGTTAATGATGTGACATTGATGCTAATATAAAATATGATTTGGTAACTGCATGCTTGTCGCAATTTTTAAATAATAAAATAAATCAATTTGACAACCAAAATAATGTAGGTAGTCTATTTTAAAAAATAAATACATGAACACAAATTAAAATATGGGGTAACTTGGTAAGTGAAATTTTGATTTTCGTAGTACTTTTTTTTCATTAGGAAAAAGGTAAGGAAAAATATTTAAATGAAACAAATTCCAAACCTTGAGGGAAAATCAAGTGTTTTGCGTAGAAATGAACCTCTCTTTTGGCTTTTAGAAAACAAAAGTCATTTTCATGGTCCAATTAATTAATGTTAGAAAAAAAGAATATGTTACCTATAACCTATTGAATTGACCTTTAACGTCAAATTAATTTGATGATGCAAATCATAAAGAAACAATTATATTCAACACTACTTCAAAACATTGACATTGTTTTGGGGAATAAAAAAAACAAAAAGATTAATTTGTTCTATATCACAATTAGATAATACATATAAACTTCTTTTAAACCAAGAAACACAAGTTTATATGAAGGTTACAATGACTAAGATTAAGTTACCTTGTGCAAACGAAGTCACGATAGAATTATAATAAATTATGTTTTAACTTCATATGATATAAAAATTAAGTTACAAATCCATGAAACATAAAATAATTTAATGTAATGCATAAAAAAACCAAAAAAAAAAAAAAATTCTTTTACTATTATGTAGGGTTACAAGAAAATTTATATAATATTGTAAATATAATACAATTTTTTAAAATAATATTTTTTAAAAATATTTGTAAGTATGGACAATAAAACTCTAAATATAATATAATATAAAGTTTTTAAATTTCCAAATAATATAAATATCTTGTACACATAATATAAAATTTTTAAATATGATTGTTTATAATGACACTATTTTAATGATATATTTATTTATATATCTATTTTAATATTTTAATAAGAATTATCAAGGATAAAATTTGTCACTTACATTGCACTTTTTTATAAAAGTAGTATTATAAACTTAGCATATTCATTTTAGTAATGTGAAATTTTCACAAATTTAACAACACCACTTTTCTTTTTTACTTTTAACATGAGAATATTAAATTAAGTTTTATATTGGAAGCTAATTAAGTTATTATTATTAAGAGTCTTTGACAAGCTCATCATAAACCTAAAGGAGAACTGACTATCCCATAATATGGCTTTATCCGCCAACAATAAGGCTACCTATCTTGCTCTTAACACCACCAAAAGAGATCTTCCCTTATGGGTGGCATCAAGAACAACATTTGCACCTAACATAAGTACATTCTACTCCTCTATAGCCTTTGAGAGGACATCTCTTCATTACCATAAGGCATCAAATTTGAGGGATAAGACCAAACTACATGCCAAAAGGTTCTTGGTGTGCTTCTCAAGTTATATATTAGCCAATAAGGACTCGTCAAACCCCATTATAAATATTCATGATCACTTACCTTAAGGTAAACTTATATTCTTTCCAGTATTCATCTTTCATATTCTTAGAAAGTCCTTATTAACATAGGTATCAAAGTGTTGATCCTTGGCAACAATCTAACACCTTATAGTCTTTTCCTTGTCTTGTAGGTAATAGACACTCTACCAAAACTACCATTATCATTTGGCATTATTTGTGGGAACCAAAACATTGTGTCTCTTCTCTCTTTCTTATTTAAACCATATCTTAGCTTCTTTCTTTTTTGGTGACTTGCAAGCCATTTTGATCTTTAACCATTAAAGATGATTCTTTTCTACCCAACTTTAACAATAATGCCTTTCCAGCTATTACCTTTATCCCTTTCAATGACCAACCACCCCAACTTAAATATAAGTTTAAGCCATGGAATAGTAGATTAAGACACTCATTGCCATAGTGGCATCCTTGGTTAAGGAATGGAGAAACCCAATTTGTTAAATCTCAAAATCTACCTTAAATTAAGAAAGACATGCACCTAAAGCCCCTACCTTAAAACTCCCCTAAAAACCCAAAATCACAACCCAAGCCTAGCTGATGGTAATAACATATTGCCTCTAGCACTACCAGAGATGCTAAACCTAGCCTTCTTTCAATGACTGATGGTTCAAAGATTGTCCTTCTCTCCACTACATAGGTCTTGAGGACATTATTCTATCATTTCTAGGTAAGAGAATAATAGGAGCCTTTGAATTATAGTATGCTTGACACTATAAGGGCTTTATATTAGAAATGACTAGGAGAATCCTCTAGATAAAGATGAAGTTGTGAAATAAGTTAAGAAATTAATGCATTAAGTAGCTTGCAAAACAATAGACCCCCATGCCTGCGCAAATAAGTTTTTAGTTCTTTTAGAATTAATAAATGACATTAGCTCTTCTTATTATAACTAAGAAACTTAAACTTTACTTTTAAACTCATAAAATTATTATTCTCATGGATTAACCATTGATGTTGATCCTAAAGAAGCTTAATGTAAATGAGGAATGCTACAATGATTTATGGAATTAGGAAAGTTTGGTGTCCATTTCTAACAAAGAAAAACTATAAAGGGTTATGTGCTAGCATAATTTATCAATGAATGTATTAGGTTTAATTGAATCAAAACAACTCATCAAGCCCTAAATCATTGGTTTATACATGTTGATGCATCTTTTAAAAAAGATGGAAAATAAGCTAGAATTGTGTTCTAAGGACTTGGGAATTTTATCCTTGAATATGTTTTAATGTTTTATTTTGCTCTTTCAAATAGTGAAGATGAATATGAAGCACTCATCATCAGCTTAGAAAATGGAAAAGACTTTTAAAATCAAAATATGAAGATACATAATGACTTTCATCTAGTCATAGGCCAAGTCATGAAAGAATACAAAGAAAGGGAAAAGACCATGGTCAAATATCTATGAAAGGTGAAGGAAATTTAGGAAGAGAACATTTAAATTTCACCCATCTTGGAATGGTGCCAAAAGACTAAAGAACATTTTAACAAATGAACTTTACATATTTTCATTCATCTTAGAATGGTGCTGAAAGACTGGTCATAATGGAGACTTTAAAATGGCCTAACTACAAACTCATGGCAATAGACACCATGCCCATCTAATTAGGACCAACATGGATGGACTTAATTATCAAATACCTAGAAACAACCAAACTTTTAGATGACAAGTCAAAATCATGAAAAATCAAATACAAAGCAACCTAGTACACCCTCTTAAATGAAAGACAATACAAAAGGTCTTTAATGCACAAGCTTTTCAAATATTTGACTAAAGAAGAAGACAATAATGTCTTAAGATAAATCCATAAAAGAATATGCAAAAACCACATAAAGAGAAGGGTAATGACAACTATAGCCACAAAGCAAGGTTTTTACTAATTAATAAGGAAAGAGGTCTCATTAGAATTGGTTAAAAAATGTGATAGCTATCAAAGGTTCATAAACTTGCTATAATTACCTATTACCCAACTCATCCTAATTCTTGTTCCATGGCCCTTCGCTTAATGGGGTTTTGACCTTTTTAACCTATTCCTAATTATTACAAAAGGAAGGAAATTTGTGGTTGTAGCAATAGATTATTTCACCAAATGGACAAAAGAAAAACCTTTGGCTATAATAATAAAGGCCAACATGTTGAAATTTGTTTGAAAATCTATTATTTGCATATTTGGAATCACCTAAATTATCATCACAGATAACGAGAAACAATTTGATAATGCTAAATTCATAAACTTATATAAAGACTTGGGTAATCAATAAGCAAGTGGAGGTTCCTACTAAATCCATTATCCAAGGGTTAGAGAAGAGACTTAGCAAATCTAAGGGATAGTGGTTAGATGAATTGCTTATTACCTTATAGGCTTATTGCACCACCCAAGACCAACTATTTGGGAGACCTTATTTAACCTAGCATTTAGAACAAATGTTATGATCTTAGCTAAAAAAGGAGAACCTTACTATTGCCTTAATAATATTCAAAGGATGTTAATGATGATAACCTAAAGGTTAGCTTGGACCTAAGCCAAATAACAAGGCATGTCAACATGATAACTTACTAATGAAAAATGACTAGTACCACAACAAGTATGTTTAGGAACAACTCTTTAAGAAAGAAATTTCGGCCCCTCGCAAGTGGAAGGTTAGCAAAAGCAAATAAGGAATGAGCAAATTGTCACCAAATTAAGAAGGCTCTTATAAGGTGGTTAAAGTTATCCAACCTAGAAGCTACAAACTCGAGCAAATGGACAAAACTCCAATTCCTAAAGTTTGAAACTCTTTTAGTTTGAAAATGTATTATTAGTAATTCTTTGTTTTTTTCTTTCTTATCTCCAACTACAAGAACATGTACTCAACCTAACTTAAAAAAATCAATGAAGTATAGAGTTTTCTCAATAAATGTAATGCAACTAAAAGATCTAGCTAAGACTCCTATCACCTAAAAAGCTAGTCAAGACACTAGGCACCTAAAAGACCTAAAGATATGAGGACAAAAAGACTTGATCGACTAAGACTATGGACACCTAAAAGACTTGATCAAGACATTAGGCACATAAAAGTTCCAAAGATATGGGTACCAAAAGACCCAACTAAGACATTGGGCACCTACAAGTCCTGGGAGCCATACATCTAAGAGACCTAAAGATATGGGCATTAAATACCTCACTAATACATCTTTATTTGGCTAATCAAAGATATAAGAATCTAACTCTACCTAATCACCCGTTTTGATAGAATTAATAAACAATAGTTATAATTCTAAAGATAATGGACTCTAATTAGTGTCATATGGTGTGTGATTACAACTGACATCGTTGATATGGGGAGAACTGACCCCTTTGCTAGAAGAACAACACAGAGAGAGTGATTGTCTCTCTCTTGTTAAGAAAATATATATCATATATTTTTAATATATTAAGTCTTTTTTTTTTCTTTCCTCTTGTTAAAAAATATGTTTTAAATGTTAAGTTTCCAATCACAAGTGGTACTTAATTCAAAAATTTTTGCCAACCATTCTCAATTAAAGTAAATAATCACAACTAAACCGACATCAAAGTCAATTTAGTTTGATAGCCACCTCAACCATGTACAATGATTTAGGAAGAAAGGGGAAAGCTCGGAGGTAATTCCAACTATCACCGTCCTTCATTAAAATAATAACAATAAAAATAAACCGTCAAAGTCCAAAATTTTCAACATGATTTGAGAAAAAAATATCTGGGGTTGATGAGACCTTAACTGCAGTTCCGTGGGTATCTCATTTCCCAAGAGAAAAACAGAGAGTCATGTCCTGGGAAAAGGTTGATTGCGACGTAACATTTTGAGGCAATCGAGAAATTGAGACAGTGGTAGGCTCCAAACACCTGCCTTATTAAAATTTACGAAGAATTTAAGAGTTAAAAATTTTATTATTATTATTTAATTATTAATTATAAAATTTAAAAATAAAAATATTTAAATTTTTAATTTTAATTTAAAAAAAAATAAAAACTTTATATGGGTCGTTCTGGTGTCTGATCATTTACGTAGCTGACGACTCGCAATGAATGACTAGCAGTCATATCACATGTGCAAAGGAGGATGAAACAAAAAACACAAAAAGCAGAAGAAGGTTATGGGAGTGCGTGCTTTTTCTTGATAAAGCATGAGAGCGCAAACGGTCCCAACACCGCAAAAGAACATTGACAGCAAACAATGATTTCAAACACATCATCCCCCCAACAGCCTCCCAACATGTGGTTGAAAAACTGGCATGGAACATGATGGGCATGGCCCTTTGGTCCATGTACAGATAACGATTCCTCACGCACAGATGATTGGTCGACGTAGAATTATAGGTTTTTAACATATGAGTTTTAAAAAATAAAAAATTTTAATTAAAGTCTAATTAAAATTTAAAATTAATTAAATAAATTTATATACTATAAAATTATACTTGTATTATATTAAAAAAAATTAGTGAAAGGAAAAGAAAGTAAGGGAATTTTTTTTATTATTTTCTCTGTGTTTGGAAAAGTGTAAAAAAAAGAAAAAAAAGGGTTAGATGATGAGATGAAAAATGGTTAGGTATAGTTCATTCCTGAAGCAGTATTTTATAATGGGAAATTTTTAAGAAGGATTGATGGTAAGCTTTAAACATTTATTTATCAAATATCCTCTGGCTTGTTCCAACATGAATGGGATGAATTCACTCGAATAAAAGGTACATTTTAGTTTATTATTAGCAAGTTTAGTTACTCGACCATATTGTTTAAGCATTAATCTAGAATGAAAAGGGTAAAGCTAGTTTTTATTCCTGTTTTCATATCTCAAATAAAAGCAACGTTTTACTTTTGCCTTTTCACCATGCATTTAAAAGTTGTAAATCACTATTAAGTCATAAACTATCATTTCTCTTTGTTTACATGAGGATTAGCAATTAATCTTTGGCTAATTGTTATGTCATTAGTCAAAAAAGAAGGGGAAAATAAATAAATAAATAAATAAAAGAAGGCTTGAGGAGCACGTGCTTGATAGAGGGGTCCTTGGGGTGGTCCAAGTGCAATGCATATGAGAAAAATCGATGGACACAAAAAAATAGTGGGCTGAGTGCTTGCTGCCCATTCGAAATATCCTTTGCGGTGGTTGTCCATTCTGTGTTTGCTTCTCTTGTCCCTTTTTCATAAAACGAGTGAAAATCGTGCTTAATTTATGAAAACATATGTCCCCCACAGGAAAGTAGACCTTAAGGTACAAATATTCGCTGTGTTGATAAATCATGTAGAAATTAAGTTCGTGTACCGCTTTGAGTTTATTCCCAAAGTAAGAAAAGTCCGATTTTGCCACGGAAAATTTTGATAAGGTTTGATGATAAGCTTTAAACAATTATTTGTGAGCTTTTTAACATTGACTTGTTATAAAAAAACTTTAAGATATTGAATTAATTGATTTAAGCTATTTATATGTCTTTTTTTTCTTTTTCTTTTTCTTTCTAAAGTGGGATGGTTAAAAATTATAGAGATATCTATCAAGTAAATACATAACAAAATTAAAGATTTTAAAATTTGATTTTTGATATTGAATTAGTTGTTTTTCATTTATAATTATAGAGCTAGTGTAAATGATAAAATTGTTACTATAATATTTTTTATTCTTTTTGTTTTAACCTTTTGGGCAAGTTGTCACAAATTATCATTATTCTAATTTTTCTAGTTTCTAATGATGATCTATGTAGACAATTGTCAACAACTTTTTAAACTTTTTTTAAGGAGCGAGAAACTAAAAACTAATACTATTGTGTTAGAATTAATCTCTATTAGGCAATAAGAAAGATGAGTATCTAATGGATTATCACTCAAACCCTAACAAGGAGACGTGCCGATTTTTTATAAATTACACTTTAGTTTTTTTTTTTTTTTTAAGACCTCATATTTGACTTTAAAAAATTTTTTAGATTGTCCAATTAAGTCTAATTTAATTTTAACTCAATAGGATCTTAATATGTTGTCAATAACTATAAATTATAATCCTAAAATATTAGATAAAATAAATTATTTTAATTTTTTATTAATTTACTAATTAATCAATTCATATTCATAAATAATAATTGACATTAAACTATATGTCATGATTATTCAAATGTTAGGATTGTCAAAAGGTGGTTTGATATATATCTTCAATATACATGTTCTCTCCATTAATTCAATCCTTTTATTATTTTAATATTCTATTTAGATATAAAATATAAAATTAATATTTATTACATCTTATCTAATTACCTTTGTTTTCAGTTGTAGATCATTGACTTCATAAATAAAGATTTTAACTCCTTATAAAATACTCATTCTACCTTGACTAAAGAATTTCTTAAATTAATATTTATTGATTATAGTAGAACATTATCATTTGATTACTTTAAAATGATAAGTCCTTTATTGTTCATTTAATTATCAATATATAGTTCATATCATGATTAATGCAAATACTCATAAACAATCATTGATTATGACAATCTAAAAGCCTAATTGGAGCATAATAATTTTGATATGAGATAAGTTGTGTCAAATCTTGTGTTATTTTGATATGTTAACATAATTGAGTGATTATGTTGTTAAATATGTTTGTCCATATAATATTATTACCATATGTTATAAAGTGTTTGTATGTTTATTGCACTTTGACTTTAAGGATTGACTAAAAAAAATATTAAAGTTTATATGATTCAATTAATTTTTTGGAAAATTAAGTTTGTATAGGTGAAATTTAATTTAGAAAATTAAGTTTGCATTATCAAAACTTAATTTTAAAAAATAAATTCACGATAGTAAAACTTATTTTTAATGACTCTTTATGCTAGTGAAATTTTTATTTTTTGTAGCTTACAACTTAATATATACATACTAGAAGATCAAAAGAAAATTCAAATGCCCTATAAGAAAATAATTTGTTAGTCCATATTAGAGATTATTATAGGCAAAGATTAAGATGGACAAGGCTTTTCTAATTTGAAAAAAAATACTCATTTTGATAAGAAACTAAATATCTCATTGTTGGAAATTTTTTTTTTTTTTTTGATCTAGGCAATGTTCACCATTTTAGCTTAATAAGTGAAAAAAGGTCAAGGTCTCAGAATTTTTAAGTTGCATGACATTCACTTCTTAACTCTAAAAGGAAAGGAATTAGAACTAAAGAATCCTACCTAAACCAATTTTGAAAGCTTTGAATATCAAGTTTATGTGTTTTATAGTATAAGAACTAAAATAATACTTAAATTTTTTTTGCCATACAAGGAAGGTTTCTTAGCTAGTGTATCTTTTACCCAAATTGATTTGGAAAATCAATTTCTTATGATGGTGCCTTATAAGGACATATCATCGCCCTTACCTAAATTGATTTGGAAAAATCTATTTAGTACAACTTCACCAATGAAACAATTAATTCTTGATTTGAAAAATGCACCTGACAATTTACTCTTAATTTGGAAAATGCACCAATAGATATGCAATCTTGATTTTGAAAATGTACCAACTAGACCACAAAAACTTGATTTTGAAATTCCAATGGGCATTCGATTCTTGATTCATTTACAATGACTCTTTTTCTAGGGTTTTTGGTCATTATTGACCTTTAAATAACCCCATTTGTAGCAACAAAATGTATTTTTAAAAAAAAAAAGCTTATATTGGGTTATTTTTCGTTTAAAAATTAAGAATGCATAAGAGAGAAAAATTATTATAAGCAAGTAAATCTCTAAAGAAAATTTTGTTACTATAAAAGTGAGAGATCAAGAGTTTGAAAAACATATTTGTGTGAGTGTGTTGTAACAAGGTTGTAGATCTTTGTTGTTTGTGATCAAGGATCACATTATTGCTATAATCGGTCTCCTCTTTGGTGGAGACCTTAATAGTGGATTCGAAATTTTCAAGATGGTGGTCTTAGGGAAAGGATGTGGGAACAAGTGTTTTAGATCTATATAAATTATTGTATTTTATTCTCCTTACACTTAACTATTTTTATTATATGAACTCATACAATGGGTAAGCTTTTTATGATAGCACATTTTAATTATTTTAATTTTTTTTAGCTAATTTGTTACTAGTTTTATGAATTAAATTTGTTTGATTTATTTTTTTGTCTTTAGTTAATATTAGTATTATTGTAATTGTATTAATCCATTTGCATACCATGTTGGATTTTTATTTGATATAAGTATTTTATATTTTATGTTACACACATTATAGGTATGTGTTTTTCTTTAACCCAACTCACCATTACCTTTTAAGTATTTTTGGACTCAACAATTGGCATGGAACTTAGTCTTTAAATCATTGGCTTCATTGCCTGAAGTTGATCCATGACTTCCTTTCCACATATGTGTCACTTTAAGAGTAATAACTCTCTTAGACTTCCTATCTTTGATAGCACAAATTTTAGTTTTTAGAAAACTAAAATAACTATATGCCTTTAATGTTATGATTCTAGTACTTGGCTCATTTCTCAAAACCCTAAAAGAATTAACAAAAATAAGAATGGAATTACTGTTGATAAACTTAAGAGTGAGTACACCTTAGGAGATTTCAAAACTAAAATCTTAACTCTAAAGCTAAATACTTGTTTTATTATGCTATAAACCCAAATGAATACAATCATATTTCTTCTTATTAGTCAACTAAAGAGATATGGGACTATGTTGACATACAAGGGAACCACCCAAGTCAAGGATACTAAGATTAATATTCTTATACATGACTATGTATTATTTGAAATGACCAATGATGAGAACATTATTTAAATGTATCAAAATTTACTAATATTGTTAATTCTTTGAAAAATATTGGAAAGAACCTTAATAATGTAGAACTCATCAAAAAGTTATTAAGATCACTTCACAAAATCATGGAACCCAAAAGTAATTGCAATTTCAGAATCAAAGGACCTAAACATGTTGCCTTAAATGAATTAGTAGGTTCATTACTCATATACAAAATGACATTCAAAAAGAAAGCTAGAGAGAAAAAGAAAGGCATTGCATTTAAGTTTTCCAACTCAGCTAGAGGAGTAGTTGAGGATGATAAAGAAAAAACAACATGGTAGAAAGTAATTTAGGCAATCCATGAAACATAATAGAAGAAGGAGATTGTTATAAGTGTAATAAAACTAAACACATTACATAAATTATCTTAGCAAGAAAAATGGTAAGAAGTTGACCAAGGAAGCATACAAGGCCACTTGGGACGATTCTAATGATTTAGATGACAAATCCTTTTATGATAAAGCAAACTATATGTGCTTTATAGGAAAAGGTGATGAGGTAAACTTTAGCTATGAATTTTTTGATGATATTAAGCTGATTGGCATGCTTGAATACATGAATAAGGAAATGTTCAAACAAGTAGTCAAATTTAGTGATCCCAATTTTCACTTTAAAGCAATAGAGTATGAAAATGAGATCTTGGAAAGCAAAAGTGAATCACTCTTATAAGAGAATGAGTATTTGCAAAAAGTACATGATGTTGCTTTAAACAAGTTTAAGAAGGAAAATATTCTTTTAACAAAGGAAAACTAAAACCTCTAAAATTCTCTTTTAAAGTTTGTTAAGGGAAAAGATAGGCTTAACTAGTTATTTTGTTCTTACAGTTTGACTAGAAAATCATTTTAACATAACCACCACATATATAGTGGTATAGTTGGCACCTTTTCCCATATTTCTTAACCTTCTATGCACAATTTCATTAAAGCATCATGTTCATTCTCATGTGAGAAATATCATATTATAAGTCATTATTATGGTGATTTTGGATATATGATTGATGCATGCAACATTAAAAAAGGCATTTATGGCATAAAAAATTTTTATGGTAATGTAAAAAATATCAAAACTTATCTAAAAAGGTCCGAATAAATTTGAGTACCTAAAATTAAATAAAACTTATACAAGTACGTTTGAAAAATTTGGATGAAGCAAAAGAAGAAAAGGTACTTGGAAAGTCGTTTGTCCATCTCTCCATGAATTTAGGGGAGGAATCCTTAGTAGGAATTGCTTGCACCATTTACTAAACATCATAGATGGAAAATATTGCCATCTAATGGCTCAAGCTATTCTTATTTGATAAATTATTTACTTTTTTTATCACAATGAAACTAATTCATGCAAAACACAAAAGAACAAACTTTCCCCTTCTTCTTTATCCTTAATCTAGCCAATACAAAACATTTTTCACAATATGCCTTACCTTTTCCTATACACAAACTTATTTGTTCATAAATTTTTGACAATACATCTATAAGAGAAGAACATCACTAACCAATGGATGAGACAATTCATCAAGTAATCTAATGATAGGAATGATGGTGAAAATATAAAACGAAATGTCTACCATGGCTCAATTTTTGCTTCAAAAAAGGAATTAGAGGAAGGAAAAAAATTTCATGTAGCTCTACTTCAAAAAAATTAACAAAATTTTGAAGAAGGGTTTTGATTTCCAAAATTACACGTGATATTGTCTTTAGTTCAAATGGAGATATCAAGAAACTAAGATGCAAATCATATAAATTATAGGTGCATTTTATTTTATTTTATTTTTTAATTTAGAGTTTATGTACATGAAATAAAAACAATTCTCGATTTGACCCAAATATCATTACACCGTCTAAAAATTAGCTAGGTGGTAGGTAGGTGTTTTTTTTCTTTCTTTCTTTTTAGATAATTGGTAGGTATGCAAGTTAAAAAAGAAAAAAGTATATTTAGAGTTTCTGCTTGCTAATAATATTCAATTATTTATATAAAAATTGTTAAATGAAGTCCAGAAGATTAGGATAATTGAAATAAATTGAAGCGCACGCACTTGTATTGACCCAACAAAACAAAGTTAATATGAAAAATTAGAAAAACGGTATAAATGTTTTTTTTCTTTTTCTTTTTTTTTATATGAGTTTCATTTGTCGACCAAAGGTGCTAAGCAAGTTTTACATTGTGCGTGTGTGTGTGTCATGATTCCTACGCATATAAAGTTGTTAAGCAAACATTTCCAATTGGTTTCGACTTTTAGCCCTCGTCCACGAGAGAAAACGTCATGGAAATATTATTGCCAACCAAACAAAAAAATATTACAGTGTCCCTCAATATAAAAGTTAATACACTTGAATTGACACTCACTCTTTAGGGTACTTATAGTTTCACATAAAAAGCTAACAAATTAGCATTCATTCTTTTCGCCAAACTCAGAAGCCTTGCATATCATACCCTCTACAAGCCACACAAAAGCTTACAAGCCTTTTGACAAGTTGTCACCAATTACTTAAACTCGAGACTTGTTGAATCAAAATTTCAAGTAAATAAAGAAAAGACAGCAATGTTATTGACAAAAAAGACAAAAAACCAAAAACAAAATTCAAGTTAATTTGACCTTATACTATTTTCTTGAAGAATACAAAAAAAATAAAAAATAAAAATAACATTATCTCAAATCTCTTATGGAGAGAGTCTTTCTCAATTAATAATCTATATTATGACAATTAGTAAGACAACTCTATCATTAAAGATGTCCAGAGCAGATTAATGCCTATTTAAATAGAATTCGTGTCGGTAATCAATCACAATAATTCAACTGAACTTCAAAAGTTTTAAATTTAAGTGGCTTCAACAATGGCCTCATTTGAGTAGACTGATAATTATCTAAGTCAAATCTATATTGATCATTAACCATAATGATTCAACTATGTTTCAAAAGTTTCAAATTTGAGTGATTTCAGCAATGATATTATTCAGATTATCTTCAAATGATATTATTACTATAACATTTTAAAAAAAATTATCTTCCAGGGTTCAACAAAGTGTTTATTCAAAATTTAAAGCACTTTAATTAAGTTCTTCATTTTAATAAATATCAATTTCATTATCTTTTATTCTTTCAAATTTTTTGTTTGCATTCCATGGAGACAGTCCAAGAACAATTTGGAGATAGTAATGATAATAGAGATGATCTATCCTGTGACTCTGGACATTAAAAATTCCCAAAATATTAAATTTTCTTACTTATAATCTTTTTTTTAGCAATTTGGTTCCTAAAATTGTATACAAACCATCAACAATAGTGATTTATATAAAGAAAATTGACATGAGCTCTTCCCCTTCTTGATACATTAACATTGATGTGAACATATTCTCATTGTTAACTTCATTAAGTCCTCCAGGAAATCTTCTTTCAGTAGGTTTGAACCTTTTAATTCAGTATGTCGTAGATGAGCGAAAGGGGTTGCTAGAAAAGTAATCTCTGCATTTTCCAAGTCTTTTGGTTATCTTCCCAGCAGCGACTTTGCTATAGCTTCATTCTTAAAACACTTTCCGGCACGCAACACAGGTGTGATTTTAGCCAGCATGCCTAAATGAAGGTAACACTTGGTCAAGAACCTTGGCATTTGCCATTGTCAACCATTCGCAATTCACTCACAGTAGTAGTAGACTCCATGAAAATAATCAAATTCCTGACCTATCCGTGCTTTCCATTCCCCAGGATATTGGCTGTCATTGCACCACATCCATCCTTCCAAGAATATGCTACCCGCACTGTCAAATATTTTGCCTGTGTAGAAACACCTTTGCCTCCTGGCAAATGCTGTCTGAACCATGACCTCAAAGACTTGGGCCACTTCCCTTGGACGACTCTTTCAGTATGTTCTGCCAAGGATTTGGTCCCTTTTTCAACTATCTGGGCTACTGGAAGGAGAGTTTAAAGAGCACACACAAGGTATTCTTTCTGAAATTCCACGACTAGAAAGAAGATATTCATTTTCACATGATAAAGCTGGCTGAGTTCATGGGTTGTCCTTCTCTGTGGAAGAGAGAGAGAAAGAAAGAGAGAGGAAGGGTGTCATGGCTTCAGCGATTAGAGTGATATAGAGGTAAACAAAACTGGTAAGTGCACTTCAGGTGTTGATACTAGGATGTTCTTAAGGAAACATGCAATTAGGGGGATTGAGTGAATCTTCCTTCCCCTGTAATGGCAACCAGATCACTAAAGTAAAACTGGCTGGTTCTGGTTTGATGTAGAAGACTAGTTTGTTACAGAGTTATTGCACTTCTCAGCTACTGCAACTTGGAGCAACCTGATCTTGATTGGTCTGGCATTTGTATTTTGAGGTTAATGAGAAATATACTAATAGCCTCTGATCAAAAGTAGCTCGTAAATCACATTGACCAGTGATAAAGTGCCATTTTTTTTTCTTTTTTTTTTCTCTCTTTTGTG
Source organism: Rhizophora apiculata (assembly GCA_037832385.1). Taxonomy (NCBI): domain Eukaryota; kingdom Viridiplantae; phylum Streptophyta; class Magnoliopsida; order Malpighiales; family Rhizophoraceae; genus Rhizophora; species Rhizophora apiculata. The sequence goes on along the minus strand of CM075429.1, from coordinate 12,305,083 downwards.
TTTTTCATTTTACATTAAAAGCCTAATTCAATGAAATGCCTTGACAATTTCTATTTACTGAGAACAAAAAAGGTGATCTATAACCTAAAAAGGTTTGATCTGAAGCTTAATAACTGAGATGAACAAAAGGAATAACTTAATTGCACATTTATATGCACAAACAGCAATTGCTATGATATTGTAGTATAAACATTTACCTTATCGAGTCCTGTAAACCAAAATTTCAGATTTCTTCACTCCAGTCCATGTAAGCTGCAGACTCTGGCCTTCTAGCTGTCAAAAGAGTTTTCCATGTCTTTTTGAATGGAAGAAGCTGACCTAAATGTAAGCTCTTTGCTACCCAGCTGGCTGACTGCAACAAGGAGATCAAAGTTAAAAATCACAATTGAAAATTGAAGGCTAACTATAATGATTTGGCTAACTTCAAGTGCAGGGGAAATAGATTGGGGGTTCTTTTCTCAAGCACATAAAAGAGGATAGAGGGGAGAGAAAACAAAGAAGCACCGACCACCACTGGTATTTTCCTCTCTGAGGCACAGTGCTTTAAATGGCGTGAGGTCCTATTCTCACCCTCTGCAACAATAGCTCCCACAGATGACTTTTTTGTATCTAAACTCTGAAGTAACATTTGCAAGGTTCGGAACACATGCCCACCTCCATGCTGAGGATTCAGACCATAAGTTATTAGCCAAGCTAAAAAATAACAATAAAGAGTTAGCACAAAAATAAACTCTAGGCCAATCCAGTTATGTTCATGCTGAAATTATGTCTTCATGTAGAGGACAATTTTAAATTTTCCCAAAACTCAGAAATGTGGGAGTCTTGTGCACTGAGATGTGCCCTAAATTTTCCTAGAACCAAGTTCAAGAATATTTTGTTGGCTATATGCTTGACTCTAATGGCTAACATCTAACCATCAAATGCAGGGGACCATTTAACGGAGAGATGTGATGAAACCATTCCACCTAAAAGAGCTTTTAGATGAGGTTTAAGATATGAATCATATCATACTCTAACATGCCCCTTCATACAAAAACTTACATCATTCGGGCTCAAAGTGTGAACAAGCCAAACTTACTTGAGCCTAAAACATGAACAAACCAGTACTCATGATTATTTGATTATGAAGGCCCTGATATCATATCATGAAACCACTTCACATAAAAGTTTAAAAGCTTAAGCTTTTAGGTGTAGTCCAGGATATAGATTATATATTATATTCCAACAAGAATCAATTCAAAATATAAGGATATAAGGATACATTATTTTAGGCATGTAATAAACCTGCGGGACTTTGATATTTTTGATGCTTTTACTGTGAGCAGGAGTCTTACTCTATTTTTTGTGATGACTAAGAATCCATGGATCAGTCTCTATCTACTTTATTCATTTGTTGACTACAATCCAGGCGTCTTAGCATATTTTACTCTGGTTTCTTCTTACTTAAGGATCATATCAAAATATCTCTACATTGAAGGAGTTCTTATTGTTTGGTGGCCATTTGAGAATATTCTTCTATACTTTAGAATTAGATAGCAGTCACTAATTAATAAGTTAAAAAATTATTCTCCAGGTTCTTTTTCTCTCCTCACTGTGTTTCTTCCCTTTTCTTGAAGTTTTACCCATCTTTTTCTTCGATTTCCTCCTTAATGACATTGGAGTGAATAGAAATTCAAAGAAAATAAGAAAAAGAAGAGAGATCCTTACATCAAACTCAAATCATAATAGAACACAATGGTGAAGAAAAAAATGTAGGTGACCCCAATTATAAATTGGGATCAAGACTTTGTTTGCTGTTGAGGAAAAAGAAGGGAGAAAAGAAGGGAGAAAAGGAGAGAAACTCAGTGGAATTTAAGAAGACTAGGGAGGCAGAGGCAGAAAAGGTAGAGAAAGAATGGAAAAATAGAGGGGCTAAGAAATAGAAGCAGAAATGGAAAAGTGGAGAAAGACAAGGAAAAAAATATATTGTCAATTCAATGGACTAGATACTGCACTAAAAGATTCAAAAAGATTATACCTAAGAATAAGATGGAAATAGGAAATAAATAGCATTACTCATCACCTAAAAGATCTAACATAACCTAGTTTGAATGAGAGATTAAAAAATTATAAAGGTTACCTTATTCAGGCTACCTCATTAAATATATATGTAAAAAATAATAATAATAAATCCAAATTACTGAAATAATTTTTCCTATTCTCCAATCTCTATCACATAATTATTTATTTCTTCTTCTGCCATATCAAAAACATACTGAGGTATGCTTGGAAGACATTACATATGAAATAAAACTGTCTTAATGGCATGAAATTGCAGCAACTGGTTGCAGTAAATATTGGGGACTGAGAAAGTTGCTTGGAGAAGAACAATGAGAACAACAATGATTAACAATAATAGCCAAACTAGGTGGTGATTGTGGTAGCAATAGTGGAGGTGTTTTAATGCCTTGTGCTTAGTAGGCTTCTATGGAATTAATGATTAGTTATGTGATTACACTTCTTAAATTTGCCCAGGTTTGATAGGATTTTAAAAGGTTACCACACAATTAATTCATTGTAAATAGAATCTTTATTAATCAACTATCAATATTTGAATACAGATCTAAAATTAACATCTGAAAACCATCTCTTTCTCTTTCATTGACAAATAAATACTAAAGTATTAGTATCTTATATGGATTTTAGGCTACTTTCTTGCAACATATCTCAATTAAAACGGTGAAATGAATTTCACGAACAAAAAGAACATCTGCTTGCATAGTCACTACTAATCATGTCTAACAAAAGATCTCATTCCATAATTAGGCTCACAGGATTCATCAGAAGACTAATCAAATCACCATAAATGAATGTCAATATTCAACAGCAAGGATCAACAAACTAGTTTCTTAAGCCTAAAGTAGTTGCATAAACTAATGTAGATGGGGAGACTATTATTAGATTTTAAGGATCACAAAGAGAGCTGAGGAGAATTCTCAGATTTGTAAAATCAATTTTTAGTGGCTTAGCATAGATAAAATCTTTTACCTTGATTATCATTGCCAATTTTGTGCAGAAATTGTGCTGCCCATGAAGCATTATTCCCACTCCCTCAAAAATGCCTCCCCAGTCACCCTGACGAACTGACTTTTGAATTTTTGTGCAGTTGAGATTAGCCTGATTTGACAAAATCATGTATCTGAAAAAGATTGACTACTAATCAGGAAAAGCACAAATCAAAATTTATATTATGTCATAGTCCCTATACCACATACAGTCCAAGAAGCAGGACAAAACAACTCATTCACAAACTAATGCACAACAGGGGTTTGTGTGGTTTGAGAGTGTCATTTCAGGATTTTAGGATTCTGAGATATGGAGGTTTAAGCATTCAGTACAGTTTAGGAACTACATATGTCAGTAAAGAAAAAGGGTGTTCCAGTGCATGAGACTCTTACATTTGTGGGGTTTGGGGAAGGGTCAATGTATGTAGCCTTGCCTTTGTTTTTGCAGAGAGTTTTTAGGATTGAATCTGTGACCACCAGGTCACAATGAAGTAGCCTTTCCATTAAACTAAGGCTCACCCTTCCACATGTCTTTAATATACATACATACATACATACATATATGCATGTGTGTGTGTTGCACCATACATATATGCGTGTGTGTGTGTGTGTGTGTTGCACCATACATATATGCATGTGTGTGTGTGTGTGTGTTGCACCAAAAAAAAGATTAAAAAAAAAAGAAAAAGAAAAAGGAAAAAGAAGAAAATAGAACATACAGCTAGACATAACAACCTATCCTTAATAAAAGCAGTAGAGCATATCATATAACCTGACCTTTCATTGTCTTTTTGTTGATGGATTTGCATCATGTCAATATACTGGCAGTATTTAGCCATAGTAATTCAAAATGCAGTTGCATATTAATTATTATAGCATTACACTAGAAAAAACTTGTATTGAGGTCTTCAGCAATCAATGCATAAATGCATGATAAACATATAATAGACTTACTTTCCAGGAGGAAGAGCAGAACCTGCTGCTACTGAATCAGAGAGCCAGTGTACGTTTAGAATGAGGGCATTCACTGCACAGCCGTACAAAAATTTGGTGGTTTGTAGCTGGGAAAGACAAGTGACCAAAAGAAAAAAATTTCAACAATCACAAATGTCTGCCAAGGTTGTAATCACTGAGGCCAAGCAAAATGTGAAGTTGATATCTTCAACTAACACAATGCAGCAACACATGTACCAATCTCATGCAGTGAAATGCAACGCTGAAATCCTAACATCATTAAGGCTTTGGGAGGAGTTTGTAGTTGGGAATGAATGGATCATACATAAACTCCAATATGCCTGCTCATGTGGAAGCCTGCTGGGCTGAAAGCATAAAAAAGAATTAAATAAAAAAAAAAAACCCACCTTATCTTGTGCAGAAATTTACAATTTAATTGGACAAAAGAGGGTAGCATGGTTTGATCTCATAACTTCTTGGTCATAAAAATTCCAATATCATGTCAAGAAACCATTTCATTAAAAAGCTTAAGCTGTTGCATGAGGTTGAAGATGGATCATATATTAAACCCCAACATTGTGCTCCTTCTAAAGCATCTGTTCTAGGTAGCAGCATGGGAGAGGAACTTGACTGCTGCTGGCCATAGGAGATGGGGAAAAATCACAGTTAGTCAAGTTAGCTTGTGATTTATGAATCTGTTCTAGGTAGCCAAATTCATGCAATACATATTACTAAATCTGTCCTTGAAAGACAGCCGTAGGATTTGGCTTTTCCAGTATGGGCGTCATGAGTTGCTGGAGCTCTTGGCAAGGATGAGCATAAGTTTGAAGAGTTATTTCTTCTTGTAAAAAGAGAAAGAGTTTCATGACTGATTTCAATCAGAGTTTTTTGGTGGCTTGGAAGAGAACAAATAGGAGAGCATCAAAGAGAGAAATCATCCCTTTCTGTTCTATATTAATTGGCCCAAATGCTTTGTATTTAATCACATCTACTGTATTCTTCATCTGCAGACCTTTTGGTTTTTTTGTTAATTCAATATGCATAGATGTTCTCCTCCAAGTATCACAGTAAGTTTCATTGCAATTTAGTTTCTTACTTCCACAATACCAATTTGAAAAAGTCAGTGAGCTATGCAAAACACAATTTTGGAGTATGAAAAAATAGTGGACACAAAGAGAGAATATGAGAAATACTAGCGTGGAAGAATGCTAAAATAACTGTAGCTGTAAAAACCAACCTTCTTTGAACATATGACAATAGGAAGCTGCTGGGTTGAGTTTGAAATTCTCTTTGCCCTTGAACTTGGTGTAGATGGGATATCCACAAGAACAAAACCACCATACTTCTGTATCAGTCTTATAATTTCCCTTTCCTTTTGACTGGAAAATCCAGTAAGCAAGAAGTCTAGACCATGGAATATCAATCTACTCCCTCCCTCAAGGTGACCAGAACAGTCTTTAAGATCTTGACTTCGAGAGTCAAACTTCAAGTTGGAAATTTTTGATCTTTTACTTGCTCTGTTGATAGAACCTATGTAAGCATATAAACATTAGAGACCTTAAAAACCGCTGAAGGCAAATGAAGATACACATTAGACAAGAAGTAGCATGATCTTACGATTTCTAAGTGAAGTATCCCACTTTGGAAGGTATTTGTATGGTTGAAGCTCAGTATCAACTTCAGGGAAACAAACTCGCTTTCTAACTGGATTTTGACTTTTATGGGGAACTTTTGAGTTAGATTGTAAATTCTGAAATTTCATTATACTGTCTTTTGCCATGTCCCATACAGGATTATTCTCAGAACCCTCCAGATAGCACCGTCTCCTTTTGTTAAGAATAATAGGTGACCTTTTTTGCCCCAAAGGCTGCAAATGCAGATCAGGCACATCTTGTGCATGCTCATTGTGGTTTCTCTTTGATGTGTCCGTTACCAAATTCTTGATCACAGTAGTGTCCTGTCTCTCCTTATTTTCATTAGTACACTCAAATTCATACCTAAATGACAAATTCTCCTTGGAATTTCCCTTATTGAAAACTCTGAAGCAGCCCATATCCTGATCTGGGGAAAGAATGTTGCTAACATAATCTGATGGAATATGTTGATCACCTTGAATTGCATTCCCTTCTAAAGTGGAATCTCGTTTTGGCAACAGTGTGCTATAAGTCTTGAGTGAAGCCAGAGACCTTGAAACTGGGGCCCCCAAAAAATTTCCAGGAGGCATAGCTTGATCATCCACATGGACTGATCCAAGGTCCAGATCTGAGGTTCTCTGCAAATCCTTCATCCTAGGTTGTGCTTTGTGGCTTAAGCAATCTTCAGCTTTAACTTCTCCATCATTCTGGTTCTTAGCTAAAGGGGAACCAACATTCTCTGAGGAGATACTGCAAGGGACAACAGAACAAAGAGGATCTATAGGGGAAAGATTAGAGGAATTAAGTTCTAAGGAAATGAAGACCCCTTCATCAGCTTTATCTTGTAAACCTTCAAACAATATGCTTGACTGTGAAGCTATCTTGAATGTTTCATGTTTGTCCACAACGGAGTTATTATCTGGGGCAATATCAGCAGATTCAGAGAGAGAGCTTGTCTCAACAAACAATTTTGGGATGGTTGGAGCATCTACTTCCTTAGCTCAAGAGAAAAAACAAAAAAGGACAAAAAATCATATACATTGAAATGAGAATTAAGAAGAGAATTTCTCACTTGAATTTTTATTCAACAGCAAGGTATACATATATACATCAAAACAATTCCTTAGCCAGGCTCTAGAATTATGGAGAAAATACTGTCATTTAAGACAAATAAATCAAAAGATACATGAAATCAATAGCTGGACTAAATCCAAGGAATCATGAATTTGATTAGATTTGATTTCTATCATACATCACAAAAGATAACTGAGATGGCATAGAGAATAAATTTTGCAACATTAAGAGTTGCTAAGATAAATAGAGTACATTAGCCCCCCAAAAAAAAAAACGTTTTTTCATTAATTGCACCTAAAGATGACAAATTTTGATTTCAAACACTTTAGTTCCTGAGGCTTTTATTTTATTTTATTTTATTTTATTTTTGGCCTACACTTTATTCTTTTATTCCTTTCACCAGATACAATTAACTTTTCAATCAATTCAAAGTTAAAAACACTGAATTGTCACAACAATTGTCCACAAAAGCACCAAAGAGTTCTGTTTCACCTTTATACTCAAGTCCCTGTGCTTTTTTTTTACATCAAACACTTTTAAAACTGTTGCCTGGAGTGAAATTATTGACAAAGTCAGGGAACTTGTTGTACCTTATCCAAGTAAACAAGACTAACTGACAGGAATGACAGATCTTTTGTAATCAAAGGTGTAGATTTGCTGAATGTAATCCTTAAAGGTGTAGAGAAACTGAAATAAGAGCTGAATTTAAGTAGAAAATTCAAGTTGGAACAACAGAATTAGGGTTAGGATCTAGAGAAAACCATTATTGTCAATATTTTGATAAAATAGCAAATCTGTAAAATTTGTTCAACGAGAAATTAAATCTCAATCCTTGATGAAATAAAACTTTATCTCTCAATTCTTCAGGAAATAAAATTCCATCTAATCTTAGTCATCCATCTATTAAAATAGTCACATGCTAATCACATGACTTCAAACTAAAATAAATAACTAAAACAAAACAAAGTAACAAAATAGCAAAGATGCCCCTGCATCACTTAAACACAAATGACATGCAGTTAATGATGAAAACTACTTTCAGCAATAAATTGACATAATAATACCCAAACTTTAACTGAAATTCTTAGTTACTATTGTGCGTAAGCTTTTGACATTCTATGATCAATATGGTAACAACTATTATCAGAAATTAATGAAAAATATATAAGTGTCCCTCTTTTTTTACTATAGTATAACAGTGTTAGGGAAATATTTTCTTTCTAAGGTTCACAATATGAAGCTTCATGTTTACAAGTGACCTGTGATTCTTGAACTGTTGCTTAATAGGAATAAAGGTAAAGAATTCAAATATGAGAAAAAAAGATAAAAAAATTAAGAACATTCAAACTCCCCCTCATTTCTTACGGATCAAATTTATAGTTCTCACCCAATGAAGCATGCATCTACTTGAAAAATGATACTGGCAGGGAGTCAACAGGAGATAGGAAGAGGATTAAATAATAGATGAAATGCAGCTGAACCTTAGCTGTCCAACCACCCAACCAGCGGCTTCTGAATCTATTTGCAACTGGATATTGGATATTATCTTCTGCTTCTGTAGGGAGGAAAAAAAAAAATATATATATATATATATATAAAAGATCACAGAGATGTTTGCCAACAGTTGAGAAAGAGCTATACAGAGAAAGAAACAGCAATCTCACCTGCACTTTCTGGAATACAAGCATGAGATGAGTGTAAATCACCTTCAAGCTGAAATAAGGTGCCAACCACTAAAAAATCAATTGTTTGAAATCCAGACAGCAATTTGATATCCAAGTATGCTACAAGGTAAAGAGTCCAGAAATACTAAGCCCTAATGGCTAATATTTCATAAAATAGAGAAACAACATAAAAACATAGCCAGCAACTAGAAACTAAAAGTAACTGGACAAAAAATAGGAAAATTTATTCATGCCTTGTTTGTGCTAATAACCAAGAGTCATTGCTGAAAGAATAAGTATTTACCGTTTCCAAAGGCAAATTATGTAAAATTTCCTCAGCTGGATGATGTAGGAAAGTTTCAGCAAGGCACGTAATTTGAGTGTCTTTCACACCAAGAGTTGAATCATCACAGCTTTTATCATGTTGAGTTGAGAGCTGTACAAATCTAGGTTCATGCTCATTAGCCAGCCCTCTCAAAGATAACCCCACATCTTGAAATGCATCTGCCATAATTGAATCATTCAAGTCTGAAAGATAGTCAACCTTGCCACTTTCATTAGATGCACAACAGCAGGCATGATCCAAGGCTTCCAATCGTGCTTGCTTAACTAGAAGTGCAGCTTCAAGAACAGCTCTAGATGAAAAAACTTCTGAAGAGGACTCAGACTTCATCAATTCATGAATAACCAGTGCCTCAGATGCAGCAACAGAGATTTCAACTGTGTCATCCAGGTCAGCATCACTCATATGTCTGAAATTAGATTTTTCTTCACATTCCCTTCGAGTGTTATTACAACTGGAAGGAAATAGCGGACCATTAGTCTTCACCGTAGCTGAGATAGAAGTTGGAAGCAAAAGGTGCTCCCCATCAGTATCAAAGTCCAGTTTTTCTTCATCATTTTCATGACATCTTAAAGTATCATTGCCACCAGTTGTTGGGACGGAAATTAGAGGTGAAATTTTTGATGCTCGACCATTATTAGGCCCTTTTGAATGATGGATATTCTCCCCCAGGCCAGCTGAAATTTTCAGTTGTGGTGATGATAGGCCTGTAGTAGAATCATGCAGGACTTGAGAAGTACATAAATGCTGGCCTTGGTTACACTGTGACTCACCATCTGATGAAAGACATAAACAAAGATGAAGCACCTATACCACATCAGAGATACATTAGACAAGGTTTAAGTAGATGCTTCAGAGTAGATCTAAAACATTTATCAGGGCTCAAAGAGTTTCACAAGCAAAATGGCATATGACAAATATCACTTGCCAAAATAGCAGTTACAAGAATAACGCACACTATCAGGGTTACTAACACAAGAAAAATGACAGCTGATTTCAGATTTTATTGTCTTTTTTTTTTTTTTTTTTTTTTACATTTTCATCCATCTACTTTAAGGATGAAATTTTGTTTTGTTTAGAATATAAATGATCAGCTATGAAACATAACTAGCAGCATGAAGTCCAACACCAGCAAGTGTCAATGACCTTGTGCACAGAAAAGGGAAAAAAGCAACGGTCCAGTGACCAATTACTTCAGTCGCCTCACAAAGGAAAAGAAAAATCCATGAATACTGTTAGAGAGGAGAACAGCATGTATCAAAGGTGTAATCAATGACACAGAGAATAATCAAAGAAAGGCTACCAAACACAAAAGTGAATATATCTACTAGAAAATCATTGACAAGTTTAGCATTTCCTCAATGACTAGCACATGATGGAAAGGGAAAAAAAAATAAATAAATAAATTTTGTTTTCCTTTCAAGATATACAGGTAAAATGCTCAAAATCAGCACTTGTTATCTGTAATTTGGGTATTAACACATAAATTTTTCTTTGGACTTAAAGAGACATAAAGAGAGAAACAATAGTATTATAAGCTACATGTTTGGTCAGTAGTAATCAGATTGGTCCTGAATTGTACCACTGATTCTTTTCCATAACATTATCTCCAACAATTGAATACTATAAGGAAGACAGGACAGGTGCATTACAACTAGAAAGATACATATGCTACTGGGAGGGAGAGGGAGAGAGAAAGAGGACAAGTCAGAATTATTTTGATTTTGCTTGTTAAATGTCATTCTCATTGTTTATCGCTTTAAAATCTTTATGATCTCCAGTTTTAAGTAAAAGAGGAAATCTATTCGTCAGTAGTTCAAGGGAAAAGCTTCTGTGATAAATCAACAAGCTGAAATTTCATTTCTTGGCCCTGCACTCTGGGTTCAACAAATTAAAAAAAGCAATAATTTTCTGATCTAAAGTGAGTCCTGGAAGGCCACTGAATACTTGATTATCCCATTTGCTTACTCATTATCAACATTATCATACATGGTGGTTGTTGCCTCTCTTTTCTATCATTCTATTATCCGTGGGATCAATGTTGATGCACAACAAAGCAGAAGAAAGTACTGTAGAAGCTGTCTATCATCTTGGTCTCTCAAGATTACAGGAAAACTAGTGCTATATAACATTTCAGCAGTTTGTCTGACACCTGCAAGCCAGTAAATACAAGTGGGTGCTCCTATTTTATTTGACAAATTAGATGGAACAGAATACAGGCAATGGTTGTGTTGAGAAGAAAAACATTAGAATTGGATAACAGTCTGTGCATCTTTTTGAGGCATTTCAAGCAATATTCAACTGTTGCAACATGATAGATCCTCCCTGTTCTTCCTGTTTGTAATTAAAACCAGCAAATACGTTTTTAAGGTTTTCCTGCAAAAATACTCAAAGACTATTCCCATAAATGCATAAAGTCCCTAATGTTATGACAATATTTCACTATCTGCAGCCAGAAAGTAATGAAACGTCAGCCATTACAAGATTATAGAAAAGTCTTGCTCAGTTAATGACAAGTGAAATGGGTTGAGAATCCCACTGTCAAACACCATAAATTGGAGATACAAGAGCAGCTGAGAGAAGAAAGATGATTTTGAAGCATAAAAAAATCAGATATTGATCAATCCTGGTATGGTTGAAAACTTACTTGCCCAGAAGACGCAGATATGCTATTGGGAAAATTATCTTCTTCAGACAAGAACAAATGACAGCAATTGTGTCTACTTTCTTCACTTGGCAGGATGTCCACATTGATTACATTACTGGTATTTGGTTTTGGAAATATCGACTCCTAAGCATTGCAAACAAGAATACAAATCAGAAAGTTGTTCAGACAGGAAGAGGAGCACTTTAAAGAACCCATGTGCCAGCTGAATACACGATGATAGCATGAAGTCAGATACTAGCCAGTTACAAAATAAACTTTTTCTAATCACCATGGCCTTGAGATTCTTGCAATAATGGGTCACCAGTAAAATCAGAAAAATAAAATCAAAACTCATATCATCACTTTGACTGTGACCAGAATTTAAATCATTCAGATTTCAGCAATCGTGAAAGGACAAACAAGCTACAAGATAAATTTCTTAAAAACAAAAGATTGCTAACTTGCAGTCCTTGTTTATGCAACAAAACAATTTGTATCAGAGCCCTCCCACCACAACATATATGCTATAAGATATCTTTTTCTGAAACAAGAGATCACGAAACCATTCTAAATTTCCACCTAGGCATGAAAAATTAAAATCATTTCCCAAAGAACATAACTTTGCTGACACTGATAATCGAAAATCAACAGAAAGGTTTTGATGGCCCCACAAAAAATGGTTCCATAACCATATGATAAATTTGCTACAAGATCCTACTGGTAAAAACACCCTAAATCATATCTAAAATAATCAGCATCTTCTACCCAATTCCATTGAAGATTAAACCAGACTACCACTTCGACATGACAATTTTTACAAACCTGGAGTGGTTTAACAGAAGGGGTTTGAAATTCCAACTGAGGGTGCTGAAGCCAAGGAGGAAGCCATGCTAAGTCCTAAAAATCCATCAGCAAAACACAACAAAAATGCACATCAATTCCACAACATATCTTCATGATGGCATGAATTCCGCCATTAACACACATTTTTTTCCATGAGAACGACAATTATCAAACACATAAAATGCAAATTTTTCCAACCACACATGTGGTTAAACCTAACTAGACATGTTACAAATGAAACTAAAAGCAGCATTCACCAATTTAAGATTAACCAAATAGAAAAAGAGAATTACAAAAATAAAAAATCACAATCCAGGAACATAATTTTTTAAAAAACAGAAAAAAAAAAAAAGAAAGAAAATTCAAAAACCAGAAGTTATATTTAGGTGATAGAACTGTAGAAATTCAAACAAAAATGGAACGGAAACAAATACAGAAACTAAGAAAATTCAAAAACAAAAAAGAAAAAATAAAGCAATTGAACCCAACCAAAAGAGAGAACCAAAAAATTTTAAAAAAAAATAAAAAGACAAGATGAGACTAAAAAGATTAGGGAATAATAAAGAATGTGCGTGAATTGAAAATCGAATCCAGGAAATGGCTATTGAGATTGCCTCGGAGAATTGCGGAGGACGAAACCCTTGTAAGCTGTCCATTGGAAGTGACGAGACGAAAATGGAGCTTTGGCGCCCAAACGTGGCGCTAGAGTTTAAATGGTCCCATTGGTGGGGCGAATCCCTTTTCGGCCCGGCCCATGATCGATTTTAATTACTATTTAATGTGAAAATTACAACAAATTTTTTTCTTATAATTTGCAGCCAGTATGACCTTTATAGCAAAGGCAAAGTGAGAATTGATTTGGAAAAAGTGAAGCCATGCTGCCTCTCCCTCGTAAAAAAGGTTAAAGCATCAGTCCCGTTAATTTGATCACTCCCGTTAAAAAATTAATCTCGAGTTATAACTCTTAAAAATAATAATAATACACGCAATCGAAGACATGAGAAGCATATACGAGTGGTAATGCAATGCATAACATTGACGCTTAATATGAAAAGTGATACTGAGAACATAACGGGGGTAATGTATTTACATTGAGTTTCTATAGAAATTATAATAAAAAAAAGAAAAGAAAAATTGTTTCCAGGCATTCCATGGTTGACAATTCTTGCAGCTGTTTTGCCTGAAAGCCTTAAACTTTCAACCTTTAAGGCAAAATTCATGCACTTTAGATCAGAATGTTTCCAATTTTGATTCCTTGATTGATTGAACTACCCAGGTGGATTCAACGATCACCCGAAACAAAATTCAAAGATTTCTATCACCCATTTCGTTGGTCATCTAACGACTTCAAAAGTGTATTAACCATCATGCTACATGGTCCAAAGTGTTAATCAGTAAACAAATTGATCCTAAATTGATTTTAACGATGAAATTTGAGATCAAGAGCTCCCAGATTGACATCCCACCCTTCACGTGTAAAAAACAAAAAAAAAAAATAATAATTTATATTTATTCATTAAATTTACAGTTTATATAAAATTAACCATTGTTAAACTAAAATTTTATAATTATTGTGCTAATAAAAAAAATTAGATATAATTCGTTTGATTATAATCAATTCATATTAAATTAACAATGTGAATCTAGTTGCCAATTTGTGGATTACAACCAATTCATGCCGAATCAATGGTGCAAAACTGTGGAAATTTCTAAATGTTCATTGATACCGTCATCTTGCACAACAAGGAAACATCCCTCTGAGCAGGTCAAAGCGGTGGAAAAGTCAAACTTTCTGGGGTATGGTGGTCAAATTTTGTTACCCATTTGACAATCCACAACAACAAATATAAATACGCTTAGCCAAGCTCTACCTTATATGTCTCGTATTGATCAATACATCCTATTCATTCCTTCATTGTTGTAAACTATGGCAAGAAGTTCTTTGAAGCCTTTTGCTCAATTCATGATCACCATCTTCGTCTGTGCCTTGGCGCTGTCCCCATCTCTGTCGCCATGTGAAGCTGCTCGGCCAAATCGAGAAGGTATTTTATTATATCCAATCCTAACCACACAAAAAAAAAAAAAAAAAAAAATTACATTTATTCATTATCCAAAAATTAAAAAACGAGTCTTGATGTAACAATAAGATTATTCTAGTGGTACCCAGATTTCGTAGGTTTAAGCACATTTGGCTTCTCTAAAGTGGGGGATGCTCTCTTCTTCACCGTCAAGAAATTGAGATTAATTACTTAAAACTGATGTGCTTTGATTGATTATCTTGCAGTTGTCCGTCACCCCATACCACCGTCGCCAGAACCCGTGTATTGTCCTCTCTGTGTGTGCTGCGAGCCTGCGCCGCCCGGCCGATGCTGCAGATGTGGTTGTTAATTCTTGTCCGAATCAGTATAAAAACCGAGTCCGACTTATTGCCGTGCTTTTGGTTGCTTTTGAGAGTTGATGCATGCGTATCTGTAAAAGGGAAAATGAAGAACACTCAAACTAACAAGGAGAGTCTCTTCCTACTCCTCTAGCGTTATGTTTTGCTTGTAAGTGTGTGTAGTTTCTGTGTTAGCACACACGAAATGAATTCAATGTTAGTTTCTTGGATCCAATGTATACAATGTTGTCAGTTACATGTAATAATAAGACAAGCATGATTGAGTCGAATTGTTAGAATTTTGAATTATGTTATAAAATATGGAATTTCATTCGGATGAAGCTTTAAACCAAAAAAAAAAAAAAAAAAAGCCTTACATAAGCATATAGAGTGTAGGTTTTTTTTTTTTTTTTAAATATCTTATTCACTTATTTCAAGTTAAATAAATTATGAATTATATAATAAAAAATAATTATGATATTAAAATTTAAAATTATTAATTATTAAAATATATTTTTTAAAAAAATTGAAACAAAATAAAATAATTATAAATATTAAATTATTAATTTTTAATTCTATGTAAATTTAATGTAAAATTATTATTTTTAAAATTTTGACAAAGTATAAATTAATAATTTTTAAAATATAAATAAATTAAAAATTAAAATCAAGATTTCACGACAAAATATTGAAGATTGGAAATAAAATTTCGTAGAGATTCTCCCTTTTTTTTGTTCTTTTATTAAACCCTAAAGTCGCATTTTTTATTTTAATTAAAAATTATAATAAATAAATAAATAAATAAATAATACAAAATTTTATCATAAAATTATTGTAAAGATTTAATTTTAATCCTACAAATTATAAAAAAAGTCAGTCACTCAGCTATATCATCTGCATCTGCATGGCTATTGGTAAGTTTCAGCATCTTTGCTATTGTTTTGACTTTTTTATTTTTTTGGTGATTTTTATTTTTAATTTATTTTTTAAATATAATTTATTTATAATTTTATAATATAATAAATAAATTTTAATTAAAATAAAAAATAATAAAATATATTTATATAATATTAAATTATAAAAATATTATATTAAAATAAAAAAAAAAAGAGTAATATAATATAGGGAATAGCGCTCTTTTTCCAAACGCTTTCGGGCGCGCGCTCTCTCTCTCTCTCTCTCTCTCTCTCTCTGTGACGCGTCATCCACAAGCGCCTGTCTGTCATTTGCTCATTTTACGCGCTTCCGAAGGACTTTTTCAAGACCCAACTGTCAATATTCCCTCCCAACAAGTCAACGGTCCAAAATTATTGTCAACTCTGTGGCTTTTGTTTCCTCAATTCTTTCAAAACAATATTGTAATTCTTTTTTATTTTTTTTTATTTTGATTCTGGGTTTTTTTTCTTTTGGTGAGTTTTATTTATTTATTTATTAATTCATTAGTGAAATGTGTGTATCTTTGATTTCGTTGGACAGATATAATGTGCTGTTGCTGAGATGGGTTCTGCAAGCTTTCTGTTTTCTTAGAAAGAACTTGGGATTCTTAATTGGAAAAAAGAAGAAGCTTGTAAATGTATAAATACCAGGTTGATATTTTGGTTGAGTTTGGTTTCCTTGGGGTGGATTTGGCAGCTTCAGATTAATTTTGTTTTATGGGGTTTTCTGATGGTGCTTTGTGGTTCTTAAATTTTGCCATTTAATCTTTGTTTATTTAAAGAATTCCATTTTGGTTTTTCTTTTTTTTTTTTTGGGGGGGGGGGTTCTTTGATCTTGTTTTTTGAATAAAGTTTTCTATGGTGGAGAGAGTTCTATGGAAGTTACAATATTTCTATGGTGGCTAGTTGATAAAGCACATTTTTTTAATGCAATGTGGTTTAATTAATGAGAATAAGTTGACAAACTTCACTTTGAGCAGTTCTCTTCATACTAAAATTTTGGGCTTCCCTGTAGTTCCAATTGTCAATTAGGCCTATTCCATTGTTGAAAGAATTATGATTACTTTTCTTTCCAAATTTATTTAAGTCTTAAGTTGTAACTGGTATTAGAGGAAATTTTGTTGTAAATATGGATCTTGGACGGGTTTTCTGATTTTTCTGTGTTTATTTGTTTCTGTTTCAGATAGCTTCTTGCATCTCTCAATGCTAAGAAGGCAGGTTGGTTGAGAAATAGTTGACAATTTTATGTAGAAATTTGGTTTTGGTGGGGCTAATTGTCATGGGTGCCAAAGCGAGTTGCATAAAAAGTAAAGATTGGACAAAAGAAGATCGCATACCAGGAGATGCAAGAGAGATTCTAAAATCATTGGCATCCAAGTGGGAAGATGTTCGTGATCCTAATGCATTGCAGGTCATCCCTCTCAAAGGTGCAATGACCAATGAGGTCTTCGAAATAAAGTGGCCAACAAAGAAGGACCAAGTCCCACGTGAGGTCCTAGTAAGGGTTTATGGTGAGGGTGTGGACATGTTTTTCAACCGAGAAGATGAGATCCAGACATTTGAATTTATGTCGAAGCAGGGGCAGGGGCCTCGTCTGATTGCTCGGTTCTCAAATGGGCGCATCGAAGAGTTCATCCATGCACGGGTACCTTGTTATCCATTAATTCATGCATACCTTCCTGAATTTTGCATATGCAGATGTTTGACTCACAATTGCCTTTAACTTCCCAAATATGACTGAAAAAAATTAAATGAATTGTTGCATATGTGACCTGAAAATTTGGACCATTTTGATGTACTGGAGAAAATTGAGAGACTGAATGGAGTTTCCTGAAGTCTCGATGTGTTTCATCTACAATTCAAATGTTTCATTATCACTGCAAAAATGACCTCCTTTTTCCCTTTTGCTGCTAGCATTCTTGTTGCAACGTGTGCCATTCTTGATTACAGAATTGAATGAAAAGGACAAGATGTTCAATTCATGGCTCAACCCAAATTGGACTGCCTTCACATTATTTGCAACATTAATACGAAATTTTACTGAAAAAAAAAAACATTTGTTCTTTTTTCTTTATAGCAAAAGCTGTGTCATATTCTTCTAATTTGCTTGCACTTTTTTTCTTTCATTTTTAGTTTAGGTCACAACTACTTTGTATTCCTATATGTTTACAGCCATAAAAATGGTTCAAGTTCTGGACATGAGGGGTTTGATAGGTGACATTAACCACATTGTGTCTTATTGGCATCTAACCCAACTCTAGTCTTTTCTTTGCTGCCCTGTAACTGTTTACATTTCCTGCTTGAAACAAACATTGCCTGCCTTCTGAATTTCAGACACTGTCAGCATCTGATCTGCATGATCCGGATATAGCTGCTCTTATAGCAGCTAAATTGAAGGAGTTCCATGGTCTTGAGATGCCTGGTCCAAAGAAAGTCTTCCTGTGGGATAGATTGAGGTATACTTCATGTTCTGTTTGTTATTTTTCCTCATCTCTCTCATATTCTTTAGATGGACTGTTAGCCAAACTAAGGTTGGATGTTAAGGGTGTCCCTTTCACTATCTGTTCATTGCTTTAGTACAAAGCAATTAAAAATCTCACACTCTCTTGTTTGTTCAGAAATTGGCTGAAAACAGCTAAGAGTATATGCTCTTTGGAAGAATCTGAAACCTTTCGTTTGGATGCCATTGAGGACGAAATTTCTTTATTAGAAAAGGAGCTGTCTGCAGAGCAATGGATAGGTTTTTGCCATAATGATTTGCAGTATGGTAACATAATGATTGAAGGAAGGACGAAATCCATTACCTTAATTGTAAGTGTGTTAATTCCTTTGATGACTAGTGCAATCTGCAAAACTTTTACCTGAATTTCAGTGCAAAACCTTATTCTGTCATCTGTCTTAATGCTTTAATGAAGATATATCTAGCTAACATATATTTTAGCTCTAAATTTTTCAATTTGAAGTGCTCTATCTCTCATGCTCTTACACAAACACATACACCTCCCGCGCTTACTCACTAACATGAGACCCGGGGCCTTGTTGATTACAGAAGTCAACACCAAATTATCCTCTTGTTTGAATCCAGACTTTCATATCTTTTTGTGGTTTGTCTATAATCCTATCCATTTAATTAATGATTAGATGTTCATATACTTTGTTGAGTCTAGTTTTGCAAGGTAGGCAATGCATCCTGTTTTCTTGCTCAATTGAGTGATAAAAATCATCTTAAACATCAACCCTTTTGATGTTATTTTGCTTATAACAAAATTGATGTAGGATAAGGAGAAACCCTTAGATTGTTGAGAATGAACTTAATCATTAATATGATGATAAAAATCATCTTAAACATCAACCCTTTTGATGTTATTTTGTTTATAACAAAATTGCTGTAGGCTAAGGAGAAACCCTTAGATTATCCCTTTTTTTCATTAATATGAACTTGAATGAACTCACATTATCAATTGTGTGAAATGAACTTAATAAAGGCAGTGGCAATAGCTTCTGGGTTAAAGCACAGATTTGAAAAGAAGATATCTTGATCATGCATGATAATTATCATGTCGAGTAGGCTTTTCTCACATGAGATTTGCCATGGTTTTATGGAAATCCTTTGAGTGGTAGCATAAGGGGGATACCTTCTTGTACATAAAACTACAATCCTATTTCAAAATCAAACTTTGTAGAAGAAACATATCAGTGATTCTTAACTAAGAAAACTGTAGGAAATAAGAAACTATAAAGTGGAGACTATTATAATGCATGCTATTTGCCCCCCCCCCCCAATCAATTTCTGAGCTGTTTTTATTTAAAGGCATGGAACTAGTGGCACAAAATCATTTAGCAAGTCTCTTGCCCAGGCATGATCTTCTTTGTATCATCAGTATAGAGGTGTAAGATATGTTTTCCTTTTTCTAAATTCTTTTTAGTTGGCATTATCGTGTATCTAGAGGTTGGCTTTGCCTTGAAGATACTGTTAGCTGGACTTGGTATACCAAGAGTGCCAAAAGACTGCACCAAATTTCAGCTCAAATGTTGAGGCTCCACACAGTAATGGGAACCTATTCCATTGATTTGGCTGTGATCAGATGAAGTAGATATTTCAGGAAAACATTAGTACCAGACAGTCTTGTTTTTCTTTTTTTTTAGCTTTTCAATTAAATACTGACTTTGCATTTGGGAAGGACCATTTCAATGAAGTCATGAAAACATCTGTAAACATGTAGAACAAAATTAAGTGGACCACTTCACTTGTCATTACATGCAATTTTCTCCAATACAGTCCTGCAGCTCTTGAAGGAGTCAAGAACATCAGAGCATCATTTTTACATCTTCCCAGTGGGGTTTTAATGTTCTTTTTTTAACTTAGTCTTAGCTACCATCCTCTTCTGCTGTTGGGTTCGCAATTAAAATTAGCATGAAGCAAAAAAGCAAACTATCTTATTGTGGCTATAAAGGCAATACTCGTAAACTCTGTAAAATCTCAGCATAGCAACATGTGAACTAAAAGTTGTGCCATGTTTTTTTTTTCTTCTTTTGTATGGCATTTGCTTTGAAGTGATCTTTTTCCCTTTTCACAAGTGAACTCAACTTAAAAGTCTGAAAATGATAAAATTGTTGTTGTATACTTTCAAGATCATGTGCAAAGATTGCCTGTGAGTCATAGACTTCAGTTGAGTCAAGTAATTATTTTTCATGATATTCATTTTCAATTGATACATTTATGCTTTTTTTCCAGGACTATGAGTATGCAAGTTACAATCCAGTTGCCTTTGACATAGCAAACCACTTCTGCGAGATGGCTGCCAACTACCATACAGATACACCTCATATCTTAGACTATGATAAATACCCTGGTGCAGTAACCACAAAGCTGACTTGACCTTTTTTGTTTCTCCTGATTGAAATGGAATTCTTTTGACTCGAGTATTGCAACAGGTTTGGAGCAGCGCAAACATTTTCTCAATGTATATCTGAGTTCTTCAGGTAATGTTCTGCTGTAGTTGTACATAAAATGACTGTTATTCCCACTAAGGTCAACTCACTGGATTTAAATGCATGCCAGTTGAAATATCAACTTAGTGATGCAAATTTGTTGTAAGATTGATTCTTATCATGACTTTATAGTGGTACCACTATATTCACTGAAGACCTGTTTTAATTATTTCTGTGGCTGTTCAGAGGAGCACTGACAAAACAGCCAAAATTGCATTTGCACTAAACTGAAAACTTGGCCATGCCAGTTGTTCTGCTCTCCAGTTACACTTCTAAGGCTAAGTAATTGCTAAGTTAATGATCATAGTTTGGAATTTCTTGCCAACTTTTCTCACAAGAATGTCAAAATTTCTTTTGCCATTTTACATGGCCTACTGTTCTAACTAAAACAGTTATATCTTCCAAAGGACTAACATTTGAGACATGGCCTATTGTATATGAAAGTTTAAGCTGTTACTGGTATCATGTGCTCTTGCTTCAATTGGTTTTCATTTTGATAAAAAAGAAAATGGTGGTCTTGTTACCATCAATGTTTGAACTGGTAGAGTTTTTGGCAGGCGATCAAGCCGGAAACAAAGATGTGGAGCAGCTACTGGGAAACGTTGAAAAATATACGCTTGGAAGCCACCTCTTTTGGGGCTTATGGGGAATAATATCAGTAATGTTTCCTTTTGCATTTAATTTCTTATATCATTATTTTTTTTCTGGTTATTCCTCAATGGATCAGACCAGATTAACTTTGACCTTAGATATATCAATGAATAGCTGACAGGGCTTAGATTATTTTCATAATTCCTTTACTTAGGGCTGCATGTATAGATGTTATGCAAATATAGCTGAAATAATAATTTGTCCACAATTTTGTATTTAATTTGCCTTTTTTTTTTTTTATTGGGTGTCATTTTGGCATCTTCAGGAACATGTCAATAACATTGACTTTGACTACATGGAATATGCAAGACAGAGATTTGATCAGTACTGGTCAAGGAAGCCTGTGCTGTTGGGTTCTTAGGGGAAGCCTCTCCTGATGCTGTTTCCCATAGCAGTTGTTAAAGTTTCATTCTCCTTCTAACTGCATTGTTCTGTGAATATGTCATGTTTATTTTTTCATTATGTCATGTTTATTTTATAATTCTTTCATTTCTTTTTTTTCTTTAAATTTTTCCAATGACATGCAATGTATCTATCTATTAATTTTTTCATTCATCCCAAAAAAAAAAAAAAAAACTTCTGAATTGTTTTGATGATCATATCACAGTGATCATTTGATCCAGCAGTTTCTCTGTTTAAGGCCTTTGCATTTTTTTTTTTTTTTTGGGTACATCAGAAAATCTTAGTGTGCTCTGTTTTAAAAATGGTTGAAAACATGAATGAAATCAGGCAAACTTGACATCAGTTTTTTGCTTGGTTGACAAAATAAGCATTTCATTTTATAATTTTGTTGATGAAGGTTTTATTTCTCTAACCACACTATGAGCAAATGATTTCTTATAATGTATATAATCTGAGTAGAACCACTAGGAAATTCATATCATATTGTAAAACCAATTGAGTAGGAATAATCAGAAATTTTATTTTATTTTTTGTTTTGATAAGGAAAGTCTAAATTCAACATATTTTAATTTGTACTCCATAGTAATGTATACATCACATTTTAAAATATACTAAAAAATATATGAGTTCAATAACAATTAATTACTTTTGTTAAGTATTTATTACCAAAAATTTATAATAATTACGAAAATGTCATTATAAATTTTTTAAAGTGAATAAATTATCCTTAGTTTATTAATAAGAAAAAAGAAAATGTTGTAGAGATGGATTTTAGTACTTGATTGTTTGTTGTGTTGAAATTTTTAGTTATGGAATTGATGGTGGAAATTTTTGCCTTAGAAATACCTTTATATGTTTCTCTTAGTAATTTGTTAATTTTTATAAACGTTAATTTTTAAACTTCTTAAACTTTACTATAATAAATGGGTAGGTTTACCTTTTCTCATAATTTTTATTACATTTTAGTCGCGGCTGTTGATCATACTTTATTTATTTATTTATTTTTTTGGGTGCCATTTTAAACGCAAAGTGTGAATCATTATGGAATACTAAAATATTTTTCAATTTTATTACTTGAAATAAATCTAAAAATATGAAGGTAAAATATAAGGAACTCAATGCTAGCAAGTTTTTTTTTTTTTTTTTTTTTTTAAAAAGAAATGGGTTGACACTAAAATTTTAAAATGGTAGATAAAGTATAGGATTTAAAATTAAGTATATAAGATGGAATAATTGAGATTTTTTATATTCAAATCATTGAAAATTTAAAATAATAAGTTTAATGAGCCTAAGAATTTTAGATCAATATTTTCTGCTGACTTGAAAAATCAAGTTCTTTTAGAGCATATGTAGGATGGGAGTGGCAGAATTCAACCATGCAGCCTCACTCCCCAACAGCCCCCGTGCTATATTCGGCCAGCTCAAAGCCCACTACAAAAGGCCCATCCCGCCACCCAACAACACAACCAAACCAACAAAAGAGGCTCCCTCACCCCTACCAGAATCTCACTCACAGTCTCTTTCCGTAGCCCTCTTTCTCTCTAGGAATCATGAAGAAACAGCATCACAAAGTCTTTGAACACCTTTTGAAGTAGCTTCTTGAGCTCATTTATGCTGACCCCATCAAGTGATATTATCTTCAAGCAATGAAATCGACAAACACATGCACTTTCACTTCTCCAAGGTTCTTGAAGAAATACCAACATGGGGACAGGAAAAATCTCAAGTTATCCACAGATAGAGCTTCCTCTGATGATTCTGACTCCAATGCTAACGAGTGTGCTCCTGAAAGGAGGTTAGTTTAACCAGGCAATCTGTTAGACAGTAGCCCTTTTGAATTTATGTTTTTGCTCGAATTCACACTAGTTTGTCATACCTTATTTCTTATCTTAGTGCACCATGGTAGAGTTTAATCAATGTTTGTGGCATGTTTTCTATACTGTTTAGTGCTGGTATGTCACGTAGGAATTTGATTCGTGTACCAATGGAAATATCTGAAGATGTACCTCCCTGCATGTATCGGTCCTTGCTTCTTCAACATCAACTTCATTCACATTTTCATGACCATCAATATCCATTTTTTTGAGTACTTGATGTCCACCATACATACCTGATGTGACCGAACTAATTGCAATGAAGTTCACCAGAGTGTTGACTCCAGCAGATGTTTCAACACGAGTATTTGTCCAGCCCTCTGAGATGATAATACCCTACCACCATGGCAAGAATATATAACTCATAATAACAACTTCAACACAACGCAAAAGGAAGACTGTTGCAATATCACATTACAGTTTTTGTTGCTTTTGCTCTCTGAGATAATAGCATACCACCAAGGGTCTTTGGTGCATGCTTCCCTAAGCTTGCCTTACTTGGCACTGACCCCTCCATCTTCGTCAACGAAATTAACTTGATCGACCAGTTCACTTACGGCTGAAATTGGAGTGACCACAGGGTCCTTTTCGGCACTAATTCTTGCATTGGATAGCCAATGACACTTTTCCCTCGCTCTACAAAGATTAATTTCCAAATGTTCCTTTGTAGTCAATTTAGGGGCTTAACATTCAAACAAATAATAGGAAAATTGTCCGCCGTTCTCAAAAGCAAAGACTACAGCGATCAAAATATTAGCTTTTGACACATTTGACTTACTTGGAATTCCATTCTCTTCACAAAACACATCCAGCTCTTCAACCCCATTGTCATTGCCACTGACGACTCCATTCCCACAATCCTCTCTTTTTCACTTCCCCTCTCTTTTCAACATTGGTATGTGGATTAATGTCATCACACTTGGTACCTCATGCAATCTATTGGCAGCAACCAAAATCTTAGAATCTTGTAAATTTGAGTACAATCTTATTTTATTTTAGTGTATAATCTTGTATAGAGTTTAGTTATATTGTAAAAATATATTTCAATTATATTAAAAATATGCATAAATATCTGTTACTATAATTTATTGAATATCTCATTAATGTTTTTTGATACTCTCTCTCTATTTTGTACACTCCCTTTTGTATAAATAGGTATAGAATCTTACATTTCCATATACACAAAAATTATTATCTCATTTTTCTTTTCTCATAACTTATAACTTTGATCATAATTTTTTTCATAACTTATATTATAACTTTTGTAATGGTATTAGATCCTTACTCTTAGTCTTTCAATTAGAGAGCATTTTTTTTTTCTTCTTTTAGAGAGATTAAACTAATTTGATATTATATTCCATCTTTTTGCATCATTTGTTTTTTATTATTATTATCAATATTCAATCTTCTAAATCTATTTCTATTACAATCATTAATTTTTTATTTTGATAAGCCCTGTGTTAGTCATATAATTGACACGTATCTATCATGTCATCATTTGACTATAGTGTTTGTACCTATCAATTGAATTGGGTCATAACTTTAACCATTTGATTCAATCATTATTGGATTGATTCTTGACCATACTTATTTTGATATGTTTTATACATGACTTTGCATATCTTTCTATCATTATTTGACATCATACTTATTCCTATTATGGAGAAATAATAAGTTTCCATACTTATAAGCACTATTCTAGATGAGACAAATTACATTCTTTGGTCCCAAGTGATGTACAACTTTTTTATAGAGCACAGACTATAGCGCTATGTTAGCAAAGACATTTTAAAACCAACTACAACAAATGAAGAATTATCTGAGACATTAGTTGAACAAATGGATGAGTAATAAAGCAACAATCACAAAATTTTTATATGGTTTCACAATAAATGTGTTCTAATTATCAAGCTTTAATTAGGTCAACTTGGTATAGTTTAGGAGGTATGAGATCTGTTGGTCTCATGATACTTTACTCATGATGTTACACATCAATATTAGTTACTTGGTGATCTCTATCTTTTGAAACAACAATTGGGTTAGTCCATTAATACTTTTCTTTCTTAAATACATCTTATATTAGACCAATTGATACTTTATAAATTTACATGAGATTATCTTTTTGAAGCTATTAAGTTCTCATTGGATAGAGATTATCTTATGACTCTTAATGACGATTATGACCTATGTAAGCCTCTTTGCTTTATTGTGATCCATTACCTTTATGGGAAAGTGCAATTGTTGAATGACTTTTAGATGAAACTTGTCTAACCACCATGAGGCCTTATCACCATATAACATATACTAATATTGTCTTATTCACCATTATCGATAAATTATAAGCCAAGCAACAATTTGGCTACAAAAAACAACAATTTGGACCATCTAGTCCCATTTAACAAACCAATTTTAAAGGTAAGTTTCTAGAGTTGTTGCTACCATTACTAACACTGAGGATTCATCCACTAACGTTGAAGTTTTCTTGAACCAAATTGACTTTAACACTCTCAAATAAGCCTTAATTAAATTTGGTACTTCCTCTTTTGCCTTTTTAGCTGTTCCAAGTAAATTCAAATCTTAATTCTTTAACTTTGAATGTTGTAATCATATGACCTTTAATGATATGTTTTTTTTTTTTTTTTTTTACTCAAAACATATGAATTATTATGCACCAATTATTCATATTGCTAACAATTACCAAATGAATATTAGTCATATTGGTCAAATTTTATTCCTAACTTGACTATATCAAATACCTTCTTAATTTCCAAATTTACCTTAAATCTTATTTTTGTGGGTTAATTATGTGATTTTGGTCTTAACTTACACTTCTCTTTTATTAGTTGTAATATATAAGATCCACAAACAAACCAAATATTTGGGATCAATCGTAAAGTTAGATACTTGTTTGAACTTATCTCCTTGAAACTTTTTAATCAATTCACTTATTTATTATGTTGCATTAGTTTCGTCTACTCTTTGGCATTCTCATCTTGGCCATATTTCTCACTCAAAATTAAGTCCTTTAATTTCTCATGTTCTTTTTGGTTTTATAAAAGATATTGAGGTTGATTGTGTTCCATATCAACTTGCCAAACATTGTGCTTTACCTTTTATAAGAGTGATTCTATTTCCTCAACATCCTTTGAATTGATTCATTTTGACATTTGGGGACCCTTTTTATTGATACTATGGGTGGATCATGATGCTTTATGGTATCTGTAGATGATTACTCACATTATACATTACTTTATCTTATGAAGAATTGTTCTAAGTTATTTGATATTTATTTTCAATTTATTGCTATGATCAAAACACAATTTTTGCTAATGATAAAATTGTTTCATATTACTAATGCTATGGAATATAGAGATTCAAAATTTTTGCAACTTCTTTCCTAGATTAGTACTATTCTTTAACTCTTATATCCTTATACCTTACAACAAAATGAGTGGGTTGAACAAAAATATTGCCACATTCTAAATACTATTCTAGTCATTCTTATTTCTACCTTTTGCCTTAAACAATTTTAGGGTGAAGCTACTTTTATTGTTGTGTACACCATCAATTGTATTTCATCCCAACTCATCAAAAATATATCTCTTGTTGAGTGACTTTATGGTATGCCACCTAAATATCAATCTTTTTGAGTCTTTGGTTATATTTTCTTCATTCTTTTATAGCCTTATAAACAAACCAAGTTAGATTCTCATGCATGTTCATATTGCTTTCTTAGATATGAAATTGAGCATAAAGGCATGTTGGGATCTTGTATTTAAATGTCTTTGAGTTTTCTAGTCATATCATTTTTTAGGAAAATAAGATGTTCTCTTCTCTTTCCTCCTTTCAATTAAATGTTTCCTTACCATCTTTCTTCATTAATCCTTCTGTTGACTTAAAGTTAGACACTATGAATTCTGAAGTTTCATTACTATCTTTTCCCTTAGATCCTTTTTTTCCTAACTTGGAGACAAGTTCAACAAGAACACCATCGATTAGTTCTGAAGTATCTTCCTTGTTTATGGATCCAATGTCTCCTTCCAAGTCTTCCTTCAAGCCTCCACCTATGCATTATTCTTCTCATGTATGCAAATTACCCTCTCACTTTCAAGATTTTGTTGTTTACTCAACCATTGCTTCCTTATATGAACCTCAAACTTATCAAGAAGCCAGTATAGACCCTTTCTGCAATGAGCAATGTAGAAGAATTGCAAGCCTTATCAAAAACTCATACTTGAGATTTGGTTAAACTACCTTTTAGTAAATTTGTTATTAAGTGCAAGTGGGTTTACAAGATTAAGATGAGATTAGATAGATTTATTGAGTAATACAATGCTCAATTGGTAGCCAAAGGCTTTACTCAAGAGTATAGGATTGACTATGAGGAGACTTTTGATCTTATGGCTCATATCACTTTAATCAAAGGTTTATGGTAGTTGTCATAGTTTGACATTAGATGCTCTTTCAAATGGACATTAAAAATGCATTTCTTTATGGTGATCTCACTAAAAAGGTCTAAATGCACCTTTTAACTAGATAAGACCATTGCATAATAGAGTTTCTCATCTTCGATAAGCACTTTATGGTCTTAAAAAGGCATTTCGAGCATTGTTTGCAAAATCAACACTATCATACACTAGCTTGGTTTTTCTTTTAGGTTTTATAATACTACCTTATTTGTTCATAAAAGTGCTAAAGAAATAATTTTACTTTTACTTTATATTGATGATATTAATATTAAAGGAAATGATTTACAGGGCATTAATGATCTTAAAAAATATATTTGTTAATAGTTTGAGATGAAAAATTTTAACTGTTAATAGTTTGAGATGAAAAATTTTAGCTTACTCAATTATTTTCTAAGATTAAAAGTTTCTTCTAATACTATTAGATAATGTTTGTCTTGAGCCAAATATATATCAAATTTGTTCACTCGAGCATGGATCAATAATAACAAAATTTTTACACTCCTTTTGAGTTTAATGTCAAATTTTCTCCCACTAATGGCACATCATTGTGGGATCCTACTCTTTATTTATAGCTAGTTAGATGTATAATATATCTAACCATTTACTTAACTTGCTTATGTTATACATATAGTTAATCATTTGATAGAAACATCTCAATTTACTCACTTTATTGCCATTCTTTGTATTCTTGGTTATGTCAAGAGAATTATGTTTCAGGGGCTCTATTTCTCTACTTAGTCATCACTTGAGTTGCAAGCCTATTTTGAAGTTGATTGGGTAAAAGATGTTACAAACAAACTTTCTACAACTAAATACTATTTCTTTTTTAGGAATTCACTCATTTCTAGTTATAACTAGAAGCAAACAACTACTACTTGTTTTAGTATTAAAACTGAATATTAAGCTCTTGTAGATACTACATTTGAATTATTATGACTCTAATAGCTCCTATAAAACATGGGTTTTATGCATTATACCATACTTATTCATTGTGACAATTGTAGTGCCATTCAAATTAATTACAATGATGTCTTTCATGAATGAACCAAGTACATTGAGAATGATTGTCATTTTGTTTATCAACATATTGTACAAAATACTATTTGTTTGGTTCTACTAATTAAATTACTAACATCTTTACAAAAACTCATCCATTTAAATGGTTTTATAATATGGTTTCCAAGCTCAAGTTGGTTGTATTATCTTCTTGAGTTTAAGGGGGAGTATTAAAATATTGTAGATATATAGAGTGCTATTTATTGTATTAGAATATTCCAATTGTAACAAGGATATGCATGAATATGTTTTAATATGATTTGATGGTATATAGTTTTGTATCAAATATAGATTCATTATATAAATATATCCTAATCATATTAAAGATATGTATAAATCACTCTTAACATGATTTGGTGAATATTTTATTAATGTTTCCTAATTCTCTTTCCTTATTTTGTACATCCCTTCCTATATAAATAGGTGTAGCATCCTATAGTTCAATAAACACAAAAATTATTCTTTCATTCTTCCTCTCTTATAGCTTATAACTTTTATCATTGTTTTTATCATGAAACTTCACTTTTTTTTTTAGCCTTTGATGACTTTGTCAACCAAAACATCATGTAATCATTCAAACAATAATTTTGTTTTGCTTAGTATTTAAATCTATAATGAGTAACCAATAGGTAAAGAGTAATGACAATAATAATTCTACTATCAACACACCTCAATATTGCCTTCTTTACTTTCACACCCCACTCCATTTGTTGCATTTGGTTGTAAGAAAAAATTTTAAAATAAATAATACAATACTAATCAATTTGCATATACAATTACATTCAACATATGTTGTTATAAAATTTTCCATTGATAGTGTGGTATTTCATTTTGCGAATGATGAGCGAAGCATTGCATGCTTCTCCTTCAATACATCCCACCTCTTAATCCACATGGTTCTTTAGTAAACTAATGCATTTCCTTTGTTTAGGCAACCTTTTTATTAATTATAAGGACATATTTGAAAGTAAAATAATTGCAAAAATTTTATAAAATTCAACACTAGCACCTTGGATAACTATGCTTTTATTAATTTATTATGCATAATTGAACAATAAAGACTAAATAAAATAAATTTATATTAAGATTTAGGCATACAATTAGAAATAGTAGGCATCCATTAATATGCCTTTTCTTTACCTATTATGTGCTTCTCTTTCCTTAACTTGAATTCACTAAACTTGCTACATAACCTCTATAGAACATACTTTGCTTAATTATAATTGGTCATTGCACTTACATTCACTACCTAACTAGACAAACTTTATGAATGGCCTATTTGATGATGTTAGACATAACAATGAACCTAAAACTAATAACAAGAATGCTTACCTAAATGTGATAGCATTTAGTGGTGTTTGCATCATCTCCTTAAGTGTTTTAAAATTTGACCTATTCCTAAATGTCTTAAACAACTCTTCTACAACATTACCTCCTTCTATTATTGGCATGAGACCCACTACATGCATTGTTTTGTGCACATTTTGAGTGCTTATGACATGTTGCCATTCATATACAAATAAAGTGTAGGTTCTTGGATCAAAATTTTGTACTAGTGTACAAACTATAAACTTTGGCAACAAGTCACATGTCATCTTTATAATCCCATGAAAACCCATTTCCTCTAGCTAACTCTTTAAATCTTCTCATTCACTTATTCTATTAATAACCTAAATTATTATATGAGGGAAATGTTGCATTAAGAAAAGAACTTGTAAACCATTGTACCAATAGATGTTAGCACATTTGTTCCTAAAGGCTATTTTAACTATCTTGGAAAACTAGATCATTCATTTCATAACCTACTACTTTCCTTTTCAAAACAAAATTATCCCTTTAGCTCACTCTTGCTATTTCCTCGTGCATTAAATTAACTATATTCTTGTATTTTTTTTTTTTTTTTGTATCTCTTTCTCTATAAGTCTTTCCCAAGTTGTACTAGTATCATTCTAATCATATTATGTTAGCACCAAGCCAAATATAATTTATTTTTTAACAAATCTACTACATCCTATCAACAATGCCAAAACAATAATGCATATCATTCTACAATATAGCCATAAGTAGCAAAAAAAACTTACATTAGCCAAGAATGCACCTTGTCTTCCATGTACAATGCCATTTTCTTCAAACAATTATTTCCTTGATCTCATGAATATATTCATTTAGCTTGCCATTTTACTTTAAATAGGTACACATTTTCCTTATTAAATATTATAATTTTCATGGATTGCAAAATACACCTAAAAAGAATATATCCTAACACTTTAGTCATTTTTCTTTACTTTGGATCTTTATTCATTCTATTAAGGTCTACACCTTATGCCATTCTTTTATCTTTTATTGGTGCCATCAGGTTTGCCAACTTTTTAGGTTGCCCTCTTTTTCCCATACTAATCCAAATAAAATTCTTACCGCTAGAATATTTGATTGTTGTATTAAGATTTGTTATATTAGTATGACGAACCAAGCCAGAACACTTCATAACTATTAATATTGAAATCATTTTACCAATACTTCATATACCTATTAACTTTATGAATATTTTTATAAATTACTTAACACAAAAAAGTAGTTGCTTTGCAATCAAAACATTAAAAAAAAAAAAAATTTACATTCATACTAACAACTTTTATATGTATTATCATAAATCATAACAAAGCTACACTATTCTTATATACATACACAACTGACTCTAAAATAGAAAAGACTAAACAAAACTAGGTAATAATAAACTACTACAACAAATAGACTCATATAAATTAGGAATAATAAATCCCTACAAATTATCGAATCTCTTAAATATAAAAGTTATCTTACAACTATACATAATTGTTTTCAACACTCCTCTCAAATGAGTAAATAAATGTCTTTCATTCTTATATTGCTAACTATTTTTAGAAATGTTACAGTAGATAGTTTCTTTATTAGTACATTAACAAGCAATCCTTTAGTAGACACATATGAAGTGCAAATTAATCCATTTTTTTAACCTGCCCTTTATGAAGTGTCTATTAATCTCAACATATTAAGTGTACTCATGTTGTACAAGGCTATGTGCTATATTGACAGTAGACTTGTTATCATAATAATAAAGCTTTATAAGTGTTTCCTATGTGATTTTCAAGTCTTTTAGGATTATTTTCAACCATAACAATTCAAGTCTTTTAGGATTATTTTCAACCATAACAATTCATAAATTCCAAGTGTCATGGACTTAAACTCAGCTTCCCACACTTAATCTAGCCATAGCATTTCGCTTTTTACTTCTCTAAGTTACTAGATTTCCACCTAAGTACATCTAATAACTTGATTTTGATCTCCTGTCCATCATAGACCCAACATAACCAGCATTAGTATAAGTTTTAAGAGTTATCTTCTCTCCCTTTTTAAACAAAATAGCTTTTCTTGGAGTTCCTTTTAGATATTGTAGGATCTAATACACAATTTAGAGATGAATTTTGTTAGTATTATGCATAAATTGACTCACCACCCCAACATAAGCCATGTCAAGCCTAGTATAGGACAATTAATAAGCCTTCTTATAAGTCTTTGATAAGCACTTCTACCTATTGCTTTATCTACTAGTGTTTCTCCATATCTATGATTCTACTATATTGGTGTCTCAATTGATTTACATTTTAGTTTGCTTGTCTTCTATAACAAGTCTAGTAAATATTTTTGCTAGGAAATAAAAATTCCATTCCAAGAGTGAGCAACTTCAATGATAAGAAAATATTTATATTTTTCAAGATCTTTAATTTCAAGTTTTTTCTTAAGACACTTCTTTAAGATCTCTTTTCCTTCTAAATCATTTCTAGTCGCAATGGTGTCATCCATATACATAGTAAATATTGTCACCATCCTTGAACTACATTATTTAATAAATAATACATGATTGCCTTGGCTTTACTTGTATCCCATAGCAAGCATAACCTTGGTAAATCTTCCAAATCAAGCCCAAGGTGATTGTTTCAAGCTATATAGAGTTTTCTTCAATTTGTACACCTTTTCATTTCTTAACTATAAGATAAAACCAGGAGGAATTTTCATATATATATATATATATATTCTTCAAGATCACAATGCAAGAATGCATTTTTAACATTAAATTGTCCTAAACTCCAATTAACATTAATTGTCAATGACAATAACACTTGAATTATTTTCATTTTTGCAACTAGAGCAAATGTCTCTTAAGGTAATCAACCCATAAGTCTATGTATAGCCCTTTGCTATTGACCTCACCATGTATCTTTCAAGTGATCCATCAACCTTATATTTGACTATAAAGAATGATGTAGAACCCACTAAACTCTTTCCTCTTGTCAATTCTACCAAATCCCATGTTGCATTCTTTTCAAAGGCATCCATTTCAACTTTTATAACTTCCTTCCATTTCTCATGTACAAGTGCCTCAAATAATGATTTTGCTTTAAAGACAGTGTTTAGATGGATAAGAAAGGCATTATGGCTAGTAGCAAATTTATTATAGGACATAAATTGATTTATTGGGGGATTGGTGCATGTCTCAATTCCTTTTTGAAGGGCAATGGGTATATTAAAATCATTAGCATTAGGTATATCAAGGTTATTTCTATGAAGCATGATCTATGGTGTTTTGGTATTAGGAATTGGAAGAGGAGAAGTAATTATCTCATTACCAAAATTTGGTTCATATTCTTTAACATAATTAGGTT
Organism: Rhizophora apiculata; assembly: GCA_037832385.1. Taxonomy (NCBI): domain Eukaryota; kingdom Viridiplantae; phylum Streptophyta; class Magnoliopsida; order Malpighiales; family Rhizophoraceae; genus Rhizophora; species Rhizophora apiculata. The sequence goes on along the minus strand of CM075429.1, from coordinate 12,271,424 downwards.
ATATAGTAAGAGCTTTCTTCCTTATGTAAACTTATAGTGGAATAGTAGGCTAAACATGTGTTTTTGTTGTCATTATTGGTTCAAACTTATTTAGAACAAAAGTAAAAGGCTTAGAATCATTTGAAATGGAAGCAAAAGGTTCAAACAACATAAAAAGACCAAATAAAAAAGAATCTTTGTCCTTATCTTCTAAAAAATAATTTCTTCCCCTTAAGAAAAGAATTAGTGAAATAATTTTCAATCTCAACAAATGTGACATCAACAAAAATATAGAATTTCCTAATGAGAGGATGATACCACTTGTTTCCTTTTTGGGTAAGAGAATTGCCTACAAAGACACATTAGAAAGCTTTAATGTCTAATGTATTGTTGTTTTGGGAATGAATGTGGGCAAACACAACACAACCAAAAATTTTGGGAACAAGATTATTTGAGATATTAAAATTAGGATGAAAGGAAGACAAGATTTGTATGGGATTTTTGAAGTCAAGCACTTAGAATGGCAATTTATTTATGATATTTGCAGTGGTTAAAATAGCCTTTCCATAAAAAATTTTAGGAACATTTATTTATAAGAGGAATGCTCTTGTGATTGCTAATAAATGACCTTTTCTTTTTTCTTTTTCATTTAACCTCATTTTGTTGGGGGATATTGACACAAGATGATTAATAGATTATGTCGTTTGTTTAGGAAAATGAAGACAAAAATTGATTGAACTAATCCCTTTTATTATATAATTGAAATCATTTAATGTTAACCCCAAATTAATTTTTGATCATGTTGAAAACTATAGGAACTACAAAATCCACATATGATTTGCTTTGTGAAAAAATAAATTCATGTCACACAAATGCAATCATCAATAAAGGACATGAACCAATGAGGCCTAAAAATATTTGGTATGGTTGAAGGACCCCAAATGTCATTGTGAATTAAAGAGAAAGGGGTAATGGATTTTTTATTGCTCATTTGAAAAGAAGAACATTTATATTTTTCTAATTCACAAATAGTACAATGGAAAGAACCCATAGATATTTCCTTGAAGAATAATGGAGATATAGTTCCTTTATTAGAAGAAGTAAAAATGTTATTGAATTTTCCAATTCCTTCATATGTAGATATTTGCATCCCTGAGGTAAAGACAAGATTTGTAAAGATATTATCAACTTGGACTAAGATCAGAAGGGATGAGATCTCTAATCAAGTCAAACACAAGGGTTAGTTTAAGGAAAAGTGTGTTCCTATCCAATTCCTAATTGATAAAATGAATCATAAAATAAATATTGACAAATAGATGACATGTTTGGCCTCATGCCTATAATTGTAGCAAAAATGATCATATCCTTGAACCATTGTAAGATTAGAGGGGAAGGCCAATTTAAAGAGAGCATAGTCAATTTATATGTATAGTTCATGAGTCACATCAAATGCTAAGAGGACAAGTTCTCATCTTGGTTGAAAAGGTTTGATAATGTTCTTATTGAGTTTTGCAAAAGTCATTGGTTAAGCTTAGATAAAATTTTAGAGTGGGAAGTTATCTTTTAAGACAAGGAATAATTTCAGTGGTTAGTTAGATGGGTATAATAGACTCTTGTATTATATAGATGTGAGGAACATCCTTAGGTCCCACTAGCAAGTGTGAGTGGAGCTGTCGATTATGCCCCAACTTTAGCCATGATGCAAATGTGTACTATAAGGTTCACTCCCATCACATATGGTATGGACATGATGCAAATCAACTATCATGAGCTAAATAGCCATGGTCAATTGAACAAGTAGTCCAAGTATAGAATCATGTCTACACAATTTCCAATGGGCTTGGGGCTTGCACGTGTACACGTGGTTATGAACAATGGCACAAGATGACAAACAAAATGTATCATGAAAAAAAGATCAAAACACAACACATTATAAACATATATTAATCAGAACCCTTCACAGAGAAATATATTATAAAAGATACAGCAACTATGTGTATGGGACTTTGGAATTATACTTTTCTCCAGACTTCTTCAAGCTAACCAAGTCAAAGATCTTTAGAAACTAGTGATCTTCATTAATATAAGAAATGCAATCTCATAAACCAAAGTTGAAATATAAGTTGACCATTCATAGATGACCATTCATTTGCTCCAAAATTTAAGTTGTCTTTGTTTTAGTTAATTAGTATAAAACTAGTAGTAGATAGAAATTTGAAATATAAGTTATCTTTTTGTGAACATTACCTTCTTTGGATATATTAATCTCCATAGTTAAAATTACAACTTGCACCTCAATGCTTGTTCCATACCATAGAGATAATTGAATCAAAACCTAGGGTAAAGATAATTGCTTGAGTTGCACATCACCATCAAGTTGATTTGCCAACAATAACATGGTCACAAAAAATGTAATTTTGGTCGCATTAATGTACCAAACGCCATAATACTAGGGAAACCTCAATCTCCATGCACCATCACAAGTTCTCTTGACCTGATAGTTTTTCCGTCCATTAAGGACAAATAATAGATGGTAAGGTTACAAAATTGTAGAATGCAATGGAAAAAGACGACAATTTCAAAGATTGGAATTTCAATTTTTTGATAAAAAGAATTTTAATGCATCTAAACAAATCAATTATTTTACATTTAAACCTGCACAATATAGCTATAAAAAGAGAATTAATCTAATCTTCAAGTTGACTCCTTGGACATGGAAGACAAAGTAGAACAAATCGTACATATTTGCCGTTAAATTGCGAAAAGGGACTTCAAAAAGAAAAAATTAATTTACTGACAACGATAAAGGAGCAAGTCAGTGATGAGTTGACATGAATCCTCTTTTTCTATGTGTGTCTTTTGATAGTGCAACATTGCCCTACAACTCTAATAAAATGGCTTCTGTTAACCTTGTTCTTTCAAACAAAAATTCCTTGCATGAAGGTCAACTTCAAAAGGAAAGACTAGGAAATAGAGAGAAGAGAGGAACATGGCAGCCCTACCATGAAAGAGTACATGAAGTGGTTAGATGAGAGGAAATTTGAGAATGGAGATGCAAGAAAACCACAAATTCTCAAGAATAATCCACGATGGGAAACATGCATGAATTTTGTTGTTTGAGCAGAAATCAATAAAAAATAAACCATTGTCATGTCACTTCAAACTCAATGGGATGACTCGTTGGGCCAAGAGCAATTACCATCGTGCAAAAGGGAAGGAAAATGCAAACCCCATAATTGCTTAGGCCCTTAACGAGCCCCAATTGCCATTGGGCCATAAAGAAAAGAACTTATCGTTGACGTAACACCCTACACGAATTTTAATTATTGTTGACTTTTGTTTTCATTTTTGTCCTATTTTGTTTCAGTTAAAGGTAGGCAACCACTTTTATCATTGATAATGAAGGTCTAATTGCCATTAAATGCGACGGTAGTAAACGTTGTTCACAATCCAATTTGAAACCTTTTTTACATGTAAAACAAACAAGCGTTTGTTTGTTTATATAAATTATATCTACGAAATTCTAATCATATCAAATAAATTTCTTTTAATATGATTTAATTATATATAATTTTGTATTAAGTATAGATTTATTATATAAATATATTCCAAACATATCAAAAATATACATTAATCTCTTTTAATATGATTTGGTGAATATCTCATTAATGTTTCTTGATATTTTTTCCTTATTCTGTACATCACTTATACATTTTTGCATTAATTTGTATAAATATATCTCAATCATATTATTTGGTGAATACTTTATTAGTATTTCCTAATACTCCTTTTATACATCAATTCTTATATAGTTTTGTATATAAATATATACCAATTATATCAAAGATATGTATAAATCTCTTTTGATATAATTTGATGAATATCTCGTTAATGTTCCTTGATACTCTTTTTTTATTTTGTAGACTTGTAAGAATATATCCCAATAATATCAAAGATATGCATGAATCTCATTTGATATGATTTGATGAATATCTCATTAATGTTCCTCGATACTCTTTTCTTATTTTGTACATCACTTCCTATATAATTTTGTATTGACTTAAGATTCATCGTATAAATATATCCCAATCATATCAAAAATATGCATAAATCTCTCTTCATATGATTTGGTGAATATCTTATTAATGTTTCCTAATACTCTTTTCTTATTTTGTACATCGCTTCCTATATAGTTTTGTATTGAGTCAAGGTTCATTATATAAATATATCTTAATTTTACCAAAAATATGCATAAATCTTTCTTTATATGATTTAGTGAATATTTTATTAATATTTCCTAATACTTTTTCCTTATTTTGTACATTACTTCCTATATAGTTTTGTATCGAGTCAAGGTTCATTATATAAATATATCTTAATTATACCAAAAATATGCATAAATCTCTCTTCATATGATTTAGTGAATATTTTATTAATGTTTCTAATACTCTTTCCTTATTTTAAACATAACTTCCTATATAGTTTTATATCAAGTCTAAGTTTTTTTATATAAATATATACTAATTATATCAAAGATATGTATGAATCTCTCTTGATATGATTTAGTAAATCTCTCATTAATGTTTCCTAATACTCTTTCCTTAGTTTGTACATCACTTCCTATATAGTTTTGCATTAAGTCTAAGTTCATTGTATAAATATATCTTATTCATATCAAAAATATGAATGAATCTCTCTTAATATGATTTGGTGAATATCTCATTAATGTTTCCTTATGCTCTTTCCAATGATTCTCTTTTTTGAAGATAACTTCACAAGAACCCATGTGTTATTTTTATGAAGAGAACTACTTTTGAATATGTAAATAGTTTGCCATCTTTACTAATTTCATTTACAACTAAAAAAGCATAAGCAACATAATATTTATATCTTTATGGTAGTCAAATCTCTCTTTTTGGTTTGTTTTTGACTATAGAATGATCATCCTCTTTATCTTTAGAGAAATGTGCAATATCTGATGAATCTAACTCAATGTGAGAACTTTATTACATGGTATCTCAATTCACAATTTCAAACTCTACCTACTTATATACACTGTCACCTTTACTTACATAAAAAAGACTAGAAGACTCTCCTTTTAGATATAACATAGAAGATTCATTAAATGTAACATTTCTACTAATTATAAATTTTGATAGATCTATATATCATAAATGATACCCTTTCATTCCAAATGCACGCCTTAGGAAAGTGTACTTTTTAACTTTAGGTTCTATTTTCTCATTATTAATATGCATATATACATGAGATCTAAATATCTTCATATCAAAGTAATTAACAAGAATACCTAATTAGACTTCCTCTAGAATTTTGAACTCTATATATGTTATAGGTGCATAATTAATAATATAATAAGTTTTATAAACTACTTTTACTCAAAAATTTTTTGACAAATCAATATGGGAAATCATATAGTGAGCTTTCTTTAAAAGTGTTTTGCTCCTATGTTTAGCAATACAATTCCATTAAGAAGTCATTATGATTGTACGATGATAAACAATGTCTTTATTTTCATAAAATTCATTAAATTCACATTTATAAAATTCCAAGTTATTATTTGTCCTAACCCACTTAATCTATTTCTCTGTTTGCTTCTCAATCAAGGCTTTTCATTTCTTAAATATTTGAAAAACATCATTCTTATACTTCAAAAAGAAAACCCAAATTTTCTCTGAATAATTATCAATGAAAGTCAACTGTACTTAGCATTACCTTTTAACAAAATATGAAATGACCTCCAAAGATTTGAATAAATATAATCCAAAGTCTCTTTTGTTTTGTGAATTGTTAAAGACTTCAAATTGACATACTTCTACTTCTCAAAGATGTAACGCTTAAAAAAGTTTAAATTCCTAATATGCTATTTACACATAAGGCCTTTTTTCACTTAATATAGATAAACCCTTTTTATTCATGTGCCTTAACTATGTATGTCATAGTTTTGTAATATATGCCTTTAAATTAGATGTTATAAAGATTGCAATAATACTTGTAACTATAGATCCCTACCAAATGTATAAATTTCTAAACCTGTAAGCTTTCATGACAATGAAAGCATCTTTATTAACTTTCAGAACTCCACCTTTATCAATCTACCTGTAACTAAGAGCCTCAAGTGTTTTCAAATAGATGAAAATATTTTATAATAAAGAGACTATTTCTTATAAAGAAATTAGGTCTATTTTGAAATTAAAAGACTAAATTGATAGGGATATAACTAAAGAAAACATTAGTGGTCAAGTTAACAATTTGGTAGTTTAAGGAAGAACATATAAGAGAGATGTAAATAGTTAGAGATCTAAATTTAAAAATAGAAATATGGTATGCAATTATTGTAAAAGAAAAAGGCACATCAAATCTGATTGTTTTAAACTAAAAGATAAACAAAAAGACAAGGAAAAGGATAAGCATAAAAGTAGTGAGTTAGCTCAGACTATTGTTGTTAAAGATAAGAGTGAAAGAATTATTTTATTTGCTAATGATAAATTAAGGTTTACCAATGAATAAATTTTGAATTCTAGTTATATGTGACCCAATAGGAATTAGTTTTCCACTTATGATTCTATTAAAGGTGGAACTGTTATAATAGAAAATAATACAGTTTGCAAAATTGCTAGAATTAGTATGATTAAAATCTAGACTCATGATGGTGTTATAAAGCCACTTATATAAGTTAAACATGTTTCAAAATTGAGAAAAAATCTCATCTCTTTAGGAATATTTAAGGCTTTTGGTTACAAATACACTAATGAAGGTGGAGTTCTAAATGTCAGTAAAAATGCTCTTATTGTCATAAAAGTTTATAGATTTGAAAATTTGTACATTCTACAAGAATTTATAGTTACGAGTACTATTGTAATTTTTACATCTTCTAATTCAGAGCTAGATATTATGAAACTATGACATAGACAATTAAGGCAATTAAGTGAAAAGGGTTTATCTATATTGACCAAAAGAGACATGTTATGTAGACAGCATACTGGGAAGTTGAATTTTTGCAACCATTGCATCTTTGGGAAATAAAAGTATGTCAATTTCAAGTCTTTAACAATTCATATAATAAAAGGGAGTTTGGATTATATTCATTCAAATCTTTGGATTCATCTTGCATTCAAAAGGTGGTATTATGTACATGTTGACTTTTATTGATGATTATTTAAGGAATATTTGAGTGATTTTTTTGAAGTATAAGAATAATGTTTTCCAAATATTCAAGAAGTGGAAAGCCTTGATTAAGAAGTAAACAAAGAAGTAAATTAAGTAGCTTATGACAACTAATGGCTTGAAATTTTGTGAAAATGAAGGCATTGTTAGTCACGTATAGTCAAGATGACTCCTTAGCATAATGGTGTTACTGTACGCATGAATAAAATACCTTTGGAGAGAGTCTACTGTATGATTTCCATTGATGATTTGTCAAAAAATATTTTGGTAAAAGCAATTTTTACAACTTATTATATCATTAATTGTGTACCTTTAGTATCTATATAATTCAAGACTTTAAAGAAGATTTGGTCAAGTACTATTGCTAATTATTCTGATTTAAAGATATTTGAATGTCTTGTATATATGCATGTTAATGATAAAAAATTGAAACTTAAAGCTAAAAAGTGCATTTTCCTTAGGCTTGCATTTGGAGTAAAGGGGTATAGTCCACAGTATCTTGATCTGTCAAAATTTGTAATTAGTAGACATGTTACATTTGATAAATCTTATATGTTATATATGAAAGGAGAGTATTTTAGTCATTCTGATGCAAGTAAAGGTAACAATGCATACAAGTAGGTATAGTTTAAAGTTGTGTATTGAAATGCCATACAACAGAGTTCTCACATTAAGTTAGATTCATTAGATACTATAAATTCTTTTGAAGATAAAAAGGAGGATCATTCCATAGCCACAGATAAACTAAGAAAAGAGATTTGACAAACATAAAGACATAAAAACTATGTTACTTATACTCTTTTAGTTGTATAGGAAATTAGTGAAAATGGTGAACTATCTACCTATTTAGAAGTAGTTTAATTCATCTGAATGGTTGGTTGTAATGAATGAAAAAATAAAATCTCTCTATAAGTATGATACATGAGTTTTTGTGAAACCACCTTTAGAAAAGAGAATCACTGGTTACAAATGAGTCTTAAAAAAAAGAAAGAGGTATATCAAGGATTGAAGATGCAAGGTACATGGAACATCTAGTTGTGAAAGGGTTTAGTTAAGTACAAGGTATTGATTTTAATGATATTTTCTTATTTGTTATAATACATAGTTTGATACATGACTTGCTTACTTTTGTGACCATGTAGGACTTAGAGTTAAAGTAATTTGATGTTAAGATAGTTTTCTTACATATTGAGTTTGAAAAGCAAATATGCATGAGGTAACCCTAAGGTCTTGAAGTTAAAGGTAAGAAAAACCATATTTGTTTATTGAAATAATCCTTATATTAGTTAAATTCATGTCTAAGACAATGGTATAAAAGGTTTGATCTTTTTATATTGGGTTATGGTTATTCAAGCAACATGTATGACAATTGTGTTTACTTCTAAAAGTTAAATGATGACTTGTTCATTTATTTGTTACTTTATGTCAATGACATGCTCATTATTGTCAAGAATTTGTCAAAAATTCACATTTTAAAAGTGTTTTTGAATAATGAATTTGAGATGAAAGACTTAGAAGCAATAACAAATATTCTTAACATGGAAATCAAAAAATAATTATGAAGGCAAAAAGTTATAACTAACTTAAAAGAATTATTTTGAGAAGGTTTTAGAATGATTTAGCATGAAAAATGTCAAACTTGTCAATACTCTTATTGTTAATTATTTCAAGTTATTAGCTACTTAATCACTAAAGTTAGATAAAGAAAAGATATATATAAAAAGAGTTTCATATTTAAGTGCAGTCAAAAGTCTTATGTATGAGATAATTTGTACACATCTAAATATTTCACAAGTAAGTAGTATGATTAACAAATATATGTCTTCTCCAATAAAATCACATTGGTAGGTTATGAAATGGATTCTCATATACTTATGATGTACTTCAAACACATGCTTGAAAGTTATGTATTTTGTGGATTCTGACTACATCGTTGATCTTAATAAAATAAAATTTCTTACAAGTTATATATTTTGTATTAATAGTTTTATTATTAATTGGAAAACTACTTTGCAACATGTTATTATTTTGTCTATTATTAAAAGTAAAATACATGACAATAATTGAGGCTATTAAAGAAGTCTTATGATTGAAAGGTTTGTATGGCAAGTATAGTCTACATCATGATGTTGTTTTCATTCATTGTGATAGTCAAAGAGTAATACACTTAATTAAGAATCAGATGTATCATTAGAGGATGAAACATATTAATGTGAGGTATCATTTCATTTAAGAGACAATTGCTAAAAGAAAAATTTCAATTTAGAAAATTAGTAGTAAAAACAATTTTTTAGATATGTTTACGAAATCTCTTCTCTTTAATAAGTTCAAGTAGTGTTTGGATCTAATTGGTGTGATGTGATAATTTAAAAAAGTAAAATGCTTAAAGGAAATATAAATAAAAATGCTAATGAATTTGTCCATTCCTTCATATGCATATATTTACATCCTTAAGGTAGAGGTAAGATATGTAAAGACATTATCAACCTTGACCTAGATTAAAAGGGATGAGATCTCTAATCAAGTTGGACACAAAGGTCAATTTGATGAAAATTGTATTCCTACCCAATACTTGATTGATAAACATATATCAATCAAACCCCTTCACAAAAAAATATATTGTTAAAAGACATAACAAGTATGTGTGTGGGACTATGGAATTATACTTTTCTCTTAACTTCTTCAAGCTAACTAGGTAAAAATCTTTAGTAATAAGTGATCTTCATTATTATAAGAAATGCAATCTTATAAACCAAAATTGAAATATAAAGAGTCTTGATAAGGATAACCATTCATTCACTCTAAAATTCAAGTTGTCTTTATTTTAGTTAATTAATACATAATTGGTAGTAGACATGAATCTAAAATATAAATATCATTTTATGAATCATATTTTCTTTAAATATATTCATCTCCATAGTTAAAAATACAACTTGGAACTTCTATGCTTGTTCCATATGACAGTGAAAATTAAATGAAGACTTGGAGTAAAGATACTTCTTCTTCTCCTAATGCTATAACATTAATCAATATATCATGCCCAAATAATTGCTTGCCCATCACCATCATGTTGGTTTGCCAACAATAACATTGTCACGAAAAATATAATTTTGGTCTCCTCAATGTACCGAACACCATAATACTAGGGAAACCCCAGTCTCCATGTAGCTATTTCTTGTTCTCTTGACCTGATAGTTTCTCTCACCATTAAGGAAAAATAATAGATGGTGGGCTTACAAAAATTGAGGAATACAATGGAAAAAGGCGAAAAGTTTAAAGACTAAAATTTCAAATTTTTTTGACCAAAATTTTTTAATGCATCTAAACAAATTAATTATTTTACATTTAAATTCACACAATATAACTATAAAAAGAGAATTAATCTTCGAGTTGTCTCCTTACACACAGAAGAGAGAGTAGAGCAAATCGTACAGATTTGTCGGCAAAAAGCGACTTCAAAAATAAAAAATTAGTTTACTAACAAGGACAATGGAGTCTGTCAGTGATGACTTGACATGGATGCTCTTTCTCCACGTCTCGGTTGATAGTGCAACATTGCTTTGCGACACTAAGAAAATGACTTCTGTTCACCTTGGTCTTTCAAACAAAAAATCCTAGCACGAAGTTCGACCTTGAAAATGCCAAGACCAGGGAACAGAGAGAAACGAGGAACATGGCAGCCTTACCACGAAATAGCACATGGAATGGTTGGATGAGAGGAAATTCGAGAGAGGAGATGCAAGAAAACCACAAATTCTCAATAAATCAGAAACAAATATGAATTTTATTGTTTGAGCAAAAATTAATTAAAAATAAAAAATCGACAATAATACGAAATAATCCTAAAAATTATAACTATCTCACCACATGCGAAGAAAACTAAAATTGATACAATTTATGCCAAATTAGAAGTGATGGAGTACATCTCTGTCGAAATCTTCAATTTTTAACCCTCCTACCTTAATTTAATTTAGGGGGGAATTTTTCTCACCCTACACGATCAAAATAAGGTCCACTTGATTTCCCCCCCATATTTACTATCACTTTCACCATTGTCACGTCACTTCAAACTCAATGGATGACTCGTCGGGCCAAGAGCAATCGCCTTCGAGCAAGAGGGAAGGAAAATGCAAAACCCCATTATTGCTTAAGTCCCCGATGAACCCCCCCCCCCAATTGCCATTATTAGGCCACGGACCAAAGAATTTGTTGTTGACGTGACACCTGACACAGATTTTAATTATCGTAGACTTCTGTTTTCATTTCTCCACTTTTATTATTGTGTACAATGGCTTTTCCCTTTTCTCTGCTCGTTTTTATCCTCTTTTGATTCGGTTGAAGGTAGGCAACCATGTAGATTATTGATAATGAAGGTCTAACCGCCATCACATGCGATGGTAGTAGATGTCGTTCACAACTCAACTTGAAACGTTATTTGCATGCAAACAAACAGAATTTTAAGGGAAGGAAAGACCAGGAAACATGTGAGATTAGCCTAATTCAATGCTTCTTGATAAAGTCATTGATCCTATCAAGGAGGCCAGTGGTTTGTGCGGCAGTTTGCGGGTCCACGTCCACAGCCAACTTGTTAAGATAGAAACTGTGACCCATTCCAGGGCTGGTGTGTAACTCGACAACTTTGTTGGCTCTCTTCATAGCCTCGTAATACTCAATCTCCGTGTCCACGATCAAGTCAGCTCCTGACACACAAAGCAAGAAGGGCGGAAAATCCAGGCTGTCCAGTGGGGGAGCTCCGGCCCCCATGGGGCACGTAATTGGATGGTCCTTAGTGCACCCAACCGGCAGTGACAGCCCCAAAAACTTGTCCACCATGTCTAGTGTCAATAACGGAGACTGAGGATTCTCCAACTCCGATTTACTCCTCTCTGACCGGACGAATCCGGGGTGGATTGGAATGCCTCCGGCCAACCTCAAGGGAGTCAAATCCTCTTGACCAGCCCGTGCAGCCACCTCGTGCACCAGGTTCCCGCCCGAGCTATCTCCGATGAGGAAAACACGGTTAAAGTCTCCATGGCAATTGAGCCACTGTTCGTGTGACTCACCTCGAGCCAGTGAACGTAGCCAGAGGAGAGCTGAGAACCCATCATTGCACGCAGCCGGGAGTCGGTGCTCCGGGGCTAACCGGAGGTAGACCGACACGCAAATGGCTTGAAGATCCTTAGCAAGCCTAGCGTATATGTGGTAGTACATAAACCAATCGGCTTGGCTAATGCAAAAGCCTCCTCCATGAAAATGGAGGATTATGGGCAACTTTGTTTGGTCTTGACGGGGCTCTTGCTCTGGCAAATAGATTCGAACGCGAAGGCCGGACATGCAATCAACCGTCACATCCCGAGTGGCTACTCCACCGACGAATTTCTCATGGGAAGGCACCGGATCGGTCAAGAACTTCACCTTGGGAGGTCCGGTCCATTTCCGGTCGACCGAGCCGTCATCGTACACTCTTAGCCAGCCAGACACCTCGTCGACAACTTTCCTCTCGCCTACCATGACGACTACAGTTACTTGCTGTGATATACACTTGAGGTGTTTAATTTGAGAATTACTATGGAGGCTTCGATGCTTGCTTGCTTGCTCCACTTTGAATCCGAGGGGCAAGGCCCTCCTCTTATATAGATAAAAAAAGAGAAGGAACGTGCAACACACGTACCACAACCTTCAAAATGGACATGAATTTAATTTTTTTTTATAAATTTGTTCCATATACTATTATTATACTTGTTATACATAACATGTATTTTAATAAAAAAAATTTTGAAAATTAAAAAAAAAAAAAAAACAAAAGAATGGAGGGCCTACAATGTCATGTCATGTCACACTTCCGTCTGTTCGTTTATTTTTTCCACCAATGCTTTTCATTTTCAATAATGCCAAATGATCAATAGATTGTCAAAGATATTATTTTAATTATTCAATATACTTTGTGAATTCTTTGCATTTTATATTAGCGAGGTAAGTGGGTGGGTATTAGTACACTTTCCTCCCATATACATATAAGATTCTAAAATGCCACTTGCGACCCACAAGACCAATCGGACACCCGAGTGGTTGGTATTAGTACAGACACTATTGGAAAATAATTGCCCGAGTTGCTGTCCCTATGTGCAATTTATAACACGTTGCACTTTTAGAGCCCTTAAAAAAATGAAATTAGTTCAGACACTGAGGTATGAATGCTTGTACCACCACCATTTGAGTTTTCACTTCTAGAATAATTTAAATAGTTTTAACCAAAATTTCAAAAAAAAAAGGAAGAATAATTTAAATAGTCCATGAGTGAGTAAGTTAGTTAGGAATAGTTCATCCAAGTGATACAAACTACTCCATAGTATATAATAAGCTTTCTGATAAGAAAAAAGTAAAAAAAAAAAGAAGAGAAATTCAATTCATTGTTATAAAGCATATTCCCTCAACCACATACGTCTTTTGATTTCTTTATGCTGATATTCACAATTTATTCAAGAGAATGAGAGGAGTAATCTGATTTGAACTCATGATTTTGCAAAATCATAGTTAAGAATTTAACGTGATTATGTGAATAACCCATTAAACCCAAGTAGGATTAGCATGGAGTCTACAACAGAAAATCCAGAGTTCCAAATTTTTCTAACTTAAATTCATGTAATTTAATCTATTCATCAGGGGTCTTCCACAAGCTAGCTTTTACACGCTGTGTTGAATCCACATGCTGACCGACCGGATTAACTTAGTGGCTTAAGAACGTGAGGTCCAAAAGCTGGTTTGAAAATCTTAGGATTTTAAGCTGTAATTTACCAAAGTTTCAAGAAAAGACCATCCATTTTAGGGCTAGAAAATTTCCAACAAGTCGATTCATGATATACAATATGACTGAGAAAATTCAAGTATATGATGCTAGAAAAAGTACATTAACTCTCAAAATTCTAACCCAAAAAAAAAAAAGAGATTAACTTTCAAAATGGTTTGTGGCCTTGTGGGGAAGGAGTTGGATACTTTCCTGGAAGTTGTGTGGTGGGAAATTAACCTTCGTTTTCCTAGCGCTTTCTTGTCGCCGTCTCGAACAAGAACTTTATTTTACAATAGACCCAACAGGGAAAGTTAAGTGTCGAGTCGAAAAGACTTGAACGCAGCAGGTGGGACCAACCTCCCACTTCAAGAAAAATGCGTGGAAATTGCAGGTGAATTTGTGAAGAAAAGAAATTAATTAACTGCACCAGCGCAGGTCAGCCATTGACTGGAGTCAAGAGAATAAGATAAGTGTAATGGGAAAACTGATTGGTAAGCCGCCATGCTATTTGCCTGGAAATTACAAACGTCTCTGACCCATTATTTCAGTCAATAGAGCTTGGTATGGTATGCAGGATATTATTATTGTAAAAGTAGCAAAATGTATATCCAAAGGATGCCCAGAAACTGTTGTTACCCGTAAGTTGCTGTCAAAAAATAAAAAGAAAAGAACAAAAATAAAATAAAAAAACAAAAAGAATTGAAAAGAAAAGAAAAGAGACAAAAGATGGAAAATGGGGATCTGCTTTTTTTGACACGAAAACGGGGACTTTGACTAAAAATACATTTTCGACCGAAGACTTTGATTAAAAGTATGTATGCTTGCACAAAGTGTTTCTAAATAGGTATTTCTTATTTGTACATTCTAATATGAAAATTAGAGGAAAAACATATTAATTAGCACCCAAAAATAAGAAAATGCAGAAATTAGTACCCGAATGCAAACGAAAATTGACAATTGTTAAAAAAAAAAAATTAATATCAATTAGGGAATTTTACATCGTATACTCTCTATTTATGATACATAACAATCCGCACTCCTAGTTTTTGTCCTTATTTATTTGAAATAATTACAAAAATATCATTATAAATTATACAAATAAACTAAAATGCCCGTTAGTGCATATAAATTGAAAACATCAACATTTTAGAATAATTGAAAAAAAATAGATGTTCGAAGATATAAACTTTCTTATATATATCAGTTAATATTTATTATTTTTATAAATTATTTTAATAAATAATATATTTAGTCTAAATTTTTATATATTTTTAATGAAACATATTTTTTTATTAAATTTTTAATATATCTTGATTAAAATATGTATATTTATATGTACAAGTTTATTCACATATATTAATCAAAATTAAAAAAAATATATTATATGCAAAATAAACAAAAAAAATATATAAAAGGTTACAACTTTATATTTTATGAATCATTAAAAATTTATTTGATATTTAATTTGATAAAAATTTAAAAACTTTTAATATTATATATTACTATTATATATATAATCTAATGTACAAAATTTATTTTTTTTTAAAAAAAATTTAAGTATTAATATTTAAACTTATTATTGTTATTAAATATATTTTAAAAATTTTTTCATAGGAATAAATTACTTTTTCTATATCACTAATACTAAATAAATTAAAAAAATATATATTTTATACTATCATATTTTAGATTTTGTAAAAAATATTTTATAGTTTGTTGAAGCGCTAGTGTGATTTATAAAAGAGAAAAACATTATAGAAGTATAATGGAATTTAGTTTATTTATGACATTAAAAATTACTTTTTATCAATCTTATAGTTTGTTAGATGCTATTGTGATTCCTAGGATAGGAATGCATTATAAAATATAAACGTATAATGGAATTCAATTTGTTTATGCTATTTAAAATCATAATTTAACAATTATTTCAATTGTTTTCTTACAAAAATTTGATTGATTATGTCGTTTGTTATTATTATCAAAAATTACAGTGCAACTTATTAAATGTAAAGGAGAGGGGTGTGCCTTCTTTGTCCACGCTAAATAGAGAGTGTTTGATGTAAATTTCTCAAAAATAAAAGAGTATATTCACAATTTCTATCTAAATTAATTAATTTTTGTTAGTTATGGAATATAATATGTTATATATGAAAATTGGGTATTGCTTATCACACACTAAAGAGAGGGCTTAAATTTTCCTATTAATTATCAATAATAATATACAATCTCTTCTAATGAATTAATTAAAACCCCTATTGACATAGATAAGCTAATTAAAATTAATTAAATTATAAATATTTAGGAAAATAGCTAAATAATGAAATAATTTTTCTTAAATATCTAAATAGTAAAATATTTAGTATAATAAAATCTTCTAATAATGTAAAATATTATTATAAATACAAAATATTAATAAACTCCTGAATAATAAATATTCTTCTTCCTTATTCTCTATCCATATCTTCTAGTTAAAAAAATTCAACATTAAGATTTGAAGTGCATCACAACGAGAGAACATGCTATGTATTTAAAAAAAGTTTCTTAGAAAAATTGGTAGTGTTGATAACAAAATAAAATCCACTGACATTATTTAATAAATTGACAATTAGAGTTTTAAAAGAATGATAGAATTAACATTTTCTATAATTTATAAAAATATAAAATTTATTAAAAAATTATTAATAATATGTAACTCGCAATTTAATATATTTTTTATAGAAATATGTTATGATTTTAAGACTAAAAAAGAATAAAAAGATTATTTTTTTTTAACTTTTAATTGGTTTAACGATAAATATACTTTGGACCAATTTTCCCATTAAATCGAAATTGAGTAGCTCTTGAGTCGATTTCGAAGGCACTTCTTCAAGTTAACATGGTGCATTTGAACTTTTTGTTCATAAAATGTTTCCAGCAAGAGCGGAATCCTGGTTGACAGGGAAACAGAGTTCTCCTTTTTCCAATTGGATTAATCTTTGTTATCAGTTCCATTTTTTAACTTCTCATGAGTCTTAAGGGTACCAATATTCTACCGGCAAATTGAAACTCCCCATCAAACTTGAATAACTCTGTGCAATAAACAAAAACCAGAAAACCTGTCCCAAAACCTTTTCATTCATTCATGCCCAAATAAAAAAAAAAAATTACATAATAAAAAAAAAAAAAAAAAACAAAAAACACATTAGTCTCCACTTGATGACTCCCAAAACATTGAAAGCTAAGTGAATTCCTTTAAGAAACCATAGGATCTAACTTCTACAATCTAAAACTATTACAATGAAACCCAGACCCCAATAAGCCTAATAGTACTTGGGTTGGGCAAGACTCTTGGACTTCACATTTTTGTATTACATGAGCTGAATTTAGCAAATTGGGCTAAATTAAATTTTGAATAAATTAGATCAAATTATTTGGGTTGAGTGAATTTTTATTATTTCTATTAAACTCTGTTGAATTTCCTTCTACAAATAAAAAATAATTAAAAAAAAAACCTAATCCATCATTGCCTTTCAATTTTCATTGATGTTTGGACCTTTTATATAGAAAATTAAATAGACAGAAAAGACTTTATATATTCTAAGACATAGCGTAAATTTAAGATGCTATTAAACTTCAACATATTTGAGTTTGATTTATGACACTAATTTGCAAACCATAATCAAAATTCCAAATACACCTATGTTATGATATATAGTCTGTGCTGTAATCATATGAATTTTAGCATATGTTATCAAATACATGGAAAATGTAATTCCAAATTCAGGTTTGATCATATCTCCAGCAGTCAACAAGAAAAAAATAAAAAGGGCTGCTTGAGTTAGTCTGTCTAGGATCCATCCCACCCTGACCTGTGAATGACATAACTAGATTCTTGTAGGTTTCCCCAACTAAGGATTCAATTCTCAGAAAAAGTATGCCTGCAAGCCGGGCAAGTGTAAAAAATAGTTTGACCCTCATCGGCCGATCTCATCTGCAGATAGGAGAAAAAACAGGGTAAACTAGAAAGATAGTGTAAGCTACATAATCATAACAACTTGAGTAAATATGAAGTGGTAGAATACCTGTCTAGTATAGAACGTAAGCTTTGTGTTACTGCATCTTTCGCATTTCTTATCGATCTGTGAAGGCAAAATTGGTATTAGAACTCACAGTATATTCCAAGAACAAAGAACATTGCCTTATTACTATGGTACAGGGTAGTTACCTCCATGTTCTTCACCTCAATATTTCCGTCAAAATGAGATATGCCCAAGTCCCTTCTCATATCCTGCATCAAAGGGTGTTTGTAACCAACAGTTCCTCACAAGCCATCACAATTCTCAAGTAATATGATTATGAAGGTGATCATAGCCACTGTTAAACTGGAATATCAGCCTCAGGTAACACTTCTTTGTCGTTCTAATAGAGCATCGGTAACCAGCATAGGAATATCATTTAAGACAAAGATAGAAATTATAATTCCCATCTTTCCCTTGATCATTGGAATTTTTTTAATTATTTATGATGGTTAGAGAAGTGATAAGGTTAACTAGATTCTTTGATAAGATACTGAAGAGGTGGATGACACCCGATAAGTGAAGGATGAACACACTTGCCCCAATTTTAAAAATAGGGAGGACATCTAGAATTGCTCCAACCATTGTGGGATCAAACTCATAGGTCACAAACTCAAAGGTCACACTATTAAGCTATGTCATACCCCATCTAAGACATGGTGAAAATGCAGTGGATGATATCTGAATTGTAAAAATAGTTCACGTTGTAAGTAGGTCAATTTTAGGTGTACCTCAGCAGAGACTTTGTAGCATATTTCTCTTCCAGATAACTCTGAAGACAATAGCAGTAAATTTAGTGAATTACATCAACAAAAAAAGAGAAACAAGACCTACACTGATGATGATGAACTGCCATTAAGCAACAGTGCATGCCAACACCTTGTGTCTTACAAATTGTGTACTCTAATGGGAAAATGCAAAGGGAAGAGAAACCTGAGGAACAAGGTTTTGAATTCAGATTGACATTCAGGAAATATGTAGAGATCAGCAAAAGAAAACCATGAACATAGATAAATCCTAGCATCTAATTTAAGGAAGAAGCACTTTGGGAAGATACAAGCAATATCCATCAATCTCCTAAGCATAAGATGCTTCATCACAAAATGTCATGACTAAACCCATTTTTGTGGATTACAACACAAATATGCAATTGCTACGGGTGGTAAAATACTTCAGAACTTACACTGAAAAAGCATAATTTTCCAAAAACCAACAAGAAACAAACAGGTTTAATATCACCCAAAAGAGTATCATCTAATTCAAAAGAATTCACTTGTACATAACTAAAGAATAAAAGACAGATTAATGCAATCCCCTAACAAAGGCAAGTAAAAAAATAAAATGAATGAAAATGTGCTGCAGATAAAAGAAAAAACTCAAAATCCAAGCTCAAATACCTATTTGAAGTACTTTTGATTCACAAAGCTCTACCTTTAGCACTTTTCTTAAACTTGCACAAAGGACATTGGGCATACTTGGTTGAAGTCAAAGATAACATTGTCCCGCACAAGTCACAGAACAAGAAATCACCTCCTTGAGAATGTGGCATTATATCCCCCATCTATCAAGCATTAAAAATAAATAAATAAATACAGGAGAACAGAAAACTAAAATCACTTGTATCAATCAATTTAAAAACCATGAACAATTTGACACACAACATTCTGAAATATCACTATAAATCCTGTGATGCAACTAGATATCCAAAGGAAGTTGCAATTCACAGATCACCAGATATATAAGAAACAGGATGATAATAAAAAGTGGAATACCAAAATTCCACTATAACACCATTTCAACCCAAGTGCCTAAGCCAATCAGATAGCATAGCCTCCAACAATATCTAATGAATTACATAAAATTTCAAAAAACATAACAAATAGATCCTCATCGATTTCCGATCATGGGGACAGAATGACAAAAGTCATTATACATTAGAAGACAGGACACCAAACACCTTCACACCAATCTACTGAAAGCAGTGTAATAATTCTATTCCCACGAATTTTAGCTTTAAGCGATGCAACATAAGAACTCATTGCAAACATTCAAACACAAAGGGCATCATGTGTCAGAAACAACACTGACATGTGTATGACATAGCTAAAATTGTCATGCTAAAAAGCCAAAAAAAAAATAAAATTGATGGGTGTGTATGATGCATGTCGTATGCAAACAAGTTGAACCATTTTCTAAAATTTCACATACGGCAGATGGAGAAAAAAAAAAAAAAAACACACACACACACACACACACAAAAGGAGTGGCTCCGAAAACCTTCCTCGAATACCATTGATGGAGGACGGAGTATGGATGTGAAACTATAGAATCGAGCATAGAGATTACATCTGAATCATTAACATATGCGATATGCAATGAACTATTCGAATATAATCTTAAAACTTCAAATTGAAATCTTACAAAAAAAGAGAACTCATACTTATCAACCGAACAAACGAAAAATTCAAAACGAACAGCCAATTGATTTTTGAGCTTTGTGCCTGCGAGACGACATGCGAATTGGATTGTTTGCTTGAGAGAGTAAAACAACAAACGGAAACAGGAAAAAAAAAAATCTAATAATCCAGAAAAAATAACAAACGGAGTAAAATCAAAGAAACCCAAACATGGAGGAGTCCCCAGAGCCAATAATCAATAAAGAAATTGATGATTGCTGAGGAAAAAAAGGGGAAAAAAATCAAAATAAATTGAAAGAAAAATATAAATTACCTTTGAAAAAGAAGCGCTGCAACTGCAGCTGCAGAAGAAGAAGAAGAAGAAGAAGAAGCACGCCTGAGGGAACAGCGAGGCGCAATCGGAAGGGTTTTAATTTCTTTTTAGTCAAAATTACAAAAATACCCTAAGTATAATCTATTTTATATTTTATAACAATTTACACCCTTTAATTTTAAACATAATAAAAAAAAATTGATAATAATTAGTTAAATTTAATAAAAATAATAAAAAAAATATATTTTTTTTATACCTATTTATATTTTTTATTTTTAAATATTTTAAAAAAATTTTATTATTAACAATAATTAGTTAAATTTAATAAAAATAATAAAAATATACCTTTAATTATTTTTTTTTAATAAATTATAATAATTTGCACTAGGAAACAGCAAGGCACAGAGCTACGTGGAGAAGTGGGACGAGGAGAGAGAGAGAGAGAGAGATTGAGGTAGAATGAAGGGGAGATGGAAGAGAAAAAGGAAAAAGAGAGAAAAGAAAATTTTTTTAAAATTATTAAATTAAAAATTAGATAAATATATCATATGATTAATTTTTTATATATAAATATATCACATATTTAGGTTAACAAAATTTTTATATTAATAATAAAATTATAAATTGACAAATTTTGTAAAATTATAAAATTAATATATAAATAAATTTATAATTTATTTACAAATATGTAAAATTATAAATTATAAATTATAAAATAATTCGTATAAATTTATTTATATATTAGTTTTATAATTTAAAAAGTTTGATATTTTGAAAAGTAATTTTATTATTTTAATTATTAGTCAAATTGATAAATATTTATAAAAAAATATATCAATAAATAATTAATTATTTATTTATTAAAAATTTATTAAATTATAAATTATATATAATAAATATTTTTTTAAAATTTTTATAAATTTTATACTTATTTTTCAATATTTAAACTTAGACTTTTAAATAAAAATCTTTAACTCTTTTCATCCTAGAGCAAAATCAAAGTAACAATACAAATAACCATAGAAATGTACATTGACCGGTTTGAATGTCATCATCCAGTATGATATAATGACCTAATCCAATTTGGATCACCAGATTTTTAGTTGGACCTTTTAGATTAAGCTGGTCACCATAACTATGGCTTTGTTTGGTAAGATAATACAATTTTTCATTTTCTAGAATTTTTTTTTCTTTTCCAATCCTTGATCAACATAACTAAACTTAATTATTTAAGAAATTGAGTGAAGAGTATTAAGATGCTATCATGACAAATATTTTTATGGAACTTAAAATATGTTTGTTTCTAAGCATGATAAATAATTAATATTAACAATTTAATATTAGTTCAATAGACTGGGTGCCTATGACTTCATTTTGGGCACCTTGGCTACTTTAAATTAAATACAAATGTAGCAGTTTTTCAACACCATAAGGGGATTGGCATTGTATTGTTGTTAAAGATTACACCAATTATGTCAATTATACTCTCAGAAAGTCTTTTCTTGGAACCTTTGATTTCATTATGCTGGAGTTGATGGCAATCTGGGGCAACAATTCAACTTGAAAATTTATTATGCTTGCATGATTTTGTAGTGGAATCTCATTGTCTTGCTACAATTTAAGCTCTTCACTCATATAAAAACTAGTTTTGGTTCTTAGACATTAGTACAAATTTGAATTGTATAAGTTTCTATCTCTTATTTCAAGAAATTTGCTATATTATTATATAAGCCAAAGTTTTATTAAATTTCTACTTTTATTAATCTTTGTGATATTGGTATTAGAGTCATTTGGTTTGTATAAGAGGAGATAGGTATAGACTTGTGGTATATGAGTAAGGGGAACGGACCATCAAGTTTTTATCTCAAACCTTTATCAAGTAACACCAAATTAAATACAATTTTTTTCACTTTGCCCTCATCCAAGTAGGAATTAAACTCCTATCTAGGGAAGGATTGGACACTTTAATTTTGGTACTCCTTAGAAATTATCATCTAGTAAACTTTAATGATTCCCTCTTAGGCGTTATTGAAACCAACTTATGCTCAAGACTAATTTAATGAGAGTTTGGGTATTGTGGCCAATTTGAGGGATGAAGGAGTTTAATGAATTGGATTGTAGAATGGGTTATTTAATTTGGATCATTGGCTTGATAGTTGTGTTTGATTTTAACTGATCTTGTTTCGATCATTATGGATACATAAAAAGATTTGGATTTCTCAGAATCCCAAGATTTGAAAAACCAAATTAAAAATAAATTTTAACCTTTCAAAAGCCCTCCTTATTATACATCTTATAAGCCTCATAAGGGTTATAGGGATTCTCCTACAATAGAGTTGACTAATAGTATTATTGTCCTCTAGGTCTTATTACCAAGACCACTCACACTTGGTCTCCTCCCTTTAAAGAATATATTGATGGCTAATCAGAGTAAGAATGTTATCCCATTATCCTTTTAGTTGCCCAATAATCCCAACAACTAATAGTTTATCTATTAAAAAGTAAAAGGCTGGCTCTAGGTTTTCTTGATATATATAGGTCCTAATATATATTCATTGAGATCATGATTCTGATATAGGTTAGTGGATGATGAGCTAGATGATGATTGTGAAGACTTTTTGGCACTATATAGAATATCTATCATGATTTACAAATATTCTTAATGGGTTTTGGTGCCAAACAAGAAAGCACTCACTCAAGTTTTTGGCTAAAGGACTTGAGAGGTGCTAGCTTCAATGATGTTAAATGGCTATGGATGAGTTGAAAACCATTAAAGGACACATTATTTGGATGCCTTTAGTTGTTGACTACTTGAAGATTGTAACCAAAATTTGACTTTATAGATTCGACTAAGAATTGGTGTTTGTGTAAAGGGATCATCACCAAGTTGAAATTCTCATGTTTAAATGCAAGGGAGCTTGAAAATATAATAAAATTAGAGTAATTTGGGAAAAGTGGTTTCTTTAAACTAGGGTTAATATTTGGTTTGGAAGGCATCAAATCTTTCATAAATTAGGCTTGGGAGAATATCTAAAACATAACCAAATCAATTCTACCAAGGGATGAACTAGAAGGGAAATGAGATAATGGCTTTGGATTTCTAGAAAAAAAAAAAAATCTAAGAGTGTTTATAAGACTTGTTTTGGTAATAAAATGCATTATACTATACTTGTTTGTAATCTCAATAATTAAATATGGGATGGAAATCATTGAACATGGTAATGATAGTTGAGACTTTTAGATAAGAGTTTAGGTATTATGGCCAATTTGAGGGATAAAGGTGTTTAATAATTTGGACTATGGAATAGGTTATTTGGCTTGGATCATTAGCTTGATAGTTGTGTTTGATTTTGATTATTCCTATTTCAATCATTATGGGTTTCTCAGAATCTTAAGGCTTAAAAAACTATATTAAAAATAAATTTTGACCTTACAAAAGCCCTCATTACCATAACTCTTATAAGCCTCATAAGGGTTATAGGGATTCTCTTACAATAGAGTTAACCAACAGCATTATTACCCTTTAGGACTTATGACTAAGACCACTCACACTTGATCTCCTCCCTTTAAAGAATCTGTTAATGGTCAACTAGAGTAAGAATATTATCCCACTATCCTTTTAGTTGCCTAACAAATCCAACAACTAATAGTTTAACTATTAAAAAGTAAAAAGTTGGCTTTAGGTTTTGTATATATTAGATATCATAGTCATTTATTGGGGTAGATTAAGGATTTGATATTCAGATAATCTATTCATATTCCATTCATAAATAACATTTAAGATGCATTCGACATGAATTAAAAAGGATTTTTCTTCAAAGGTAAGATTTAGAGCTGTAGGTGTAGGATAATACATTTTAAAATATTGAGGTGCAAACTTGAGCTTGTAGATTATAAAAGAATCATCATTAGGTTATATGACTTGTACTTTTAACATTGGAATGATTGTTAATAACCCCTACATAGGTTTCTACATCTAATTATGCATTATATAAGAATACTTATGTATTATATTATGGTAAATAAACACCATACAAGTATGCACAAATGTACATGAGACATATAAAAAAGCTTAAAGAATTTTGTAAGTGTGTATATTATCATGATTGATAACATGATCATGATAGTTATGATTCTTATGCATATAAATATTAATGGTAAAGATTATGTTAGATGTTATTTCTTTGGCAATTATGGTCACATGCAATATTTGTGTAATTTAAGATAAAGTCTAAATGGCTATCTATATATAGGTCTAAAAGGCACAAAGGCTAACACTTAAGGACCTAAAAAAAATTTAGGTACCTAAATCTAAATGAATTATATTCAGGTATGTCTTAAGAGTGATGTGAGGAAAGATAAATGACATCTTGATAATTACCATTTTAAACATATGATAAGGACTCTAGATAACTTTCTCTTTCTTAAGAAAATTGATGGTAAAACATTAATGTTTAGAAACAATGCCAAAGGTAAGATTATTGGCGTTGATAAGAAAGGTGAGGGAAAGTCTTAATGATTAAGAATGTCTTATTTATCAAGTGACTCAAGTATAATTTGTTAAGTATTAGTTGATTGTGTGATACTAGTTATAAGGTATCATTTAAGCAAAATGCTTGTCATATTACTCCATAACAAATAATCTTTTATTTGTTGTTAAATGGTTGAGCAATATCTATATTAAGATGATAAATGCTTGATTTGCATACTTTAGCTAATTAAGATGATAAATGCTTTACCTTTATTAATGAAGAATCATGGATATGACATTAAAGGTTGAGTCATGCAAGTATAAAACAATTATCTAAACTTAACTAATATAACCTTGTAAAAGGGCTTCCAAAGGTAAGATTTAACAAGAATAAAATGTGTGATGCATGTCAAGTGAGTAAGTAAAGCAGAAGCTCCTTCAAGTGAAAAATTAAAATAACTACTTAAAGACATTTATAGCTAATGTATATGGATTTGTTTGGTCCTACTCACATTTCATCTTTAAGTGGTAAGTTATATACATATATCATCGTAAATGATTATAGTAAGTTAACATAGATTTCATTCTTAACTTATATGGCTGAGTGTTTCAAGACCTTTGAAGGGTTTTGTTCTAAAATGAAAAGAAGTACTATGTTATTTCAATAAGAAGTGATAATAACTGTGAATTTGATAACAAAGGTTTTAAGAATTTTTGTAATTTTTAAGATATCTTTTGCAACTTTTTAGTTTTAAAAACTTCATAATAAAATAAAATAGCTAAAAAGAAGAATTAAACTTTACAAAAAATGACTATAACCATGTTAAACAAGTATAACCTTCTTTAAACACTTTTAGGTTGAAATAATTTATACTACTTGTTATGTGTCTAATGAAGTTATCATTTGCCTAACTCTTACAAAAAAACCCTTATAATATATAGAATAAGAGAAAACCTAGAATAAACTTGTACGAGTCTTTGGTTGCAAGTGTTATATTTTAAATATAAAAGACAACATAGGCAAGTTTGATTCTAAGTTAAGTAAAAGTATTTTTTTAAGATACTGATATAGGTTAGCGGATGATGAGCTAGATGATGATTGTGAAGACTTTTTGGCACTATATAGAATATCTATCATGATTTACAAATATTCTTAATGGGTTTTGGTGCCAAACAAGAAAGCACTCACTCAAGTTTTTGGCTAAAGGACTTGAGAGGTGCTAGCTTCAATGGTGTTAAACGGCTATGGATGAGTTGAAAACCATCAAAGGACACATTATTTAGATGCCTTTTGCTGTTGACTACTTGAAGATTGCAACCAAAATTTGACTTTATAGATTCGGCCAAGAATTGGTGTTTGTGTAAAGGGATCATCACCAAGTTGAAATTCTCATGCTTAAATGCAAGGGAGTTTGAAAATATAACAAAATTAGAGTAATTTAGGAAAAGTGGTTTCTTTAAACTGGGGTTAATATTTGGTTTGGAAGGCATCAAATCCTTTATAAATTAGGCTTGGGAGAATATCTAAAACATAACCAAATCAATTCTACGAAGGGATGAACTAAAAGGGAAATGAGATAATGGCTTTGGATTCCTAAAAAAAAAAAAAATCTAAGAGTATTTATAAGACTTGTTTTGGTAATAAAATGCATTATACTATACTTGTTTGTAATCTCAATAATTAAATATGGGATGGAAATCATTGAACATGGTAATGATAATTGAGACTTTTAGGTAAGAGTTTGAGTATTGTGGCCAATTTGAGGGATAAAGGTGTTTAATAATTTGAACTATGGAATGGGTTATTTGGCTTGGATCATTAGCTTGATAGTTGTGTTTGATTTTGATTATTCCTATTTCAATCATTATGGGTTTCTCAGAATCTTAAGGCTTAAAAAACTATATTAAAAATAAATTTTGACCTTACAAAAGCCATCATTACCATAACTCTTATAAGCCTCATAAGGGTTATAGGAATTCTCTTACAATAGAGTTGACCAACAGCATTATTGCCCTTTAGGACTTACGACTAAGACCACTCACACTTGATCTCCTCCCTTTAAAGAATCTGTTAATGGTCAACTGGAGTAAGAATATTATCCCACTATCCTTTTAATTGCCTAACAAATCCAATAACTAATAGTTTAACTATTAAAAAGTAAAAAGTTGGCTTTAGGTTTTGTATATATTAGATACCATAGTCATTTGTTGGGGTAGATTAAGGATTTGATATTCAGATAATCTATTCATATTCCATTCATAAATAACATTTGAGATGCATTCGACATAAATTAAAGAGGGTTTTTCTTCAAAGGTAAGATTTAGAGTTATAGGTGTAGGATAATACATTTTAAAATATTGAGGTGCAAACTTGAGCTTGTAGATTATAAAAGAATCATCATTAGGTTATATGATTTGTACTTCTAACATTGGAATGATTGTTAATAACCCCTACATAGGTTTTTACATCTAATTATGCATTATATAAGAATGCTTATGTATAATATTATAGTAAATAAACACCATACAAGTATGCACAAATGTACATGAGACATATAAAAAAGCTTAAAGAATTTTGTAAGTGTGTACATTATCATGATTGATAACATGATCATGATAGTTATGATTCTTATACATATAAATATTAATGGTAAAGATTATGTTAGATGTTATTTCTTTGGTAATTATGGTCACATGCAATATTTGTATAATTTAAGAGAAAGTCTAAATGGCTATCTATATATAGGTCTAAAAGGCACAAAGGCTAACACTTAAGGGCCTAAAAAAAATTTAGATACCTAAATCTAAATGAATTATATTCGGGTATGTCTTAAGAGTGACGTGAGGAAAGATAAATGACATCTTGATAATTACCATTTTAAACATATGATAAGGACTCTAGATAACTTTATCTTTCTTAAGAAAATTGATGGTAAAACATTAATGTTTAGAGACAATGCCAAAGGTAAGATTATTGACATTGATAAGAAAGGTGAGGGAAAGTCTTAATGATTGAGAATGTCTTATTTATCAAATGACTCAAGTATAATTTGTTAAGTATCAGTTGATTGTGTGATATTAGTTATAAGGTATCATTTAAGCAAAATGCTTGTCATATTACTCCATAACAAGTAATCTTTTATTGGTTGTTAAATGGTTGAACAATATCTATATTAAGATGATAAATGCTTGATTTGCACACTTTAGCTAATTAAGATGATAAATGCTTTACCTTTATTAATGAAGAATCATGGATATGACATCAAAGGTTGGGTCATGCAAGTATAAAACAATTATCTAAACTTAACTAACATAACCTTGTAAAAGGGCTTCCAAAGGTAAGATTTAACAAGGATAAAATGTGTGATGCATGTCAAGTGAGTAAGTAAAGCAGAAGCTCCTTCAAGTGAAAAATTAAAATAACTACTTAAAGACATTTATAACTAATGTATATGGATTTGTTTGGTCCTACTCACATTTCATCTTTAAGTGGTAAGTTATATGCATATATCATCGTAAATGATTATAGTAAGTTAACATAGATTTCATTCTTAACTTATATGGCTGAGTGTTTCAAGACCTTTGAAGGGTTTTGTTCTAAAATGAAAAGAAGTACTATATTATTTCAATAAGAAGTGATAATAACTGTGAATTTGATAATAAAGGTTTTAAGAATTTTTGTAATTTTTAAGATATCTTTTGCAACTTTTTAGTTTTAAAAACTTCATAATGAAATAAAGTAGCTGAAAGGAAGAATTAAACTTTACAAAAATGACTATAACCATGTTAAACAAATATAACCTTTTTTAAACACTTTTAGGTTGAAATAATTTATACTACTTGCTATGTGTCTAATAAAGTTATCATTTGCCCAACTCTTACAAAAAACCCTTATAATATATAGAATAAGAGAAAACCTAGAATAAACTTGTATGAGTCTTTGGTTGCAAGTGTTATATTTTAAGTATAAAAGACAACATAGGCAAGTTTGATTCTAAGTTAAGTAAAAGTATTTTTTCAAGATACTATTCTAGTCAATAAGATGTTTCTTGTTGTAAAAGAGTTTATGTATATTACATTTGCATGCTAGAGTGCACTTTAATATCTCTAATATTAATGTAGCATATCATATAAGTTAACTTATTAATTATAAATACTAAAAATTTATCCATTAATTAGTTAATTTAGCATAAATCAGATAAAAAATATAAACACTAATTTTTTGTATTTATCCATCAATTGATAAGTTTTAATATACATTTTTTTTTTTAAAAATTATATCTATAAAATATAATTAGAGTAAATTTATATTAATATCTTAATAATATTAAAAAATCATAATATTTAAAATTGAATTAGATATTCACTTGAAAAGGGCCCAATTTGTGAGGTTATTAATTGGATTGTTGGATCATTTGTTAAATACATGAGTTAAATTTTTTTTAAAGTAATTTTTATATTATATAAAAATAAATAAAATATTATTAAAATAAATTTTAAATAATAAAAAAATAACATAAATTAAATTTGCTTAATTTGAGTATTGAGTTGAAGCAACACAGTGAATTTGTGTTAAACAACGTGGAATAATTTTTTTTTTTTCAATTTAATGTATTCTCTAATTTTTACTAAATTAGATTATTTTAATAATTAATTTATCATATTTTTAATTTAATTTAATTTTTAAATTATCTTCAAAAAAACTAAAAATTAAGTAAGAAAACTAAATAAAAAAATAAAAAATTAAAAAAAAATATAATTTAGATATTCACGTTTACATCGTTTTTAAATTATATTTATTAAAATTTTATTTTTAAAATATAAATTTTAACTTTATATTATAAATAATTTTATTTTTTAAAATTTATTATTAAATATATTATATAATATATTTTTATAATTATTTAGTGTTAATTAAAATATTAAAATATATAAATTAATTTGATTCATACTTTAAAGAGTTAAAAGTAAAAATTTCCCATAATCGAATGGAAAGGATAAATGAGGTTTTAGGAAAAAAAAAAAAAAAAGAGAGAGAGAGAAGTAAAAACAGAAACACCAAGTAGGATTGCCTTTCTTTGGGTGCTCAAAAAGTCAACAGTCACAGCACAGACACAAAGGGAAGGACAGAACAGAAAAGTCTTCAAACCTCCCACTACCCATTTAATCATCATGGACAGTCAAAGCACCGACACAGAGGAAAAGACAGAACAGATAACTCTTCCAACCTCCACCACCCGTTTAATCATCATCGTTCGCTCTATACTTCCATCTTTGTTATTGCAAATCTTTCTCGGGAAAGAAAAGAAAAGAAAAGAAAGGAAAAATAAAGAAATGAGCTCAACAACAAAAACAGTATCATCACCGTCATCATGTAAAGCGCCAGTTAATATGGTGGCCTTTCTGTTAAACCGATCGTGGAGGACGTGCGATGCACAAGAGACTTCACTCCTCCTACGCGACTGCGCGGAGAGGGAGATCAACGCGCTTCTCTGGGTGTTTCTGATTACGATCACGGCTTTTTGTGTAGAAAAGCTTATAAGGTTGTTGAGGCTGTGGGTCAAGGCCTCCGGTATTCCCGGCCCTCCTTCTCACTCCTTTTTCGGTCATTTCTCCTGCTTCGGCTCTTCTCGACACCACTTCATCGGTCTGCACTCACACTGTTTCCTTTCTTTTTCTTTTTCTTTTTTTAATTCTTTTTCCTCTTTGATTGTTTTTCATTTTTGGCTGTTTTTGTTTCTGGGTCCTGTTTGATTGCTGATAAAATGTGGAGACTTTGGAATTTGTTGTGATTTTAGTACGAGGTTAGAGTATTGAATTTTTGTATTCGACTAATAGGCCTTTGGAATTTTATTTTATTTTGTGGGGGTAAAGTTTTGGAATTTTTTACTAATTTTAGTGTGTGATTGAGGGTGCTGAACTTGGGAATTTCACTACTACAACTTTGGTTCTGGAGATAATTTCACACGAGGAAATTTGTGTTATTTTCATTGTACTTCAGTTTATTGTTCTTGAGTTCTGTTTTGATTGCAGAGAATGGGATGGATATTTTCAGATTTTGTTCACATTTTGTGGAGTGGGATTGGGAGTGATTTTGTGTGAGATGTGTGTGAGTTTTCTGTAGTTGGGAGTGATTTGAATTAGTAAGTTGTTGAGAAAGCGAGGGAGAATTGAGGAAGAGGGAATTGAAGGAGTCAATTAGGATAAGATGGACTTTTTCCATATTGTTTTTATGGTGTCTGAATTGATTTTACATTCTTCTAATAAAATGTTTGATGTTAGCAGTATCCTGTTAGTTTATGTAAGCAAAGAATGAATCAGGTTCAAGTTTTGATGTTGAAGAGCAAAGTTCTGTTTTTTTTTTTTTTTTTGTGCCAATGATAAAATATACTGAGAATAAATTTCTTCTTTGTTTCTTTCTCATATTTGCCGCTCAGACTTCTTGTCAGAATCACACAGTAAGTATGGAACAGTTTTGAAGCTGTGGTTAGGACCTACACAGCTTTTAGTGTCTATAAAGGATCCAGCGCTCATCAAAGAGATGCTTTTGAAGGCCAAGGATAGATTGCCTCTTAGTGGGAAGGCTTTTCGTTTAGCCTTTGGACAATCAAGCCTCTTTTATTGCCCCTATGAGCAGGTTTCCATTTTCTTTGATTGTAGTTCTTTATTCTAATCACAGATTGTTTCCTGGGCTTTTTCTGAACTCATCACTGTTACTTTCTTTCCCTATGTCACATGAATCAAGTCATTTAACATGAGTGTGTTTTCCATGCATCAATATCTGTAAAATTTTTCTTGTTGTTTGTTAAAATGTGGTTTTTGCATATGAATTACCAAGGTAGTTTTTAATTTTAGGTTCTGAGGCAATTCGTTTGTGGATCCTGTTACTTATTTGAACTATTAATTGCATTATGTTATAATAGAAGACTTCTAATACCTCAATTGGATTAGTATTCTGTTGAATGTTAGCTGGTTTAATTATGTTGAACATTAAGTTGGGTCTATGGGATACTAGAGGGGTCAAGAAGTTAAAAAGAATGTTCTCAATGCATGAGGCTCCTGCACTATGGGGTCTGGGGAAAGGTTAGATATATTTGGTCTTATCCTTGTTCCTTACAAAGAGGTTGTTTTTGCAACTCAAACTTGTGAGGTTACAATGTAACCTTATCATTACACCAAGGTTTACTCTTCTAGAGGGTCAAGAAGTTGAGGTCTCAAAAAAGAGGTACCACAAGGAAATGAATAATGCAAAAATACAAGGCTAAGCCCGGTACTGCTAGGAGCATGGTAGATGTCCTGCCTTTTGAAAGAGAGGTGATATCCCACCTTATGAAATATAGCAAATCACCAAAAAATTCATCCTGCCTTGTGGCTTTATGAATGAACCATTGAAGAAGATGCAATACTCGATTGTAAGATCATGGAGTTGATTCCTCAATTTAAATTCATAGCTGTACCATACTATTGGTTCTTGCAGAATGACATGCAAATTACATAATTTTTATATGTAATGGCATCAAGTTTAATGTAGTTCTAAAACCACTGAGTCCACAAAAGAAAATTAACTGATATTTTGTCATTATGGATCCCATTATTGGCTCTGAGGTGTTTATACTGGAGATGCAGTGAGAATATTATTTTCACAGCAGGCAGCTGCTAGACTTTGTTTCAATCAAATTGATTAGTAAGACTTCCTGGTGAAGTGAGAAACTGAGGGCTTTCCTCCAACATTTCTTTCCTTGATATCTGGGATTTGCTGGATCCAGCTTGTAGGAAAACAAAGGCTTTCTGGGTAAAATCCTATATGATTCCTGCGATTCTTTTTTACCTAACACCTACCTAGTTAGAATATCCATTACCGACCAATTATATCAGATGGGAGTGTGGTAGTACACTGCTGCATTAGAAGAATAAGAGCAACAATACTGACATCAAGATAGCTCAGGGACAATTTTTTTGATGCTTTGAAGAGTGGACATGCCTTGTGTCCATGGCTACTAAACCTGTTTAGAGAGTTGCCATATCTTTAACCTCTTTATATAATCAAATGGCTTGCAATATATTTTGAAAGATGCAAAGCATTTGCTTGTCCATTTATTAATATTACACTGTAATTTTTTTGTCTTATTCTGCCGTGATAGGTCCCATATTTATTCTATTTTGTCTACAGGCACAAAAGAGGAGAGAATCATTAGCATTTGAACTGAATGAAAAGTTGCTTGAGAGACCAGATGTTATTCCTAAAATTGTTTTTGGCTGTATCAGAGAAAGAATTGATGAACTTATGCATGAAGGAGGCATTGATATTACATTGGTTTCTCAACATATGGCTTTTACTATTTTGGGAACCACACTGTTTGGAGAAGCCTTCCTGGCCTGGTCTAAAGCAAGTTTCTATGAAGAGCTTCTTATGATGATTGCTAAAGATGCTTCCTTTTGGGCCTCCTATAGACTTACTCCATTTTGGAAACGAGGATTTTGGAAGTATCAATCGTTATGCATGAAGTTGAAATTCCTAACTCAAGACATTATTCAACAGTGTAGAAGAAATTACAATCTACTTCGCCATAAGGATGACTTCTCCCACAATGACATTGTGAAAATTGGAATGAAAACATCTAGTTTGCAGGCTTTCTCTGGTGCTATGACGCAAGATAAATTGTGTTCTAAGGAGCTTAATGGGAATCTTAAGTTAGGAGAGGAACCATGTGGTAACTTTATGGGTGTGATGTGCCATGGATATGTGGCTACAAAAAATTTGATTTACAATTTATTGGAATGGCTTGCAAAAGATCCTGAGATGCAAGCTAAGGTAAGGGATTCTTTCCTTTAGAGTTTAGCTATTAGCATTGAGGGGTGCCCAACACTTTAACCCCTTGATGTTTTGCTTAACTGTACTGTGCATAGGTCTTTTTTTTATTTTTTTATTGTAGCATTAGGTTGGGGGAGTTTTTTTTGGGCACTAAGATTTTTTCTTTGCTGTCATTGCTCTCATTTTGTATATTTATCAAATAATTCCTGCAGTGTGCACATCTTTGGTATGTGATGTATGCCTGGTTGGGAATTTTTGATGTACTGTGGATTGATCTTCTGTCCATGCTAATGAAATTCTATAATTTGCAAAGAGTTGCTATTGACGTCTAATTGGAGATTCAATTAGTTGATGTGTTGGTGACATTATTTTCTTTTCCCTTGTCTGACCAAATATTGAAGAAGTGTTCACGGAATATTGAAACAATGGGTCATTGTGATCTTTGAGTATGGCAAGCACTGAGTTGATCCATTAACCTATATCATGGTCTATTGCCAGGGGAGGGCAAGAAAGGACCATTAAAAGTCTATTTAAATTTTTTTATTGATGTATTTTGTGATGGAAAAAATTATGATTAATTATATGTGTGGCATTTTAGTGTTTGGAGGTCTATACTGCAATTTTCATGGAATTCAAATTTACTTCTGCAGATATATGCTGAGATACTTATGGTAAGGCAAGGACTAGCAAAAGAAGAACAAGATATTAATAAGATGGTATTGTTATTGGCAACTGTATATGAATCAGCCCGTCTTTTATCAGCAGCCCCTCTGCTACAGAGATGCTCTTTGAAAGAAGGTAAGCCCTACTTATATGCTGAGGCACAATTCGGTGCAACTGGTCTTTTTTTTTTTTTTTTGTCAACTTCTTCTACTGAGAATCTGAGTCTAACATATGCTCAATTTGGTCATTGGGCTGAAGAAACTTTCCTTCCTTAAATAACATGATTTAGCTGTTACCAAATTGTGCATGCCTGGTATCAATATCTTAATAGTTCAAAACCTAACTCTTTTAATACTTCCCTTTTTCCTATAGAGTTAATGATTCCAGAAATTTATGTTGAATTTTTGTTCATGTTTGTGCCTTCCATGAATGTTTTGAGGCAGTGGGGACAGTAAAAGTACGTATGAGGATAGGGAAAAGACCTATTGTGCTAAGTGTGAGCTAAAAGGGAAAAAATGTATTACCGCTGCATATAATGTCATTGAAATGGCTTTCATTTCTGTCCCCTCCCCTGCTCCCCTCCCTTCCCTCTCCCTTCTTTCCTTTCTCTGGGGTTTTGACTCCCTTTTCCCTCACTTTTCTATTTGAAAGTCACATTGAAATTGATATGGTGCTAACCAGTGCAACCAAGAGTGCTATGTTGTTGTAATACATTCTTTTTATTCAATCAGCTTAGGTTTCTTAGTCCAATCATTGCTCATGTTCATTGTTGTGAATGCTGATCATTACTGCTTTGCATCAGTCACTAATTCTTTATCTATCATACCCTGCATTGCCAGATCTGCAACTTAAAAATGGTGTAATCATACCAGCTGGAGCAATAGTGGTTGTACCTGTGGAGCTGATGCAGACAGATGATTCCAGCTGGGGCAGTGATGCTACAAAATTTAATCCTTATCATTTTCTTTCAAAAGGTAGAAAGGTCTTTCACTTGGGGCTGGATGAATCAGTAACAGGTTTTGCTCCTGCGTATATGCTAACAAAATTTATCTGATATGGCTATGAACTCCTTAAACTTGATTTTGTATCCCAGCTTTGTCATACTGTTGATTAACCTGGTGATTATTCATAAATCCAAGAACATCTATGAAGTGTAGCCATAGGTGGGCCATGCAAATTGTCTGTGACTTAGGTTGGCTCGATACATCTTGTGTCTTCTAGCTGCTAGATGATTTTAGCATAGTCAGCTGTTTGCCTTAATTGCCTAAGCAGGCATCTCAAGAAAAGCATAGTGTGCTAGAGGCACTTGTTGAAGCAACTTTTTCTGTTGTGCCAATGAACCTCGTTGCTGTCAAAGTCTTCTTTCCTATATTTTAAGATTGGGACAAGTAAAACTGCCATACCAATCCTTCCAAATTTAGTAAATAGGATATGATGGGTTCAAATATTGCAATTACTTGTGTAATCTCTGTTTCAAGATTTGCAGTATTCTTCTTCAACTTTTAGTAACTATTTTCTCCTTTCCTCTGTGTTTGAAATGTTTTATTTATACCCCATTTTAGATTTTTTAGGAATACAGTAATAGCATGGGGATTTGGTATTTTCATAGAATGGTTTTCTTGTTTGTTATGCCAATTGCCAAAAGGTTTCTCCAACATTATGACAATCTAGACCAGTATTTTTATATAATTTTTTCATAATTAATTGAATTACTAGTGTCTCACATTGCTTATGTGGTTACACCTTGGGGAGCATGTTTTAGTTTTGCTATTTGGCATGGCAGTATTAAAAGATTCTGCTGCAGTCATGTCAGCCTTGACTGATATTTATAATAATTGAAGCACAGCTAATGTAATTTGGGCTTCTCTTTCAGTGCCTAGCCTAAGACAATTTCAAAAACTAGAATTGAGGGTGTCTTTGACTATTACTAGTGCAGTGCCCTGCAAACCTGGAATAGTAAGACATTAGTACCTTTGTTGCATTGATGCATCTGCACACAATTGGATTGTTAATCGTAAATTAACCATAGTGGAATAGCTCTAATAACTTTGTTGACAGTACATTTGTTTGGGCCTGTTTCTTCTGTGTTGAAGTTAAAGCATATTTCAAGCTACACCATTCCTTGGGGTTTGTTTTCTTTATGGAGTAAGTTGGGAGTGTGGATGTTAATATTGTATGAACTTGTCAAGGTCATACTATGCTCCATTATTGATCAATTCTTTGCAATGTGCTTCTCAGAAGATGCTGTTGACCCCATTGGTGGCTCTTTAGTTTTGAATGATCCAAGTAATAATGCAACATTTCTTCCTTTTGGGTTTGGTGCACGCGCATGTGTGGGTCAGAAGTTTATAATTCAAGGAGTTGCCTCTTTGTTTGCTGCATTGCTTGAACATTATGAGGTTTGCTCCATTCCCTTATAATTTTTTTTGTTTAATTTATATTTCTCTCTTCACATCACTATTGTTTGCTGCTTTCTTGTGGCGTGCTTGTTTTCATTGGCCTTCCAATGCAAATTACCTTCCACAGAGGTGGCTAGAATGTGATAACAAAGGGCCCCTGAACCTTCCATGCCCACAAGCCTTACACATAAATTTTATGATGCATCCTGATATTATACATAAATTTGATGATGCATTTTTATACAACTAATTAAATTGCTAAATGCACTAATTTTCTTAATATGAAGGTTGAAAATGTTCACTACATGTGCTAACTCCAGAATATTGGGATAGTGTTCATTAGAATGCTTTTGGAATCTATAGAAAGTTATCCTGAAGAACAAAAGGAATTTGTTTTGAGAATGATACATGATCATAACATAGAAGGATCCCTTTAAAATTAAAAAATAGGTAAGAAATCACTTGTTTTAACTGTTAACTGTGCTTGCTCGTACTGTCATGCACTGTGATATCACATTGGTTTAGAATGAAACCATGAAATCAAGGCAAACATCACGTAGGTTTACCCCCAGAATCTTAACCATTTTTGTGTTTCTACCTACCTGCCTTATGCATCTACCACTTTGTTACCATGGAAGAAACTTATCGGTAAGAAATGCATCCATGGCACTGTAGCCTGATCCCTGTAAGTCTGAGTTCTTCAATTTCCATTCAACTACTATCATCTGAAAAGATAAGAGCATGAATTGACACTTCCTTCTGCATAGTGATTTTATTGGCATCCATTTCTGGTATGACCTAATTTAAATGTTGCTGATGGGAAAACTGGACCATATTGCTGTTCTTTATGATATACAAAACTTATGACTGGTAAACTACCGAATACCATGCATTTGTTGGAGATTGCTATCCCTTATACATTATGTGGCCTTTCATTGAATGAGCCATTGACAAAGGACTAATAGGATGACAAATTTATGATGAGCAGAATTTAGGTTTAAGTTAAAATTGAGACTACAGTGTTGAAAGAATTGAGTTAGGTCTGCTCATATTGAAGAATGTAACAAGAAAATGGAAATTGAAAGAGCAAATTAGTAGTGTGTTGCATACATTGGAACAATTCCCAGCGTCAACCAATAGAACCACTAAAATTTTGCCCACGGCATTTGCAAATTACTCAGGGCAGAAGGCATACCACCCTCTGGCGAAGAATGCCAGTGGGCAAAAACTCATTCATCAATTCTGCTCTCCCTGAAAATGTTAAAAGTCTCTACTTTTAGCACTACTTTAATCTTTTAGGATATAGACTCAATAAGTGATCAGGTATATATATATATATATATATATGAATGAGGAAGAGACTAATTTAAAAAAACTAAATTGGTCTCTTAAACCTCCTGAACAATAAAATTGTGGTTGCCAACCTTTTGGAGCAAAGTTGGAAATTGCAAATTACCCCTTGCTTCAAGTATTGCTGAAAGCATCTAAATGGGCTGTTAGACATCCACCTCAACCGCTCATCATGTCTTGAAAATTACTAGTTTTGTTTCCAAGACACGAGACATTTGTTTGCATCAATGAACAAGGAAGAGGCACATAGTATTTTTCATGTATGTATATTTTGAGCAGTACTTGTATCTGTTAAAAAGAGCTGAGGGTTTTGGGTTCAATTGTTTCTCTTTCCAAAGTTGTTCTGCTATGATTCCTTGAATTTTATCAAGTACAGTTTTAGGGTATCCTATGCTTTTTGCACAATGCCAGTAATGCTTATTTATCAAAATAATTTTGTAGAATAACTGCTGACCTTTAGATTTGTAAGTGATCAAAGTAAAGGGGTATTTTTGAAACTAAAAGAATTGAAGATCTGATATTCATTCCAGTCCTGCTTTGGTTCATGTTTATAGCCAGTGTATTGAAGGTTTTGTCATAAGAGGAAAGCTTCACTAGCCTGGCTTTGTTACTTAATGAAAAACATAACATGAAAGTATTCATCTGTTGGTATAGGGATTTCTCCTTCATTTGGTACAAGAATCCATGAGCTTATTATACTTCATTCAATGCCAATGACAGGTGAGGCTCAAACCAGAATCTGGAGACAGCTCAAATTCAACTACTCCAGAGATAGTCCTTGCAAGGAGAAATGCATGAAAGAAAGAAATCATCCAGAGGATACCATACGAATAATATCTCTTGCTTTTTTTTTTGTGTATTCTGACTGGCAATGGGGAAGCATATCATCCCCTCTTGTTAGAATTAGCTTTCTTGGAAATTGATGGGGAGCCACATCCTTGTTTTGCTCACCAGCCAGGAAAGGAGGGGATATGGCATGAGTATGTTTTGTTTCTCCTGCCTTTTTCTCCCCCAAGAATAGCCTGGAGTACTGTCTTCAATGCTATTACCAGTCATATGTTTTTGAGTCCTTCAGCCCTGGAAGTTGCTAGTGAGCCTTGTGGTTTTCATCCCCATCGATGATTGCATGTTCTCTTTTTTTGGGTCATCATCGTGTCCTGTTAACTTTTTTCTCTCCTAGTGGGAGCTATATTGTATCATAATTGATGCTCAATGTTATGCACTATGGTCCCAGTTGTCATTTTATCAACATAACGTTGGTTGATGCTCAAGTATATAATGTTTTTCCAACGGAGATTCCTGTGGTGGAATCTACAGAATATGATTTTCAGGACATAAAGGGCAGATTCCTGTGGCTAACTGAGGCTCCAATTCAAAAATTTTATCAATCATTTCAGTTATAAATTGTGCATTGCTAGCTGCAAGGAACGATCTCTCTGGCTTTATACCCTCATTTGGTTGACCATTAGGGAAAATGGCTTGCATACAAATAAAGGTGTTAAAAGTTTCAATCCAACCTGATCCTAAATATGATGTGATCTAACTTGAAATTACTGGCATCGGAGTCACTTAAATTTTAATCTGTCAGATTTGATCTGAAAAATCACTTCTCTTTTCAAAATTGGTATGTTTTTGTAGAACAAAATAAATTTATTATTTAATTTTTTTATTTATACTTATTATTTTATTTATATTTATAAAAATATATATATATTTTCATTGGATATAGAGGAAAATATACATTAATTATTATTTAACTTAATGATAATTGATAAGATTGTTTTTGTCCCTTTTAAATAATGAATTGGATATTCAAGTATGTTGTATATATATAATCTTCTTTTTAGTCTGCCTATAAAATTTATTTTCTCTAAAAAAATTATTTTATATTTGTTTTTGAAAATCATATATGCACGTTACTTACATTTAATTAATATAATTTTTTATTTTAAATTTTTTTATAATATAAATTTATATTGCATATGTATATATATATTATAAATAATATAATTATATATAATGTGTATGGCATATATGTATAATTTTAATATAAATTAATATATAAAAATTAAAAAATTAATGATAATATATTTTAACTTATTATAAAATATGATAAAATTAAAAAATTAGAAAAAAAAATTTCATTTTCTAAAAAAAATTAGCAAGTTGACTCACAAGTTAATCCAAATTTTAAAAAGATTTAGCCTAAAATCAATGTATTTTAATTTTGCAAACATACTTGTCATTTAACATATTTGACGGTCAGCAATAAATCAATATGTTTAATATGGTATGATTTGATCAGCTAGATATTGTGTTTATGTTTAGTTGGATGGATGAATGAACTTAGCATAAGGACTTGTAATTTTTAAATTTTTAATATTTTGACTTTTAACATTACAAGCACAAATTAAAACTTAAAAAGAGACTTGTGTTTTTTTTTTTCCTATTTTAATTTTAAATTTTTGTGCCACGTGGCTTCTAATGCCACATTGGCATACCACGAATTTTACAGGTTCTGTTAAAGTCTATCAACAGCTAGGACCTAAACAACAACAACAACAACAAGTCTATGAACAACATGTTAGGTTTAGATTCAAATGCAACATTTGTAATATATTCATAACAAAAATTAGTTCATGTTAAATTTAGAAAAAGGTCAAAAGGTTCATTCATTTTAGGGGAGTTAATCCTATAATAATAATATTTGACTAAACTATTTTCAGGGCTTTTAAACAACTCAGTTTAGAGATAACATACAAAAATAAGGTTAATTTTGTGTTTTGTAATAAATTTAACAATAATTTTAAAATAAAATAATTTATACTTTGTAAAATTTTTTTTTTATCAAATATAAAATACCCTTAAATTAATATAATAAATTTCATTAAAAAAGATAATGGAATGTGTTGATTATATTTATTTAATTATATGAAAAAGAGATTCATAAGCTATTATATGTTAACTTGGATTTAATAGGTTATTTCACTCTAACTTAAATTTAATATATTTATTAAAAGAAAAATATTTTTAAAATCAAATCTTAAAATTAAAAAAGAGAGAGAGAGAGAGAGAGAGAGAGAGAGAGAGAGCACCTTCCTCATTCTTAATTTTTCACATTTTATGTTTGATGTAAAAAACATTTAAAAGATTTATTTCAAACATACAATAGACTATTTATTTTTTACCAAATATTTTTGTTATTTCCAACAAACCTTTGCCTTAACAACTTTGAGGAAATGAAAATTCATGACCAAAAGATTGATAAAAAAAGAAGCAAACAAAGAAAATGTGTAGAAAAGGGAACAAAAACAAAAATTGAAACCTTTTGGTGATCTTTAGGGATGTTATAGCCAATGAAATACATTTGGCTAACAATGACTTGAATGGCAACATCACCGACCTTACCATCTCCATGTGTGTCTTGAAAATACCACTTGTCACATTTAGAGATGATTATTAAGTCTCAAAGAATTCAACCAATCTCGTTAGCCCTAACAAGTGCCCATAACAAGAGAAACTTTGTCCTTAAGGCTGGAAATAGGAAAACTAAGAAGAAATAAAACTCTAATCTTTCCATTTGGCATCTTTGGGAGCTAGATTAAACTACTAAATCAACACTTAGATTGTCACTTTATTCTACTTCTTCACCAATCATTTACCCAACACAGTCATAGGTTTTGTCAATAACTAGCCAACTTGGTTTGTGAGGGGCAACTAAGACATATAATGACTTAACCTACCTATTGGCTTCTTTAACAAGGAGACATGAAAAATGGGTTGAATGGCAAAACTTATAGGTATCTAAAGTTTATAAGTCATTTGCCTAATCTTCTCCAAAATCTGAAATGACCCATAATATTTGGTAACAAACTTCAAATTCTTCATTATAATGGCCATTGAAGTTTGTTTATAAGGTTGCAACTTTAAATACACACATTCTCCTATTATAAATGATTTGTTAGACCTCCCCTTATCAACATAGTGTTACATTCTTTGTTACGTTCTTAAAAGTTATTTCTGGAGCAAGTTGGTCATGTGTTGCCATTATTAAAGTAGAGATTCAATATAAGTTACTTTAGGTTGGTCCAAAGGCAACTCAGATAATTAAGGTGGAGCAAGTCCATATAAGGCTTAGATTGGAGACAAAGCTAAAGTTGAACAAAAGTTGTTATTGTACCACTAATTAGTTATGTGTAGCCATTTGCTTCATTAATGGGGTTTCTAGAATATCATGCAATGCAAATAGGTCTCTATACATATGTTAAGTCTCTTAATTTGCCCATCCGTTTAAGGATGGTAGACTATATTAAAGTGAAGATTTATGCCTTGTTGCTTAAATAACTCCTACTAGAACAAACTAAAAAAACACCTTATCCTGGTTAAAAATAATGGAGTTAAGCATCCCATGTAACTTGAAGACGTTTTCCATGAACAATTGAGCCACCGTCAAAGTGATAAAAGGATGAGATAGAGCCAAGAAATAATCATATTTACCTATCAATAACTATTAGTATCGCATTTTTACCCTTTGATCTTAACAATCCTTTTATAAAATCCATACTTATGTCCTTCCAAGCTTAAGTAGGCATAAAAAGTGGTTGAAGCAAACCTAGACTCCTCATTGTATCCCTTTTTCACCTCTAACAAGTCTCACATATAAATTCACAAACCTAATTCTTAAGTCTTAGTTAATAAAAGAATTGTTGTAACTTAGCGTAAGTCACCTTAATGCCCAAATGACCTCCAAAGGCAGAAGTATGGAATTACTTCAACATCTGTACCTTAAGATCTCTATGTGAGCTAATATATATCCTACCCTTATACTTAAGCACCCCATTTTGCAAGGAAAAAGGTGGCCATGCCTTTGGAGAAAAAGCCAAAACTAGGATTAGCTCTGAGGCTAGGGTATCCTTTGCATAGCTACCAATGACCTTATTAAGTCACAAAAGCACTTGAGCTATTTAGGAATAATAACTAATAGCCTTTAATTGAACTTGAACTTTTATGGCCTCACCCCTTCCAAGAAACCATTTGCTACCTTATTCTCCACCCCTTTCTTTTACTAGATGTTGTAATCTAATCCTAAGAGTTTAAGGACCCCATTTAGCTATATTTAAGTGTGCAGCTATAGATGTAATAGAAATATGAGACTTTTATGGTCAGTTTTAATAATGAAATGATTCCCTTCCAAATGATTTCTTCATCTAAAGACTGTAACAAGTATGACTAACATCTCTTTCTCATAAATGGAGAGTCCTTGGTGCTTCTTATTCAATCTTTTGCTAATGTATGCAATAAGCTTGTGGCCTTACATTAACATAACTTCAATGCCAATTTCACAAGCATTTACCTCTAGAATAAAGGCTTTGAGAAATTTGGCATGGCAAGTATGATGGCAGTTAACTTGGTTTGCTTCAACTGCTTGAAAGACTCTTCCACTACTTAGCTTTACTTAAACCTATTCTGCTTAAGTAAGCTAGTTAAAGGCTTACTAATCATCTCATATCTTTTAATAAACCCTTTATAATACCTTGTGAGACCTAAAAAACCCCTTAACTCTCTTGAAGTATTGGACACTAACTAGTCCACCATAGCTTCCACCTTTTTGGGGTCAATTGCTACCTCATTGCCCTATATTAAATGATCTAAATACTCCATTTTTGCTTGACCAAAGGAACATTTAAACTTCTTTGCATAAAGCTGATGATCTCTAAGAGATTATAAAGCTTAAGAAAAATGGCTAATATGATTTGACATGGTAGGACTTAAACTAAGCTATCATTAAAGAAAACCAACACAAAACTCTTTACGTGAGGTTTATACACTTGATTCATGAGCACTTAGAAAGTTATTGGCACATTGGTTAACCTAAAGAGCATCACCTTGAATTCATAATGCCCTTAATAAGTTTTAAATGCAATCTTCAGAATGTCATCCATCTTCATATGAATCTGATGATA
Source organism: Rhizophora apiculata (assembly GCA_037832385.1). Classification (NCBI taxonomy): domain Eukaryota; kingdom Viridiplantae; phylum Streptophyta; class Magnoliopsida; order Malpighiales; family Rhizophoraceae; genus Rhizophora; species Rhizophora apiculata. The sequence goes on along the minus strand of CM075429.1, from coordinate 12,227,030 downwards.
GCATACCTTGAGGTTAATCTTTAAAAAAATAGTAGTGTTGTAAAGCTCATATAGTAAGTCATCTATAATAGGTATAAGAAACTTATCCTTTATTACAAGGGAATTCAAATACTTGTAGTCAATGTAGAATTACCAAGTTCCATTAGTTTTCTTGATTAATAAGATTAGGAAGGCAAAAGGACTAGTGTTGGGTTAAATGATGGAAGTTTTCAACATTTCAACCACCAACCTTTCTATTTCAACCTTCTAGTAATAAAGATATTGGTATAACTTTAAATTTACTAAAAAAGCCACTAGTCTTAATGGAATAACATGTTCATGTGACCTAATGGGAGGCATCCTTGAAAGCTCTTTAAAGACATCCATGTGTTGCTCTAAAACAAGTAATAACTCTTCAAGGGTTCCACTAATGGAATCTTATGGCACCATGTTGTAAAGGTGAACTTGTACTATCTATCCCTTCTTCTTGACTAAGCTTTTCAACAACACCCCAGTTATCACCTTAAGAATAGCACCTTACCCACGAGGAATACTTAGCAATTCGATGATCTTACTTTCTTTAACAAAAAATAATTTACAATTCCTAAAATTTAGTAATGCTAGGCTATATTACCCCAACCAATCAACACTTAGAATCATATTTAAGGGATCTAGGTTCATAATCCTTAAGTTATTCTTAAAAGCTTACCTTTGCTTCCTCCATTCAAAATTCCTAACCTTTTCCTTATTGGTGACCTTAAGCACGTCCCCACTATAATCAATAAAGGGTGAATAGGGATTACAAAACATGAAAGATTCTTGACCAGGTTGGCATTTAAGAAATTATGGGTGCTACTTGAGTCAATTAAGATTGTAAAGATCCCATTAACCACTTATCCTTTAAGCTAAATGGTATTAAACCTCGTAGACCCAGTTGTGGCATATATGGATATGTTACCTTATGCTCTTACCAAGTCTCCTATGTTTATATCATAGAATACCTTACTAAGCTCCTCTTTAACTTCCTAAACTCCATATACTACCTTTCCTTCCATGACATGAAGAATGCCTCAGGTAGTACCTATCCACACATCTCTAACATTGGTATAGACTTTATTAAATCCATTATGATTGTGGTCTTGTGTAGACCATTACTATTTAGCCTAAAATTCCTAGTTTCTTCCCTCATACTTGTACCTTTACTCATGTTGAAAGACATATTCTCACTCCCTTGATTATTTTCTCAATTACTAGAAGTTGGACTATTTCTCTACCCTATACCTCTTACAGTTCCCCAAATTAAGACCTTAAACTAAGGCCTATTTAATTTTCCCAAACTCAAATTGACTTCCTTTTATTAGATAACTCATACAAGTGACTTAATGACCTTGTTTCTCACGTCTTTATTGCTACCTTAATAGAATCATTCAACCCATTAATATAGTTTAACATAAAATACTTCTCTATCAAGTATGAATTTGCACTCTTCATAAGCACTTTTAGCTCCCAAAACCTTTCTTAATACTCTCTTTAAGGTACACATTTAGGACAATTTATTAAATTTTTGAATCACATCAAAAAATTTGCTATGCCTAAACTATAGATAGAGGTCATTAGAGAACTTACCCCAAATGACTTCCTCCTGAATTACAAGTCATCCTTCAAACCATAACTTAGCTTACTCTCCTAAGTACATGGTAGCCAACTCTACCCTACTTTTTATGGCTATATTACAAATTTGAAAGTACTAATTTCATTTCATGATCTATTCCCTAAGGTTCATCCTTTCAAAATAGGGAATGATGACTTTTAGGCTTAAAGCCTAGAGGCTTTCCCCTACAACCATCCTTTACCCCCTAGAATGACCCACTTATCAGTGAAATTCCTTAGGTAAAGGCAAGATTCTAGTTTGGTCTTTGGCCATAAAGGTCTGTATGACTGACACTAAATGACTCATAGGCATAAAATCTAGACCAAAGAACTTACCTTATATTAGGAATAATGAGATTTGATTGAATCCTTTTCTAATTTTAGGTTATTTTCTTTATATTATATTGTAAATGTCCAAAATAAGTGTCAGGGTTATGACATTAAATAATGCATTTTAGATATTTTGAGTAACTAATATATTTAATTGAGTTATTCATTGGGATAATTACTACCATATGAAAGTGGAATAAAAAAAAAAATAAACAAATTTATAATTTCTTTCTCCCTTTAGTCTCAACATTCTTTCTCTCTCTTGAATCCTAAATTTCTTCTTTCCCTTCTCTTAGCCCTAACCTTAAATCTCCAAAACCTGATAAGTTGGTATTAAAGCATTCAATTTTAAGTCACCTATGAGACTCTCTGAAGCTAGCTAAAAAGACAAAGGCAATAAAAGCTAATTGTTCAACTATGACAATGAAGAAAGAAGAAGTTTACAAAAGACTAAAGGAATAATGTATCTCCATTTGAAAGGATCATATAGCCATATGAGAAGACAATGTGGATTTAAAGCAAATGGTAGAACAGTTCAACTTGCATTTCATGGAGTTACTGGAATGAGGTAAGTTCCTTAGTCTAGACCTTATGCTTATGAGTCAGTCAATGCCAGTCACACATACCTTGGTAGCCAAGGACAAGACCAAAATCTTGCCTGTACCTAAGGATTTTCATGGAATGAGGGGTCATTCTAAGGGAGAAAGGATAATTATAAGGGAAGGACTTATGGCTTAAAGCTTAAAAGTCACCCTTCCCTAATTTAAAGGGACCAACCCTAAGGAATGGATCACGAAATGGAACCAATACTTTCAAATTTGTAAAATAGCCATAAAAAGTAGGGTGAAGTCAGTGGCGATATACCTATGAGAGCAAGCTGAGTTGTATTTTAAGGGATAACTGACAAATCAAGAGAAAGTCACATGGGGCAAGTTCTTTAATGACTTTTACTATGGTTTAGGTATAGTAAATTTTTTGATGTGATTTAAGAATTTAATAAATTGTCTCAAATAGGTACCTTAAAGGAGTGCCAAGAAAGGTTCAAAGAGCTAAAATTACTTATGAAAAGTGCTAATTCACACCTAATAGAGGATTATTTTATATCAAACTATATCAATGAGTTGAACAATTTTATTAAGGCAATGATGAATATATGGGAGCTAAGGTCATTGAGTCACTTGTACAAGCTCTCTAGATTACAAGTGGAAGTGGTTGTTAGTTCAAGAAGATCAAGCCTACCTCAGTTTAAGGCTTCAGACTGGGGAATTGTAGGAGGTATAGGGTGGAGGAATAATCTATCATCCAATAGTAGGAGAAATAATTAAAGGGTGAGAAGAAGTCTCTCAGCATGGGTAAAGGTACAAGTATGAGGGAAGTAATAAGGAATTATGGGCTTAGTAGTAAGGGTTCACTCACTGTACAATTTTGATGGACTTAAAAAGGTCCACTGAGGGGGTTGAGAAGCTAGGCTAATGTTAGAGATGTGGGAATTAGTACCACCTGAGGTATCAATATGCTAAGAGAACAAATCTCAAAGTCATGGAAGGAGAGGTAGTAGCTAGAGACCAAGAAGTTAAAAGAGGATCTTGGCGAGAAATTCTATGACATGGATACAAGAGAATTGACAAGAGCACAAGGTAGCCTATCAATATATGCCATGATAGGATCTATGAGGTTAAGTGCCATTTAGTTAAAGGGACAAATGGGTAACAAGACCCTTATAATCTTAATTGATTCTAATAGCAACATGGTTTTTTAAATGGCAACCTAGTCAAAGATCTATCATTTCCTTTAGTTCCTACTTACCTTTTATTGATTATTACAGGTGATAAATTTAAGGTCATTAGTAAGAAAAAGATTGGGAATTTTGAATGAAGGATGTAGAGGCAAGCCTTCAAGAATGACTTGAAGATTATGAACCTAAGATCCTTAGCTATGATACTGAGGGTTGATTGGCTAGGACAATACAACCTAGTACTACTGGATTTCAAGAATTGCAAATTATCCTTTGTTAAGGTAAGACCATTGAATTGTTGGGCAGTCCTCATAGGTAGGGTGTTGTCCTTAAGGTGATAATTATGATGTAACTAGAAAACTTAATCAAGAAGAAGGGGCAAGTAGTGCAAATTCATTTTTACATTATGGTAACACAAGATTTTATTAATGGAACCCCTAAAGAGTTATAAGCTATTTTGGAGTAATACATAGATGTCTTTGTAGAGCCTTCAAAAATGTCTCTCACAAGGTTAGATGATCATGTTATTCACTTGAAATAGGGGACTTAATTAGTAAATTTGAGGCCATATCAATATCCTTATTATTAGATGGCTAAAGTAAAAAGGTCGGTGGTTGAAATGTTGGTAACTTCTATCATTCAACCCAACATTAGCCCTTTTGCTTCTTTAATTTTGTTGGTCAAGAAAAAAAATGGCACTTGGCGGTTTTGCATTGACTACAGGTATTTGAATTCCCTTACAATCAAGGATAAGTTTCCTTGACAAACTCTTTATTATTTATAACTAGTAAATGTCATCTACATATAAAGATAAAATTACAAATTTATTTTCAAATTTCTCAATGCACATATAATGATCCTCATCAATCATTGTGAAATCATATGAGATTATTGCACATTGGTTTCTCAAATACCATTGTCTAAATTGGATCTTTGGAGTTTACAAACTTTATTCTCTTAGCTTTAAATAATGAAACTTATAGGTTATTCCATGGATTCTTCATCTAACACTTTACTATTGAAAAAAGCAATTTCAACATCCATTTGATATAATTCTAAATTCATATTTACTACTATAACTAAAATTATACAAATTGAGGTAATTTTTTTTATCAATAAAATTTTTTGTAAAATCTATATGTAATTATTGAGTATAACTTTTTACCACTTAGTAGGCCTTATATTTTTCTATGAATTCATCTATCTTATGGTTGATTTTGAGAATTCAATTGTTTTTGATAATTTTGCATTCTTGAGACAAATCTACCAAGTTATAGACTTGAATAAATTTTATAGATTTTATTTCTTCTTTTATTGTAGATTATAAAAGAGTTTCAATTATTATTTTAAGTTTTTTCTCATCATGAAAGACAATAATAAAAATTCCCTTAAATTTCAAAATGATAATATAAAATATTTATATGATTGCTTTTGCATAATATCCTATAAACATTGAAAAAAAAAAAAAAGTAGTTATTCTCTCTCACTCTAAAAAAAAATACATATTCTTAATTAATTTTTATAATAAGAAAATTTTAATTAGTAAATAAAATATTATTTAATATAATAATTTTATTTAAATTATAAAAATTACGTAACTTATCAATAATTAATTTATTATTAATGTATAAAAATTTTCAAAAATAACTATAATCCCACCCTATTAATCTTTCACTGCTCTTAAAAGATTTGAGTTATTAATACAACCCAAGTAAACAACGTATGCTTAAGCCCTGCCCAATTTTCCCTCTTAATTTTCCCTCTGAACTAAAGCACTTGTGTTTCCCACCTTTTCCGTTTTCCCTTCCCACCTTAGAATATCAGTCATTTACGCATGCCACGTAACCCCGTCTGTTATGCAGCTGCATGCCGTGGCCTCGTAACTTTTTCGTTGTCGAGAATGCTTCTAGTCAACAAACGCTAGATCAAATTCTTTATTGCATTTCATTTTATCTTCGTTTCGGTTATCGGGATGATGACGGCAAAGGAACCTAAAGGGGCCCACTGGGCTCACCGTCATTGCTTGCAGATTAAGCCAGAATAATCAAATATATAATAAATAAATAAAAAAATTTTAGTATAAGCAACCGAGGGCAGAGATGCACAACTGTTTGCCACGCGTCAAAATCTTCTGCGGCCTTCACTCAAACAAAGAGACAGGCAAAGAAGCAACTGAATTTGCATAATCACAAAAGAAACCCATGAAATATCTAAGCTTTCTCTGTGCATTGTTGTCATCATCGTTGCTTGTTTCTGCGGATTCTGCTTCAGGGTTTTGTGGGTTGGACAGAATGGCCACTCTCGGTGGAGTCCGCGAGTCCCCAGCAGCACAGAACAGCGCCGAGATCGACGTCCTTGCTCGATTCGCCGTCGATGAACACAACAAAAAAGAGGTACAAGATGTCGTCACAGTATGATAAAACTGGTGTATTTTTTTCTTTTCCAATCTGGGTTTTGAAAATTTGAATCAAGTTTGCAGTTTTGTGGGTTAAAGTTATGGTATTTGTGTGTGGTGGAATTGGTGTGTGTGGGAAATTCATGGTTTTGGTTCGTGGGTATTTTTTGTTGTTGATTTTTAAAGAATGCGTTGCTGGAGTTTGGAAGGGTGGTAAAGGCGAAAGAGCAGGTGGTGGCTGGTACTCTGCACCATATTACAATTGAGGCCATTGAAGCGGGTAAGAAGAAGCTGTATGAGGCCAAGGTTTGGGTGAAGCCTTGGCTTAACTTTAAAGAACTGCAGGAGTTCAAGCAGGCCGAGGATGTTCCCGCCCCTGCATTTACTTCCTCGGATTTGGGTGTCAAGAAAGGTGCACATGACATTTATCGACTTATGTTAGTTGGTGTAATGTTTTCTTGTCGGAATATGTTTAATGTTGGGCAGCTGGAAAAATCAGTTTTGAGGCTCTACTCTTTTTCTATGCTGAGTAATGGTTAGCTGCATTCAATTATAAAGATTGTTTGGTTTCTGTTCTGGATACCAGCCAAAAAGGGTGTTTGAAGTAATGTTTTGCTCTATGAGAATTATTGAGAAGGTGTGGACCATAATGCTTTCCTTGCCAAATATGCTATTCTAATTCATGAACAGCTTGAATGAGGAGCTAAAGTTAAGAACTTAACACCTTCAGCCTTGGCTTATTTCTTTTGTGCTTTATCTGGGCTTGTCTTGTACCCCAATTAGATAAATTCCGAGCTGAAGAATAAAAAGGTATTATATTTGTTGCTACGAATGTGCTAAATCAATGGGATTTCTATCATTGGTCTTTTTATCCTTTTATGTCAGAATGATTAATTATATTTCCTCAATGGAGTATCCCCTTTTCAAGATATAATCCAACTAATAAAGGGAAAGAAATATTTAAAGGTCAATATATGATGCAATAGCAAGATGTCAAGTCATACTTTTGCTGATGGTTTTCCTTGTGCCGGAAGAACTAGTGGTTCTTCCTTTTATATTATACTCCTATATGTCTTTATGCATTTTCTTAATATATATTCCCCTTTCTGGGAGTGATCATGCTATTTGCCTATTTGAAATTTACTACGCCAATCAACATCGTGTATATTGTTTTCCTTGGAAGAATGGAGGATGAATATGAGTTTGGAAAACCATGCCAAGATCAGATATCCTGAAAATCAAACTTGGAACATCTTTTTTTTTTTTTCCATTTCTTTGGTTTTACTAGTGTATTGGTTGGCATATTTCCCACAATTGACATAATATTTCAAACTGTTAATGATTGTACAATTCAAAATCACATGAGAATCTTAGCTGAAGAAATTTTGTGACAGCTCCATTACTGCTTTTATAGAAAAAAAGGATCTTGTTCTTGCACCTATCCGCAAGTTATTAAGTAAATGACATAGATCAAGTTAATTTGTACTTGGCATGTTGCATTTTTGTCAAATGCTGTCTACAAATTCAACATGATTGGCATGTATCATGTGTTAGTTGGGTTGGTGGGATGGTTGAAGTGGTTTAGTCTACCACCTCACAGAAGTCCCTTAATGCAATCAATTATGTTATTTAGGCTTTCTTGTTCAGAAAGGATAAAGTTATGCAAAACAATGAATTTTTTGTGACTCTAAAATTTTCGTTACATTAAGGGTAAATTCTGAGAACAACAATTAGCTATATGATAGTGAGTCTAACTAGTGTTAGACTGTGAACAAACATGTCCAAAAATGTGTACAACAGAGATTAGATATGGCCACTTTAGGAAGAACATAACAACCTAATAAAGAATGAGAATATTTGTTGTATAGTAAGTGTTGCACTGATTGGAGATAAACTGAGGTAGTAGTGTTTATGTTGACAATGATTAGAGATAAACTGAGATGGTAGTGTTTGCATCAGATTATGCATGTCTAACCAAATTCATGTGGATGTAAGAGGAAAGGGCAATGACAATCTATGATTACTTTAGGGATACAAGATTCCATATCATTTAGAGTCTTTCGTTAGGAAATGTTTAGAACAATAATATCTCACACCAAATTCAATTCATAATAAAACAGAATGACAAGATATAATTCACATGATGGACTTCAATTAAATTTGAGACTAAGGATATGTTGTTGTTGCTACCTAATAATAGGGTAATCATTGGTTTGGGTTTGTGAATTAGATGGCCATGGTCCTGGGTGGAATGATGTGCCAGTGCATGATCCTGCAATCCAAGATGCGGCAAGCCATGCTGTGAAGACCATCCAGCAGAGGTCGAATTCATTGTTTCCTTATGAACTTCAAGAGATTATTCAGGCAAAGGCTGAGGTTAGCCTTTTTGATCCCTTTGTCATTTTATTATTAAATGCTTGGTTCAAGAATTTTATCTGGGGTCTGTCTGTGGCAATAGTAATGTATCGCAACCAACAAAGCAATTTATGCAGTACCTTTTTTGTTTTGGAATGATACTGTTTTGAGATATTATGGATGACTATTCCAATGATTCTTCCATATTGCCGGTTGCAATTTTAATTTCTGATTTTTGTTAGCCCAACTACTTTGAACAACTGTCCCCCTCTCTTCCCTCCCTTCCTCTTTATCTCTGTCATTGTTTACCAGGTTCAGAGTCTTCTCTCTGTAATATTTGGACAACAATCCATTTAGCATGTCATATTCTCTCTGACCGTAACCTATGGTCAGATATGTGTCTGTGTAACCAGTGATTGAAAGACGAAAAGGCAATGTTCTGATATAAAGAAAGCGAGTAGGATTAAATTTTCCTTGGCCATGTTTTAGATTTTCTTTTTGTTTAACTGGTTTGGTCTTTCTGAAGAATGCTTGAACTGTACACAGGTGGTAGCTGATTTAGCAAAATTTGATATGCTTCTCAAGGTCAAAAAGGGAAGCACTGAAGAGAAGTTCAAGGTGGAGGTGCACCAAAACAGTGGGGGAGGCTTTCATCTGAATCAGATGGTGCCACATGCTTGAGCTTCAAAATTACCAACATTGCTTAAAGTATTCCAGACTGTTAACTACTACTTTGTTGGTACTGTAATCCGTTTGAAATTGACTGCTATATGGATTTGGTAAAAGATAGTAGAAATGTACATCTGTGTATCTACAACACTATCTACTTTGGCGTCTGAAGTGAACATTGAAGATGGGGTTGCTGAACTCCATTCAAAGGAGACTTCCAATTTCAGGCAAGATTTTTTTTTTCTTTTGGTCACAATTACAGGCGAGATTCTGGTTGGGGAATGCGAAGCTAATACAAAAACACGGGCTGGACTGCGTAATGTGTGTTAGGAAAAGTGCAAAAGTAAAAGTTTATCTCAGGAGTTCTGGGGTTTGATTATGGACGAAGTAGTGAGGTCCAATGGACTTCCACAGATCCTCGAGAAGCAAATATCGTGCTAAGGAGTGGTTACCTTCCTTTAAGCTACAAATGGTTGCAAGTGTCCTTCAAGGGATAAAATCACTCAAAGATTAACAAAGGGGATTAACAAAAAGGGATAGGACAGACTTTGGATTACTGTTTTGTGTGGATGGTAAACTGAGAAAAGGCGAGCAGCCTCCAACTCCGATAGACATGTTGAGAAGTATGAAAATTGGTTTGAAAGGCATCGAAACCATACGTTGTTTACTCAATCCAGCGTTGTGATGTGGAAGCGCTCTTCCAAGACCATCTCGGGCATCGGTTGCAGGGGCTCGAAATTTTAATTCGTAACATGAAGTAATTAATGAATAGCACAAATTAAGACCATTTATTCGATTTAAAGTAATATGTCCCAAGAAATATCGTGGGATGTGTTTTGAAGTATTAAGTTGTGATGAAACTCATCGGACAAAGATTATACTCATGAAGAGAACCAAATTATGTGGTAGTAATTGGGCCAATGATCAACTCATTTTTTAATATCTAATTTTGAGCTCCTTATGCTTTTAAACCTACCAAGATGGATTAATATTTCAGCTAATATGTACAGATTTCACAAAAGCAAAGGATAATATGACACAAAACAGTAGTGATAACCATCCAAAATAGTATCATGGAATTTATTGTTTTTTCTTTTTTCTTTTTTTTGTCATATTAATCTAGGTTCAACTCTGTCTACTATTGATTACGTCTCATATAAAATGAAAATTTATAAAGAATACATAGTATTAGGTTATATACTTATTAATATTAAAATCAAGTAAAGAAGAAATTATTTGAATCTAATAATTTTCAAATAATAAATCTTTATTATAAAAAAAGTAAAATAAGGACTTTAATAAATAACCATTAATTTCAGTCTACAAATATAATTACTAACATATATATAAAATACTTTTCTTTTTGGTAAAAAAACAAAAAAGTAGTGAACTATTTAACGGATAAGTATAATTTTAGTTCTATACTTTTTTTTTTCTTTTAATATAATTTTATACATTTTTTTATTTTAATGTAATTTTAAATATTATAATTCTCTTTTAATTAAGGATAATTATTAAAAGAAGATAATTTGACTATTATCTTCATACATCAACTTAATTAAAAAATTATAAAAAAATTCAAAATATATAAGAGTGTATATGACATTAAAATTTAAATACTAATACACTATTCTTTAATTAAAACCCCTTATCTTTGTAATTGTTTCATTTTTTAACTTAATCAAATCATCTATTTAATAGTCAAATCAAATTTCATTAGTAATTAGAATTAATTAAAATGAAATTATAATATTTAAAAATAAATTAAAATCCTCAAAATATTTAAAATTACATTAAAAGAGAGAGAGAGAGAGAAAGAGAGAGGGAGAATGTTTAGGACTAAAAATATAATTATTCCACCATTTAACCTTGTCATTCTCTTTATAAGAAAACAATTGGTGATACTTCTGATAATCAATTTCTATTAATTAAGTTTCTATCCAATGTTTTGTAATTTATTAATTAAACAAATACATTTTCTATTGAAAATTTAAAATCATAATTGCCATTTATCCACCCTACCCACAAAAGAAACTTTTATACCTTTATCTTAAAATGTTAGGTAGATTTTCCTTTCAGATAATGGTAGCTTGTTCATGAGTTTCATTATCTAATATTCATATTCTTGGTCTTATACTTTAATAATATTGTCATTCCTTGTTGTTCTGTTTTCTTCTCTAGTGAATTAGTCTCCTAATTTGTAGTTTAATTTAATTAACTATCACTTGTAAAATAATTATACATAAAAGTTCAATTTTTCTTCTTCAACTTTTTTTGCTTCTAAATATAGTAAATATAAAGTTAAAGTTTGATTTATATAAAGAGTATTTTCATACTTTAACATTTTTTTTGTTCATTTCATAACATTCATGTGACAATAAATATATGTTAGACAAGCATGTGGTGTCATTTTTAATGACTTTATTATGTACTATTATGAGTCATAGTGCATGATTGGAAGTTTTGTATCATTATTGTTATATTGACCTATTGAAACTCTTGTTTTTAATTTGGTTTGTAACCTAATTAGCAATAGTCATTTGCATATTCTTATATGCATTGGCCCTCAATGTGATGACAATTATTTTTCTTTAATTCTAAATATTTTACTTGTCTTAGAGTGGGAATTTAGAAGACATAAATTCCTTATATTATTATTAAGTGCATACATAATTTGTTCACATATATCTTTGTTATACTTGATAGTTAGATGGTATAATTAAGTCAACTTGTTCACTTTAACAAGGATAAGGTGTTAAGGTTAAATTGGACCATATATGACTAAAGAAATTTTAGGGCATTTTCATTTTCTTCATGGAAGAAGAGACAAAAAAGGGTTATCAAAAAATTATAAATTTTACAACTAATGCTTGAAAGTTTATCCAAGAGGAGTTGAACAAAAGAATGGGTATGACTTATACTCATTTGTAGTTGAAACTTAAAGGATATAAAAATTAACTATTTTGCTACAATTAATATGGTTACCGCTTTTGATGAACAATGGAAGAAGATATTTGCAATGAATGCTATATTTTGTATAAAAATATATATTAGTTTTTTGAATTCTAATTTATATTATCATATATAATTAAGCATAAGTTATCATTTTCTTTTGTAGGTGATAAAACATGTGAAGTGATTTTTAAAAAGGGCTATTGAAATTATCAAAAACTATATACTATTTTTTGGGATACAATAGCAATTAAGAGACATGCTTATGCTTCAACTCGTGGTCCTTCTCTTAATAAAGAGGAAAAGGACAATGACAACAATGAATAAGTTAAGAACCTTGACAATGATTTTGATGATATCTAATAGGATAAATAAGTTAAGATTGGCACCAATTTAAGAATAACATGATGAAAGGGAAATGAATTACTTCAAAGCACTCTTGCAAATACTTTGGCCCCAATTGGAGAAAACTCAAAGAAGAAGCTATAGCTATTTAAAGTAAGATAAGTGGAACTTGATATTCTATTATTAGGTCTAATGTAAAGGTGCTAGTTAAGCAACTATATTAGAGTAGTCTTTGGGACATGCATGTCTATGTTGGATGACTTGAAAAGAATAGATGGAATATCTTATATAAAGGCTATTAAATTGTTCAAGGAAGAAGAATTTATAATTATGTTTTTGAAAATATCAAGTGCAAGGAAAAGAGAAAGTCTTAGATATATGAAAGATATGGGCTATAAAGTTTATTTCTACTTTTTTTCTCCCCCTTTAGAACTAAGTATGTGTGTTTGAATGTTATTATATAGGACATGTTTATGTAACCATGTTATAAGTTATATCTTGTCATGGTTTTAAACTCTTATTTTGTAAATTATGATGATTTTAAGTTGTTATTTTATGTTAAAGTTAATATGTTTGATTTAGTTCCAACATTAACTTAAAGGACAATTTTACAAAATATTGTTAGATGGAAATACAATTATCTTTGATCATATATTAATATATACATTTTTATGTGATAATAGGACATTATAAATTTCTTAAGTTAAGTGTAGTATAAGAAGATATAGAAGAATTGTTATTAGATTTGGAGGATGATGTTGTTATGGTTGTAAGTCATTTCTTAACTTATATCTAATTGTCGTTCACAATAACCCAATACTATAAAGAATTTCAAAATTTTATATCCATGAGTAGGTGGTTGAAATCTTAAATGCTCATCCAGATATTTTTGTTGATCTATTTAAGATGAAAAGAGAGATTGTAATGATTTATGTGAAAAATTGAAAAGGAAAAGCCTATTAACTAATTCCAAGTTTCTTTTAATCTAAGAATCATTTCCAGACACTTTAAAAAGGTTTTGCAAGCACTTTGTTTGCTTGACAAGGTTTTGATTATTCCTCCAAATCTTAATGAAATTCCATCTAAGATTAGGAATAATAAAAAATATTTTCCTTCTTTATAAAAATTTTTTATACTATTTGTTCTCTTATTATTTTAATTAGTAATACAATAATAATTTTATCCTAATTAATAATACAAATATAACATTTTTAACTAATTATTGTAGGATTGTATTGAAGTAATAGATAGTACTAATATTTTTGTTTATATTCCACTTGTCGAAAAATCGCATTTCTTGCCAAAAAATTGAAACCATGCAAAACTTTTTGTGTATGTGTACATTTGATATAAGATTTACATTCATCATGATAGGTTGAGAAAAAAATAGTTAATGATTATAAAATACTCATCGAAATTGTGATTTAACCAAAATATTGTTTCCTAATGCCTCTACAAGGAAAGTATTATTCAATTGATTTTGAATATATATTCATGCTTTTGTTTCTTAGCTCTTAGGGAGTATTATCATTTATGTGAGTATAGATAGAGTAAAAAACATCAAGACCAAGAAGAATTATTCAATTACATGCATTTCTCATTATGAAATATGATTGAAAGATTCTTGGAAATGTTAAAAATAAAGTTTCCAATTCTTTCTCAAATAGTGTCATATGATTTTCAAAAACAAAAAATATATTATTCTTACTTGTTGTATACTTGATGATTTTATTCATATGAGAAAACATTTGATTGCTTATTTTTTACTATATGTTAATGAGAATGTTGATGTTAAAAATGATGGTGAAAGCTATAATTTAGAGTTACATAAGCCGGTTAATACTAATCAAAGTCAATTACTATAAATGATTTGTGTTTGAGATGAAATTGCATACGTTTGATGACAATGACATAATAATTGTTGTATTGATGCTAAATGTATTATTAACTTTGTTGTTAGATGCATTTCCTGTAAAAACTATATACTTTATATTTAAATTTGTAATATTTTAAATTTTTAATTTTAATCAAAACACTACATGTATTGACTTTTATTGTCAACAAATTAACATAATAATAGTGATTCTTTGGAAAAAAAAATTTTAAAAAATAAAAAAATGATTATTACTTACAAAAATTAGAAATAGATAATAAATAATATTAAAATACAATTAATAGTAAAATCATTATATCAAACAACAAAAATTATTAGTAAAAATTTGATTGTATAACTAAAAGGATTCTTAGTTTTATTTCTTTATTTTTATAAACTTGCCCTCACATAAATATTTTATTGCCTCCTAAAATATTTCTTATCCCACACTCACATTCACACATACAGATAAATTTAATAATTGTCCCGTAATTCCAAAAAAAATTTAGCTTTATTTCTTGATTTTAGTAAATTTGCCCTTTTATAAATATTTATTACCCTTAAAATATTTCTTATGGCCCCATGTTGATATCTCACACATGTGACAACCCACCCATAAAACTTTACAATCATTCTTAACGTCAAGAAAACACAACCACCTAAAAAAATGCATAACCCCCCTCCCCAACATTTTTTTTTCTTTTTTATCTATTATCTATAATTAAAAGTAGATTCATATTTATTAAAGAGTTTGACTAAAAAGATACAAAAATAATAAATTTAAATAGATATAATTAATTTTTATACTATATAAATAACATTTTATATTATATGTCAAATATTAATATAGTATAAAATATTATCTATATAATATAAAAATTAATTATATTTACTTAAATTTACTACTTGAGTCCACCCAAATTTTTTTTATTAAATATATGATTAATCACAAAACATATATCAAAATTGAAAAAACCCATAAGCTACCATTATTAGGTCACAAAAGTGAATTGGAGATGAAAATTGAGACTTGTTTAACTAAATATGGTGCAAATAAGTCCAATCGGTATCTTTCTTCAAAGTAAAAGTTGGTTTCATCCCTTTTCAAATCTTGGTTTATGATTAAATTTTAAACTTTTTTTTCTTAATTAATGGACAAGAATTTTATGTCATACAATATGTGTAATTTATAATGTCAAGTTAATTTTAAAGTAACAAATATCACCTTTATACTTAAAAGACATTTTATTGATTACTTATCAAGAGTAATTATTTTTTTTGCCAAGAATTGACTTAGAAAAATTTTTACCCACTATGTCATGCCTAACATATCCAAAAAAGTTAGGCAAAAAATAAGAATTAACCTAAAAAGGTATCAAAAAATTATCTAACAATATTTAAGTTGTCTAAACGAAAGATAGAAGTAAAAGTGCAAAAAGAATAAGGGTAAAGAAGACACGTTAAGAAAACATGCAAAAAGGTAAAATTTTTATATCTAATGCATTTCATTCTTTTCTGACTTCATTTTTTTTCTTTATTTTTTTTGGTCATTTTGAAATGATTATCTTTGTAATGTAACCTACACCCGAAAGTAATGAAGATACCATAACTAAAGTTGTCAATGTTAGAGAGACTGGGAGTGCTACTGATCAAGGAGGGGCTAGTGTAAGTGCAATTGTCAACATTAGGTACAATAGGAGTGACTTGAAGACAAATGTAACATCCAATTTACTGAAACATGCAGAGGAACAGTAGCCAATAAATGAGAATTAGCTAGCAAAGGATAAAGAGAACTGCAAACCAAAGAAATTTAACAAAAGAACTGCCTTGTATAAGGCGCTAGTGAACAAGTTTTTTTTTTTTTTATCAATACTTTACATCAATGTCAAAATAAGAAAACCCATGATAACCTTTGAATTTCAATTATTTTCGGGTCAAAATATTTTCGAGTGAATAACTTATTTTTTGGAATGGCTTTTAAAAGTTAAAAACAATTTGTGAGAACGGTTGAAAACTTCCAATTTTGGCACTTTTAGTTGAGATTAAACTTACACTAATAAGGTTTTTAAATCTATCCATAGAGTAAAATTAAAAATTTAATTTTAATTTAATTTAATTTATTTTAAAAATTATTAATTCAAACGAATAAAATTAAAAATTAAATTATAATTTTATTTTATTTATTTTAAAAATTAATAATTAAATTAATAAATTAATCTATTAAAATATAAATAAATAATTTTTTTATTTGATTAATTTAAAAATTTATAAAAATAAAAAATAATTTTTTTATATTTTAATTTTTTTAAAAATAATAATTATACTACTAAAATTTTTTATTTTAATTAAATTAATTAAATTATAAACTAATTAATTTTTTTAAATTTAATATTAAATTTGATTATGAAAACTTTACTAATTTTATTTTTCTAAACTTAGAAGATAAAAATAAACCGAAAGCTACATATTCTACGTAACGGCGAGCACAGCAGCTCAGCCTAATATTTCTGGTGGCTGTGTGTCAAAAGGCGGAAGAAGAAGAAGAAGAAGTAGAAGAAGAGGGTTGGGACTTTAGAGATATGGGCGGCGCTGCGAGCATGCGGCTGTTGGCGGCGTCGAGTTGGCCGCTAGCATTAACACCTCAAACATCTCCGAGATGTGAGAAGAGCGGAAGAGTTTATTGCTCTTCTCCCCATGTCTCCATGCCTCCTAGCAAAATAAGCGCCACCTTATCTCTTATTCTCAATTCCAGTGTTATTGCGTGCCTTCGTGCCTCTAGGTGAAGTGTTAGTTTTCATTTTCGCAGAATAGGTTTTGTGGGTTTGTGATGAATTGATTTTAATGTGTTTGGGCTTTGACAGATTTTTTTTTTTTTTTTAAATTTTTTCCTTAGCGCAGAGATTGCTTATGAAGCTGCAACTGCTGCACTTAGCGGTGGCATTTCAGTTGTAAGTCCCTTTTTTTTTAATTATTTTTTTTTTATTTTTTTTTCTCTGTTTCTGTGCTTCCATGACCATTACAATGCTTAAGCACTCCTTGAGAGGAAGGTTGTCTGCCCCATACTTGTTATGTTGGTAGGATTTCATCAGGAGAGCCCAACTGATTAGGTGATTGATAGCCCTAAGCTGTCAAAGCAGTGTTGCCATTTTGCGTCTTCTATTCAAATACCATCAATGATTTGTTGCCATTTCAGTTGAGAATCTTGAGGGATACCATGTTCACGTATTGCCGCAGGGGCTTCGACAAATAAATTTTCGACATCTCTGCTTAAATTCTGTGTAATTTGTGCGATGCCAATTTTGTAGTAGATGCTGCAGCTTTCATAAGTTGGGTTCACCAAAGATACTATTTTTCTTGCTGCTTCACAAAAATGTAAAAGCACATAAAAAGAACTTTTTAGCTAACAAACTAATATTCTTTTTGCTGCACTGATCAGTTCCCGTTATGCGTGTACTTCTGAACGTTGATGGTAACATAACGCATGTTCTTTATTTGGATATGCAGCTGGAGATTGTGATGTCCACCCCAGGTGTGTTTCAGGTTGTTTTGTATACTCCATTCTTTCATCTTCTCAAGTATTTTGGCCACCCTGAAGCAGACATAATATGCTTGAATCTGTTGTGCTCAGGTTGTAAAGAAGCTGGTGCAGCATCATCCTGCAATGACCATAGGGGTAATCTTTCTTCCTATATCCTTTTGGATTTCAGGACATTGGTGTTTTTATTGGCCAAAGCATAATGTAGTCAGCACAAGTTGCAAGAACTTGCCAAAACCCTTCAGAACTTGTTATGTCTGCATGTACATATGCATTTTCATCTTTTTGTCTGTATTCTTCTGTGATTATATGAAAGACTTATTAATCTTACTCATGCTTGAATATAAATGCATCAAAATTATCCAAATGATGATATTATTTGCTCTGCATGAAATTTCAGAGAGTAAATTATACAATATAGTTTCTCTTCAGCATGGCAACACAGCAAAACTTGTCTCTTATGAGGTCTTGCATCAGAGATGCATGTTCTAGAATTCTCTTTTGCAAATTATCGAATAGGCTACTCAGTTGAAAAAAGTATTGTTGACATGTTTATGTAATATACCATACAATTGAATTCAGAAGACTTGTTGACTGTAGGTGGGTACTGTTTTAAGTGCTGAGGATGCCTTGAATGCCATGAACGCAGGAGCCAAATTCCTTATGAGCCCAGCAATGGTGAAAGTATGCATCTTATATTCCAAGTATGAAATGAATCTTTCTTCAATTAAAACTGAGTCATTAATCTTGAAAGGGTTTTATTTTTGTCTTTCTTCCTTCCTTTCATAATCCCTTTCTCACTCACTTTTTTTTTTTTTTGTCCTGTTCTCATGGTGCATGAACAATTGTGTCAGCAATGCTGCTTCTTTTGCTGATACTAATGAAACATACTTCTCTGTAGGACATTATGGATGAGGTCCAGGATGGTGAAGTTCTATATATACCTGGGGTGATGACACCAACAGAAGTAAGAAGTCTTTAAGCTTGAACTCTCATTCATCTTAAGTTCCCTAAGTTCTAATTCTATGTGTAGATCATGTTAACTTTTGTATTCTCTGTTTGGCTTTCCATCTTTATCTAATATTCTTTCCATGGCCTTTGGAGTAGTTACACTATGTAAAGGAAATGTATTGGGAAAAATCATGTGAGAGTCAAGAAGGAAAAACTGTTTTCTTTGCCTTTTCCAACAATTTCTTTTCTCCTTTATTTCCTTCCTCAGCAGCAATAAAAAGTTTAAAATAACTTTATTAGTTATCCACCGTTATCTGAACATTTGATCATTTGTATTCTTTTCTGCTACATCAATGCCATAACCAGAGCTTTTCTGTTTCACAGATATTGTCTGCATATGGTTATGGCGCCAAAATTGTCAAGGTAAGTTTTATCAGGTTTTCATATTTCATCATGTTCAGGGTGGGAGTGAGGATGAGATCAAATTGGGTAATAACACATTCACTAGTTGATACCTACAGCACGCTTCTCAATTTTAAAGTTATTGGTTATTATATACAATCTAGTCTGACTATGCCTTTACATGATTGCATCCCCATTTCAATGGGAATTTTTTAAGGACCAGGTAGAAGTACTTTCATGTTGCAATGGGGTATTCCAGCAAACAACATATGGTTTGATTTTCATCATGTTAATGGTACAGGTTTATCCTGTTTCGGCATTAGGTGGTGTCCAGTATATGTCAGCACTGAAGAAGCCTTTCCCTCATATACCTATGGTTGCTTCTCAAGGCATAACAATAGGTTTGTGCATTGAAAAATCCAGGCTTTTCTTCTTACTGACTTTAAGGTAGGGGTGACTCTTTGGGAGAGGCAAGAGTGCAATAGTTGCAGCTAAGCGAGCAGGTGAATCTGCCACTTGCTGTGAGTTAAAAGGCTTTACTTCTTCAACAGAGGTTGATTAACATGCTTTCTGATGTGCTGATGTTGCTGAGAAATTTTCTTCTTATTCCTCTCTCTCTCCCTTGTTTCTTTCCGTAAATTTGCTGTGCCTTGAAGTCAGGGATCTCTGGCTTGATCAATAAGGTCTCTGGAAATGGTATGACAGACGTCAAGACATTTATAACCCTTATTGATGCATATAGTTACCGAAAGTTAATAATTGTGATGACATTCTCTGAAATGTCTATAGTTTTACTGACAAAGTAATAATTCCTGTCATCCAAAAGCTCATGTTTTCCATTGCGAAGATGAGATTACCTTCACTTCATCAATTGCATCATTGCATCATTGATCCATATCTCTAGATGTTTGATTCATAGTTGTGCACTTTTGACCGAACAACATTAAATGTGCATTCACCACTGTGATGGAAAGGATGCTAAATTAGTGTGAAATTCTTCATCAAAGGGTCATTTTATATAGATTAAATTCAAAGTTACAGAGTATTGGTAAATATCTTCCTCAGGAAGTGTATATGTTTGCAGGTAACAATATTTTGCAGTTATAGAGTTACTGTTTCTGCTTTTGCTGGTGTTTTGCATTTCAATGGTTCCATTGTATTGTGGAAATTCATTGACATCTGGGTGACACTCAAATTGGATGCAGATTCAGTGGAGGACTACATATCCCATGGAGCATCAGCTGTTGTTTTGTCAGATGCCTTATTTAGTAAAGATGCAATGTTACAAAAAGATTTCAATGCCATACATCAATGTGCATGCTTTGCTTCTGTGAAAGGCAGAGAAGCTGTAGAACAGTGAGTTTTTTGGTTGTTTGTTCCATTTTCTTCCCTGGGTTGCTGTGACCATAAATGTTGTGGGTTACTAAATTCTTTGCCTACTTACTTGATGGTGATCTTTGGGTTGATGCATCACTTCTGTGATAGTCTCTGGATGTAGGGTCATACATTAACTTGGGACAAATGTTCCATCCTCTTTTGTGTTCACGATTTGCCAATCCTCAGAAAGCTCCAGACCTTGGAATTGTGGATAATTTACTTATGATCCATAAAATATTAAATTAAGAAAACCAAGAGGAGCCTTAGTTACCCAAAACAATATGTCAACTAATTGGCTTTCCTATTTCACAAAACATTACTTCGGTGATGGTTTTTATCTGATTGCTGGCATCTCTGTTCTTAAAATTCTATGGACTTTCACATTTCACAGAATATTACCACATGATATTTTTTAAATCTTTTTTGCTAGCAGTCCATAATAGTAACCTGCCAATGTCATTCATATATATAATCTTGGCTAATCAGGTTTATAGTTCAACCATCATTACCTGTCAATTAAGGTTTGGATGTTCTCATGTCACCTCGTAAGGAACAAATATGTTCTATTGTAAATTTTTGTTTTTCTAATTATACCAACTCACATGTATACTCATGTACACAACTGCAAGGAGACAAATTTGAGATGGTACTGTATTTTGACCATTTCCAACTGTACAGACAAAATTTTGATATTTTTAGAGAAGAATCATGGCTTTACAATGCAACTTTCTCTATTGTGCACTGTGGCAGAACGAGGGTAGAGTCATGTTTTGATGTTCTGTTGTAGATTTTGCTTTCTTTTTGCCAAAATTCAGTTTGTGATATGTTCGTCTGATTGCTTTTTTTTTTTTTCTTGGTCTATTATCTTCTGTCCATCTTGTTTTCTGTGGCATGTCAGCACTGTAATGAAATGCGACGCCTGCCTTAGAAACAGTAAACATCACATATGCAATGTTGTGTAACTTTAGGTTTACAACTTATGATAGATATGGATGTCATACAGAAAGAGAAGTCAAATAAATTGCTTGTAAGCTGTGGAGAAAAGAGAAAGGGCTGGAGCTACCATGGCAACATCGTCTCAAGGTTTTCAATGAATTCATCTTCAACTAGATTCCAAAGTGGTTCTTCAGTAGGAAGCATCAGGTGTTATTAAGCTGTTTTACTGCCATACTTAGTGCTGGAGTTTGGCAGATGGTGCGTGGAATGTGAGAATTTCACCCATCTATATCATGAGGCCACAAAACGGCTGATTGCCTCCCCAATCAACTCCTTTACTGTAGCCATGAAATTTTATATACTTGGATCTCCTCCAAATGGGATTCTTTTATACTTATAAAAATGTTGGTGCTTGTTGGCCCTTAATGTCCAGCTGGTATAGGAGTTTGTTTTGTTTTCTTGAAATTTTGTCTTCCTTTGTGCAGAAAAACCTTCTAAACGAATAATCAAATTATACTTAAATGTATTATATGTCTTTTTGTAAAAGTTGAAGTGACTCCTTTTATAAATTCTATTAATAACAAATATAAAATTTATAACATATTAAATATAGAGTAAATTTAAAATAAAATTTATGAATTAAATTTTTTCAAATATTATTTAAAGTAAATATAAGAATATAAAATTTAGTATTTTATAACTAATTCTTTATATTTTGACAAATATAGTATTATTTAAACAAATTTGTTAACATTTTTTATTGTGATTAATAATATTACTCTTAAAAAATAGTAATTATTTTATTACATTCAAGTTAGTCTACAAAATTGTTTCAATGTAGATTACGAATAACTTTTTCTATTATTTAAAATCAAGAAATATAAAATTAATTTTTACATATCAAATAAACATTAAGAATATAAAAATTATTTGTTAATTTTTTTTTTAAAATAAATTTCTTCTAAATTATTTTAAAATCATCATTATACTTATACAATTTATGGAAATATTCAAAATTCATTATCTCATTGTTATGTAATTAAAAGTAATGCTTTTTTCTTTAAGGTATTACTAATCTTATTTTGTTAACTTGTATTATGAAACAACTTCAAAAGGAATTTTGGTAAAAAATTGAATCGCTTTGCATGCATGTCACTATTAATTCGTTTTTAACTATAAGAATATTTCATAACTTAATAATCAAAGTATAAGATACTCATATCCTATTAAGTAATATTCTTAATACTTCAAAGGTCTTACAATTAGATAAAATTTTTTGTTATATGCTAACCACTTTTGTTGAGTTTCTCTGAGTTTCTTATTGAAATATGCAATTGACTTCTTTTTTTGAAAAAAAAAAACTCTAATTTCATTAATATTATATTTAACTTCTAATAACTTGTCAAAATTAGATAGGAGTAACACCAAAATAATATATAATTTCTTCTTAATAAGAGCAAAACATTATTATTCTTAATCTCCCTAATAGAATTTGCCTTTTTTAAGACACTTTATAATATGTGATATAATGATACTAAAATTATGGATAAACTTTTAATAAAATATTGCTATGTTATGAAAACTTTATATATCACTTACTATTTTAAGAGCAAACTACTCTTAAATTACACACACTTTATCTTTATTAGATCAGATACCATCAGAACTAACTATGTACCCTAATAGAGTAAATTGCACTTTTTCAAATCACATATAGCTTATCATATGTCATATAAAGATGAATAGCTTTTTATTGAAAAGGAATAGGTGAAGCATTTTTACACTTTTAAAGTTGATGTTAATGGAAGAAAGAAGAGTTTAGTTAATGAATATGGAATCAATAAGAGCACAAAAAAAAAAAAAAGACACTCAATCTAATTTGGATAAGGATGAGAGCAAAATAACTTAACCTAATAAAGTTGATGAATATAAAATTGAATATTTTGGTAGTGATGAGGAAGGTAATTACGAGGAACAATGAGAGAAATAAAACCATTAAGAAAAAGACAAGAGCTGATCAATATTTAAAGAATTTTCAATTTGTCCTTGGAATAAAATTTTTAGATGTTGATCAATTCAAAAAAATAATAGTAAAGTATGTTATAACTAATAGAATGGAAGCAGAATATACGAGAAATACATAGAATCTAATAAGAGCACATTGCATTACATATAACTGTTCTTAGAAAAACACAATTGCTATATTAAGCAAAGTTGTCTTCATAATCATAAGACAATCCAATGAAGATCATAATTATACTAAGGTCTTCAATAACAAAAGGATCATTACACCTTGGCTAGTAGAAAATGCATTCAAAAGTTATTAAGAAATTGAAACCATGAAATTGATTGATTTGCATATCATGTGTAAAAATCAATACCATTTAGATATTAACATCTCTAAATTGAAGAAAGTTAAAAAATTGGTAACTAAACTATATATTAAAAATGTTTATGAAAAATATGCAACTTTAAATATTGGTTAAGAAAATTAAAAGGAAATTTTGTTTTCCTTTTAAGAGAACAAAAAAGACAAATGTTTAAAAAATATTTCTTTTTTCACGGAAGGTGAATTTTAGATTTTTTTTTCCCTTTTTTATAAGTAATTCTTTTTTTCTTTCTTAAAAAGAGAAATTTGAAAGTAATTTTTAATTTGAGAGATATGATTTTATAAATAAATAAAATTCCTCCTTTTTGTTTATATAGAAAAAAAAAAAGAAAGGACGAAAAATATTTTTAAATTATGTTTTTGTTAAAAAGGAAAAATAATTATAATATAAGTATCTTTTTATTTTTTATTTTCTTAAAAAAATATTCTTAAATTCTTTTTTAAAAGGAAAATACTTTTAATTTAATTTTATTCTTATTTTTCTTATTTTAAAAAAATATAAACAAAAACATACTTATTAAAAAATAATATAAACTTACGAATTATATAAACTTAATATTAATATTTATTAATATTATCAAAACTGAAAGAAAATCAATAATTTTAAATAATTTCTTAAGTAATAAATATTTATATAATAAAGTTGGCTTAATTTTTAATTTTTTTATAGTCAATTTGTAATATTTAATATTAATTTAATAGTTAATTTATAATTTTTTTAATATTTTAATAAAATTAAAATTTTAATATATATTTTATTTTATTTATAATACTAAAAATTACATATAATTAATTTATATTATTATTTATTTTACTTTCCCTTAATCAAATTAATGAGTTTTATATATTAATTTTTTTATCTAATTAATTTTTGTTTAAAGTTAGTATATGTAGTTAAATATAATAATATTATTGATTAAAATTTTAATTATAAATTTAGTTATTATTAATATAAAATAATTATAGTTGTTTACTTAATTAATTATTCAGTTTTAATTTTATTTAATTTCTCCAAAATAAATTTAAGTGTAAAGATTTTTAAATTAATTATTATACTAATTATTGATAATAATGAAATTAATTTTAATTTTATTTAAATATTTTTTATATTTAAATTAAAAATAAATTAATTTAATTAATTATTATTTAAAATATAATTCTGATTTTTATTATTTAAAACTTCTAATTAGACATTTAGAATATATACAATATGAATGTTTAAACGTGATGAATATTTATATTAGTAAAATTAAGAGAAAATAAATAAAATATTTATAAAATTATATTTATTTAATTTTATAAATATTTAATATTTAAATAAATTTTTTAACAAATAAATGTTATTTGTAATATTTAATATTTATTTAATAATTAATTTATAATTTTTATTATTATTTTAATAAAATTAAGATTTTAATATATATATATATATATGATTTATTAAATTTAGTAAATTATAATTTAATTAATTTATATAAATAATTTTTCTATATATATATATATAATATAAATAATTATAATAAAGAAAAAAATATTAAAAAAAAATTAGATAATAATTTTAATTTTTAAAATTATTAAAAGAAAAAAATATATTTTAAATTTATCAAAATAATTTTACATTCTTTTTTTTTTATTTTTTAAAGAAACAAATTATTTTTATATTTATATATTTTTTTAAAATAATAAAAATAATTTATTTTTTTATTTTTATTAAAATAATAAAAAAATAAGTTTAATTTTTAATTTTTTTTATTTCAAATATATAAATAAAAATAAATTTCTTAATTAATTAATATATAAATTAATTGAATCTAATAAAAATATATAAAAAAATTAATAAAATATTTATAAAATAATATTTAATTAATTTTTAAAATTTTTTAATAAATATTTAAAATTTATAATATTTAATATTAATTTAATAATTAAATTATAATTTTTAATATAATAAAAATTTTAATATTTTTATATTATAAAATTATAAATATACTTAATTTATATTTTTGTTATTTTATTAATTTAATTAAATATTTTAATTTTAATTATTAATTTTTTTAAATTAATATTTATAATTAATAATAATATATTATTAATTAAATTTTAATTATAACTTTAATTATAATTAAAATATATCAATAAAATATAAATTATTTTTTAATTAATTAATAATTTTATTTAATTTAATTTTTATTATAAGCATAAATTTTAAAAATTTTTTAATAAAAATATAATTTTATTTTTATTCAACAAATTTTTAAAAAAATTTATATTAAAAATAAATTAATTTAATTTCGTCATTAAAAATAACAAGAAAGACGCAAACAGTGAAACGTGGTGGAACCTTGTTCTTAGCAGTGAGGCAGTCAGGGGAGGCAGAATGGAAAGAGGACCTCGAAATCCTTCTTCCTTCAGCCGGAGCACTGCCACTAGTAGTAGTAGACCGGCGAACGCCCGAATCAATCTGGGCGATGCCCATGCCGCCGACCGAAAAGCCAGCAGAGGAAGAAGAATGAGAACGATAACTCAGAAACAGAGTTTGACGATACAAGAACAAGTTCAAGGACATGAACGACAAGAAGAAGAAGAAGAAGAAGAACCAAATGTTTTGATCGGAACTTGCCCTTTTATGTGCCCAGGTATGTCAATGCTTAAAAAGAATTCTCCATGGCAACTCTTCTCAATTTTTATTTATATATTTTATATATTTATTCATTTTTTTGAATGATTTGGTGAAAAATTATGAATGGTGTTAAATTTTTTAGATTTATTTTGTTTTTCAATTTCACTTTCTCGGCGTCCCGATGATACTAATGAGAGCGAAAATGTAAGACATTATTGGCAATTATTTGAATTATAGGTTTAATTTCGCCAGGAAAATAGACAGACCCTTCTCATCCGGAAGAGATTATGAAATTACTTCATTTTTTTGTGTTTTCTTTTTTTTTTTTTTTATCAAATGCATTGGGTAGTCCTTAAAATTAAAATTATGAATTTTTCTCTCAACCCTTCAACCATCTGTTTATATAGGAATCGTTTTGTTTATCTGTTTTGGTGGGTGTGTGTGCACAAAATTAAATTTGACCGTGCAAAATTCATCTCTCAGAAAACCAGCCTTAATTTACTGGGGAAAATAAAAATGGAAAGACTACTCCGCATTTGCTCTTTACCACTCTCCGGCTTGAATCTGATGCATCACTATTGCCCATGGACATTGTCTGTCAAATTATTAGTCTAGGCTCGTTGGTTGCCTGAAGCCTAAGTTGCGTTCTGACTTGGGGTATAATCAACTAATTGCGGATGTTGTCCCAATCATTTTAGCCATATGCGGCACCAAATTCAGCTTAAGGAACCTATTATAATGTTTTTCATTTCTTGACAAGGCTTGTTTTACAAGATTTTGTGTTCTTTTGACATCCTACCCTACCAAAAGTCTCTTTCTTATATTTTATAAGGAAAGACGTGTGGTGTGATACCTTTCATCTGCAATGTTGTGGCTTTGTATTATATGTTGACTCTATTTGTTTCTGTTCTCGTCTTTGTGAGTCTAGAAGGTGAAAGGTCCCAACGAGAACAGCTACAAGATTTATCTGTTTTTGAGAGACTAGATGGAGATCCTAGGAAAACATCTCCTGGATTAGCCATCAAAAAGGTAAACTTACTTGTTATGTCTTTTCACTTGACTATTTTGTTGCCTCATAGAGCAGATATTGGCAATATTGCATGCCTGTAGTTTTGGCTTTATTTTGAGAGTCTTGTAATTTTAATCGCATTTTTACTGCCGCTTCTTAGTGGTTTCTTCTTCGTCTTTTCAAGTATTTCTGTAATTTCTGCTCTCTCTCTCCTTATTAGATATGAAATAGCAGCACAAACTTTATAGTGTTAGCTTATATGCTTTCTGGTGCATGGTGGCCATAGAAGCAAAACTTCGAGTCTCCTCTATTTATCATCAAGTTATCCATAAAGTTGAAAGCATTTGTATTTGATGCACAAAGTCATTAACATTTCAATTTTCTCACCAGTTTTGTAGAACTATATCATCCAAGAATGTGCAAGCATTGGATGTGCGGCCTCTCCCAATATTGGAAGAGACTTTGACCTACCTTTTGAGCTTTCTGGATTCCACTGACCATGATTTTGAAGTGACTCATGACTTCATCTTTGATAGGACAAGGTCTATAAGACAAGATCTGGTCATGCAGAACATTGTCAATCATAGAGCAATCGTCATGTATGAGAAAATGGTATTATTTTTGTGTTAAAATTTCCCTCCATTTAGGCATCATTATCTCTTGTGCAAATTGTTTATGCAATTGATTTTCTTTGTGTACTTTACTTGGCCTTTATCTTTGAGAGGTCTAGGGTGGTTGACTATTCCTTCGATGTTTTTTTCTCTTTTTCCTCTCTTTCCCTGGCGAAGGCCTATGGATTAGGGGCTTGTGGAAATGGAGTTGCCATAAATGTAGAGGACAAAGAATGCACGGAGACATTGTCACTAAATTATATCCATGCATATTTCTCCTCCCACAAGTTTGAGGAGCTTAAATTCAATCTTCCACTTTTGAATTGCATAGTTATTGACTGAGACTACCTTTATGTTCATTTTAATCCTTCAGTCATATGTGGGGTTTTAAAGTTTGATTTGAGTATTGCTTCTGTTTGCTCTATATTTAGATTGTGAGCACTTAGACAAAGCTTTATGCATTTATCTATTTGAAGAACCTTGGTTTCTAATATAATCTTGCTGGCCCCTGAAGTTTATAAAGTCCTCAAAAGACATCTATCCTGACTCTCGAACATACTTAAATTTGGAAGAAAGAATTAAATTGTCAAATACATTGTTCTCAAGGTTTTTGGCCTTCAAAAGCTCTTAAATAAAAATTTGTATCCTGAATACTCTTAGCCATATTTTGCTCTCTAGTTCAAATGTCTGAATAGTTTTGCTTTGCGAAGTGCTGCAAATTCTTATTTTAGGAACTAATAGAAGTTCATTGTAAGTAAATCTTTGCATTGTAGACAACTACAGTGTCTACAGACTAGCAGTTGAGATTCAATAGCAGTTAGGAAATTGATCTTTTCTTGTGGAAGAGATAGCTTAAATGCAGATGCAAGAAAATATTTGATGGCATTTCCATCAATCAAATGGTGACACACTGATAATGGTAATTTTGCAATCAATTTATACATGGATGAAATCATTCTGGAACCTACAAGAAAATCTTTCTGTCATTATGACTCTCTGACAGAAACATGTACAGATCATGCATAATTTATGCATTGGGTCTACCGATTAGTTCATGTGTTTGCTTTGTCTCCAACCTCTGAACCAGAATTTCTGTATTTACTGAGAGAACTGTGGCATGTATTATTTTAAAATTTGGATTTTTTTGTAGTGATGCCCAATTTCTTGCAAATGATCCTCACCTAATGGGCTTAATTGGTCTTTTATTTTATACACTACCTCAAAGTTCCCTTTGCAATTCATTCAGCCAGAACAATAAAGCACTTTGATTTGTGGATAACCACATCCAAAATTAGAGTATATATCTGTGCTTGCATATCTAGTGTAAGATCTTATGTGAAACTGGAAAATTTGAGTAAAGTTTAGCAATGGTAGGTTCTATGGTGGCTGTGACAAAGAAGCCATCACGTATCTTTTATCATGTACATACCATCTTAACTCATATTGTACAGGCAGAAGCTAGAAAATATAGCAAATCAAAAGTTTACTTTTTCTTTGTTATTGCTTGAATAAAATTTTTGTGGAAGTATTATTGTGTGATTGCAAATGCATGATTAAGCCAAGGTTCATCTCAATTTTATGCTCTGGCAACTAATTGTTGGGAGCTGGTGCTATTTGTTAAATCTGAGGTTCAAAGTGGTGAAAAAATTCTATGCTTTTTTATTTTAGGTATGAAGACGATATGCTAACTCAATTTTCATTTCACAGGTCAAATTTCATGTTATATCACATCTTAAACTTCGACATTGTGGTAACACCCCAAGTATTTTATCAATGCATTACCTTAACATGGAGCAGCTTATAAAGACATTGACATCTCTATATAGCCTATATGATGCCAATCGAGATTCCACTTCTTTTTATAAAAATGAAGCAGAGTTTCGTTCATTATATGTGCTTCTACACCTCAATCCTACAAGTCGTGTAACGGTTGATCTCTACTCCATTGTTGTGATGAACCACTTTCCTCTAAGGCATCCTTGTATTAAATGCTAACTACATGATCCTTTTTTTTTTCTTCTCTTGTAAACAGAGGGAGTTACTTTCCTTGTGGTTATGCCGTGTGCCTCTTTCTGTTATTAAATCAAAAGAACTGTGTTTTGCACGGAGTATTCTGCAGTATGTATTAATCATGTTGCTTTTTGGATATTATTCACATCTACAGGAAGAAAAAAGGAAAAAAGGAATATTATGATCTTTTTTCTACTGATATTCTCGTTGTTTTTTCACAACAGCTTTTTATGGATAGGCAATTTTAAACGTTTCTTTTGCACAATAGCAACTGAGGCAACATATCTCCAGTACTGTATTATAGAGCCCTTCATCAATGAGGTAATAAATCTGTCAGTTCTCAACTTCAGTTTTCTTTAAGCATACTCAATTAATTCTGTCATTACTCTGGCCAGCAAAGACTTGTCTGGGTATACATTTTTTATGCAAATCTCTAGTTTGGTGCTGAGATAAGTGGGTAATTTACAATTTTGGTCACTGAACCTATCACTTTTTTTATTTTTATCAGTCAATTTTAATTTATTATAATTAAATTATTCAGTTTTAATTTTGTTGTAATTTAATCATTATATTATAGTGATAAAATAATTAAATTGAAATAAAATTAAAATTGACTAATAAAAATGAAAAAAAATGATAAGTTCAGCAACTAAAAATGTAAATTACCCTAAAATTAACATATGCCCTTCACTATATCTAGCTTTTCATTATTAGTCCACTTATTTGTTCTTTGTTCATTAGTTTTACTTCTCCAAGTTACAGTTACTTGTAGGCCTAGGAGAAGGTGATGAAGTTTTTTATTTCCATCTTTTCCTGCTTCTTGCCTTTCTTTCTCCACACTTGCTTTTCTATTTTTTTTTCCTTTGACCATGAAGGTACGAGTTCTGTTTCTGTCCTGCATAAATAATGTTGGCTACAAGCTTCACCCATATCCTGTAACATGCTTATCCAAGCTCATGAGAATGAAGGTATATTCGGTGACCTTAATTATTAGCAAATTGTATAAGGTGGTTGACATAATCTAAATATTGAAAGATGCATGTGGCTGTGTTTTTCTTTCTTCAATCTTTATCTATAGGAGTCAGATGTGGTTTTTCTTTGCAATGCCTGTGGTCTTCACACTTGTACTGATGAAGGTGGAAACAAGTTATTACCCACCAAGCAAACAACTTTCTGTTCTCCTAAGGAAGGGTTTCAAAACTATAAATTTTTGGGTTTAGAGGAATTTGATAGTTCACACAGGACTACGTGATTATTCTTTTTTGGTTTTGTGGCTTTTCAATAACTTTGACTTCAAAATGAAGTCTTTTCTATCTATTCCTTGTAATTATGTTGTAAAAGGAAGGATATATGTTGTTTGTTAGCAGTTTTGTTATAACTTACTTTCATAATGGTGAAATTAGCAACACTTTGTGATGAAAGTCCATATTTGAATTTACAGCATAGTAGTGTCCTCATTAGGTTTACGGATATAACTTCTTAACTTTGGAATATCATGTTCAATTATTGAGTTAATTACTTTAGAAAACCCTTAAGTTGAGAAATAACTTGCAACTTAAATAATAATATCTTTTTTGCAATATAAGAAATTATATTTGAAATTTTATAATCTAATAATTTTTAAATTTTTAATTTGAGAGTTATTTGCTATCATTTGGAACAAAAATGATATATAATTAATATTTGACTCTTTTGTGCCTTTTATTTTTTTAGTATGTCATGATTAAATTTTTGTAAATTATAATTTATATTAGATATTATAAAAATAATTATTAAAAAAAATAACAAAATATTTAAAAATACCAAATTTAAACCATTAGAATTGAATTAAAATATTTTAAATCTTGAAATTGAATTATATAAATTTTACTCTGATTTTTTAATCATCCAAACTATAAGTCAAACAGCCCTTCATCGTTTCTGGCAAAATTGCTGCAAGCTTATCTATCTCTAATTTACTTAAATAGTTTACACAACATGTTCTATTAAAATAAGGCGATGACAAGTAAGCTTTATCCCTTTGTAGTGGGTTATGGGTAACATGTTCTATTAAAATAAGGCGATGACAAGTAAGCTTGACCCCTTTGTTTGTAGTGGGTTATGGGTTAACATGACCTCTATATTATAGGCTTAGGGTACATTTAATAAATTGTATGGTGTGAGATAAAAGTGTAAAAATTTGATCCAATCTAATGAATCAATTTAAATTCTAATGATTAAAAAATTTTTAAATACAATTTAAAAATAATTTAATTAAAAAATGATTTGAACTAAAAATAAATAAAAAATTTATTATTAAATTTATTTTATATAATTATTTATTATATATATATATTAAAAATAAATAATAATATATTTTAATATATTATAATATAATAAAAAAATTAATATATAATTCAATTTAGGTAATAAAATAAAAATTATTAAAAAAATAAAAAATTATATATTTTTGAGATAAATTGATATATAAAAATATAAATAATAATATGTATAAATAATACAATATTTAACAAAATAAAAATTGAGTGAAAAATAAAAAAATATTTCTAAAATAATAATTTGTTAACTTATAAATTAATTCAAATTCAAGTGATAAAAATTTAAAACAATATAAATGTAATTTAACTTATATTTAATTTGATTTAATGATACATTTAAAATAAAATAGATTAATTTTATTTTATTATATCTTTTATTTTGTAAATTATTTAGGCAAAATAATATAAAATTATTATATCTTATATATTTATAAACTAAACTAATATAAAAACATGAATTAAATTTATTTTCTCAAATGTTATATATCACAATATGTGTACCTATCATATTTCTCTTCTTTGATAGATATGGGATAAAAGGAACTTTCGCATTACCTTAACCTCAACGACTAACATAACAAAAATTTTCAATCACTTTGCTTGATTTTCATTTTTGTCAAAGAATTAAATTTTAAAGTTCATATACGTAGAGACATTTTAGAAAAAACATTCGTTTACAATGCCAAGTAAATTAGTAATTCACCTGATGCTTACTAGAAATGAATTAAACCAGCTTGTTTGGCCCATAAAAGTCTGAAACAATGAGGTGTTTATTTCCCTTCTTTTGTTTTTCAATTCAACCATGTCATAGAACTCGTCTCCTTAAAAATGGACTAAATTGGTTAAAAGTTAAAAACATTTGATCAAAAGTCGATCACTACTTGAGGAACATTTGGTTAAAATTTTCAAATAACTTTGTTTAGGTCACTAAATTTTATTTGAACCTTAATTTAGTACTTCAAATTTTTTCAAATTTAATTTAATAATTCTATACATTGTTTAAACTTGTAATTATACGCTGAGAAGTGTATCATTTTTTCATTAAATTCTGATTTCACTCCTTTTCAGCCCATTTGAACCTTGGACCCTTGAAAGTGAGTTCAAACATTGATTTAGCCTAGCACTTGAATCCAATACCAAGCAAGAAAAAAATCCAACATCAATTCAAAAGATTTCAAGTCCTTGAATTAGAAGCAATCCTCGTACCAAATGAGCCTCAACTTCATAACTAAGTTCATTAAACCCTTTTTCTTGTCTCACATATTTTTTCTTTGTTACACATTGAAGTTTAAAACTAATTGAAATCTACCATATAATTGACACCAAACTGTTAGAGAATCAATTTTGACACCAGACCAATGAAAACAAAATTACTTCAACAAGAAGAAGAAATCCAAGAAAGTAATTCCCATTATGATATCCAAATTGAATTTAACCAACCAAGATAGCTATTGGGACCCAACTTATATCTATAATCCCATCTACCCCAAGTTGCATTATACTTTAGGTGATTGGTCTTTCACCAAAATTCCATTATCAGTAACTTGTTTAGGAATATCACATAATTGACCTAACATAAATATTCAGTGCATGGCAAGAAGCTTTAAAGCTTCAGAACATTGGTTAGTCCAATCTTACACACTCCAAATCAACCAACTTATTTTTTCAATCTTTATATGATAGCCTGTAGTCACCAATGACATAAATGAACCTTGTAAATTGGTCATAGGTCTACCATGGTTTGAGTGATGAAGCATGTATCAATATTGCAAAGCACCTTTTAGCTCTTTGAATAATATTGGATGCAAAAATGCATATTAAGGGATGTTGGGACCGCATTTTTACTTGTTAGAAGCAGGTTAAAAACTGAATGAAAATAGTCTGATTTCAAAGATAGCAACAAAGTGCCCATCTTTCCATCCTCAGCAAGAGGATACAGTTCCAACCAACACAAGTAACTCTAGAAACAAACTTACATGCTCAGCAATGTCATGACAAAAAATAGAATAATTGTCAATCCAAAACAGAACCCAACAATTGCCATGAAAGCCTGGAAGGAGCTAATTAATTAGATACAGCTTATCGACTAGATACCAATGGCAAAAATTTTTGCACACATTACATACCTTCCCTTGACTATCAAATTTGAATTTCTTACTGAACCATGACAACCCCCTGTTTACAAAAGGTGTAAGTGCAATGGCCCTAAACAAATTGAATGTGTTTAACATGAAGTCTAATCACAAAATAAAAGCAAAGCAATAATAGCTAAAAATGGAAAGGAATCATGCCATTGAGGAACAAATAACAGTTATCAAAAAAGAAAAGGAGACATATCTGGCTCATTGGCAAATAAGCTCCGAGAATTAACAAGAGATCTAACCCCCAAAAGTTTCTTTTAAATTAGTCCAGTAACAATGTGCCTTACATTTTCAACATAATACAATAGGATACAAGGTGCTTGTTCTTATGCTAAAAAAGCCGCACCAATGCTCATGACTTGTTTGCATCAGATGCTAAATCAATAAGTATATAGTTAACTACAAATTATATCATTTGTCAATCCACGACAAACAAGAGGAAAATGATCCAGATAACATAAAAGAATTTTGTAAGTTGTTTGCTAAATTCTTTGAGAAATAAATGAATTTTGTTATTACAGAAAATGGGAAAGCAAACTAGCAGAAGCCACCCCTATTATATGCCATAACAAGTCTTACATAGAATTCCTAATTTCCAAATGTGAAGACAGGTGAAAACCAAGCTACAAAAATTAACTGTATACTACTATCTTGACATATGAAAACCAATTTCCACAGGTATAAGAGATATGCTATCAAAGCAAGGAAGCGATTATTTCTACATGCCAGAACACACCTTACAGGAAAGTCATAAGAGTCTAGACTTTTGAAAACCAATTTCCATCTAGCATGCTTCCTAGAAAACCTACAATCCAAGGCATTTTGTTCATCTTTGTTCTTACATTTTACTTCTTAAATAGTTGTTTGAAGGTTACCTTTGATTTCTTAAATATTCATCTATTTTGTCTTTCTTAGCTAACCTATATTTCACATAAACATTCATGCATGCAACACATTTAAAGAGCAATTCCTTTTGGCTAATACAGTGCATATCCTCTCTAAAGATGTCATAGTGTATGAGGCTGCTACATTATGAGGTTTGGGAAAGGGTCATACTATATTCCTTTCATCCACCCATCATTTCAATGGGACCTCCTGTTAATGCATTAGGCAATTTATCCACACATGTTGAGAGCCATTTACCCTCTTGGGTTCTTTTTTTTTTTTTTTTGTGGATGAGTGAACCCATAAACCTTCTTTCAGTAACTTGTCCTTAAAACTGCTTTCTTTACTGCATGGAGAACTACCAACTTAGTTCATTTGTGTTCAATTCCTTTATTCCTTTTCCATCTCTTATTAATAAAGACATCTAAAACCATTAACATCTCATGTGGTTCAGGTGATATCACAAGCATTGCATGGGGTTGATGCTGAGTCACTCTTTCTTGTGTGAAGTCTATCATTTAATCCATTTGTAAAGGTAACAGGAAAAAATGTTTTTCTTTTCTCTTTCATTAAGATTAAGTTGTAGATTAAAGCAAACTGAAGGCAGCCTTTCCTTGTTCATATTGCATTCCAAATACTTAGCCAACATACCTCTTTCAAAAGCTTCATCTCTACTTGAATCAATATGCAATAAGAATAATAAGAATAATAATAAAAACAATAGTAATAATAATAAGAATAATAATAAGAATGACAATAACAATAATAAGAAGAAGAAGAAAAAGAAAAAGAAGAAGAAGAAGAATAATAATAACAATAATAAGAATAATAAGAAGAATACCAAGATAAGAATAACAAGAAGAAGAATGAAAATAAGAATAAAAATAACAATAATACTAATAATAATAATCAAAATTATTCTTTTGTAATTGCATCAGTAAATTATTAGTATAATCTATGCAACCTTGGTTGAAAGACTTATTATGAATAAAAAATGCTAGTTTTAAACAAATAAATTCTCAAGGAAGACATAAAACCTAAAATTATGAAGACTTGACTCAGTTGGAGCTCACCCTCCAGCTCTCGCAAGCTTAGTAACTTGACTCCCAGCCCAGACCATGGCTATAACTTTGAAAAATCTGCAAATAACTTAACCATATCTTGTCATTTCATATTTTCATAGTCTCACGAGCATTTGGGCGAGATGTTATTACCTTTCAATAGCAGCCAGAAAACCCAATATTCTAGGTGCAGGAGAAACATAAAACCTATCAAGAAAGTGAAGCTGCCTTACTTTGATGGCTGTAGGATACAAACCCAATAGAAATAGATGTCAACACCATTAATGAAAATAATACAAAGGAACCAATACTAACACAACACAATCACATTCCTAATTGCAAGGTTTTGAAATAAAAAGAAATGAATAACAAAAGACAGACAAAAAGCATAACTAACAATAGTCTTATCAAATGAAGGTTGAGCAGCTCAACTGTGCCCATGACCCTATCAACAAATGGTTAATCGGTTTAAATAAGGGTTCACTAAGATAATATTTGTGTGACATAAGTTAAAGGTTATCAAATAACACACCAGCATGCCATAACTAGGGCAAAACATGCATATAAACAAGGTAAAAGGAAATATATCAATGAAAATGAAGCAGCAACTAAAGTTAGCAAATAGGAATATTTAAGCACAAATACAAGGCGTAAAAGTAGAACAAACAAACTTGTAACATTTTTTCATACATGGTATTGGTCCTTTATCCAAAATTTCTACATCAAATAATTGTTCATTAGCAATTAAGTTGTGCACCAAGTGAAGTAAAAGTAAATCAAGAGTTAAAAACACATGTCTCAAGCTTGTCTATGTTTGTTAGTGAAGACATATATAACCAACTCAGAAAATTTTCCCTCACCACACAAGGAAGAATGTTGGAATGTAATAGGCAGTATTCAAAAGCCCATAGGACAATATTCCAGAAATTCCATATCTCTTTAGTCTCTTCAACATCCTGGCAAGTTATACAAATAAGAATAAGAAATAAAATAATTCATGAATGCAATGCAAATCTAAAAACAATAAACATTATACAAGCACCCTGATTCACACTTTTATTTTCTTCTGAGAAAGATCATTATAAGATCTCCACTTCAAGTTCATCTGCTTCAGAAGTCACATGAACATTCACCTAAAGCATATGCATCTCTAGAGGACAAAAATGTTTAGGTGGTGCATATCTACATGTTCTCAACTTCGAGTCCCTACAAAATAAATGGTCATTTATTCCTTGGAGATAAAATATCTATATTATTTGTAAGCATCTGCAAAGAGGAAATAACCATAGGTGTATGCTTCTGTGCACCTAGACAAAAAGATAAACGAACAAAGGAACTGTTTCATACCCATAGCAGAAAATATCATTTTGGCAACAACTGGAATTATGTCAAAGTAAGCAGTAAGTACTCATTAGACATGAATGATCTATGACTAGTTTCATTCTCTTCCATTGAACCTGAAAAAGGTAAAGAAAAGGGAATAAAAAATATGAGCAAGTAATGGAATACATGTCATCCAAAGTATTTTTACAGCTAAAAATGTATCCGTGTAAGGATGAACATGTATAGATGAGATATTCCCAACTAATCTAACCAAAAAACACCATACCTTCATAGTTAGGGGTCCTTTTGTTAGAATCTAACAAACCATAAGCCTAAGCTTAAGACCAAAAAGCAAACTTCAGCACAATTAAAATCAAATAGTTGATTTTGGTAATAGTTAAGCAGAGACATATCAAAAAATGGTTACACAAATATGTTTACTTGCTCTAAACAGAGAAAATGAAGCATAGGAATAACACATAGGAACAATAGATACACAAGTATGCCCACTTACTCTTAAGGAATGAACATCACCAATAATGTACCTCTTTTCTGTCAAACCAAATTCCTTAATTCCTCTATTGACACCTCATCTCTCCCTCCCTCTCTCTTTTTTCCTTTTTTTTTTTTTTAAATTTTACCGTTCACTGCAATTTCAATTAATTCTAATTATTGCTACTAACAAGTAAACTCAAAAGTGGAACAATTGGGAGTTCAGGTCCTGTAGTTAGAATTGCAAGACATGAACCTGACACTTAGTAAGTTGGTTCCAACCATCATTAAGGTAATGAGAAAATGCAAGATTAGTACAAAGCAAATAAAAGAAAGAAAATGCTATATACCAAGAGCATAATTTATAATTCATTAATCAATTTAATTTAGGGCACCACATTAACCAAATCTCCATGCTCTCATTTTCTTTTTACCCCCTTCCATCTAGTCCCTGATAAACACAAACCTATCCACCACCCGCCAGATGCAGACCTTGATCTAAAATCATAGAAAAAAAATCAAACATACAACAATAAATGCAGTTACGAGATTAGGAGCATATTTTGAATAAAAAAATACCCAAAAAAAAAAAGAAAAAAAAATGAAAAATGCTATCTTATACTTGGAGTTGGGGCTGAAATCCAGAATTAGCATTTGCATTAACAACATGCAAGAAATCACTCATTAGCTTAAAACCCCAAAAAAGAAAAAAAAAAGAAAGAACCTTTTGAAAAACACAGAATCTGCTTAAATTCACAAGTCATTAATGCAAATAAAAGGGGCCAAATTCATCGACCCATAGGCACAAAAATTATAGTTTTTGCAGATTTTTGTATTGTTTTGTGGCAACAAGAATTCCTAAAACAAAAGGGGAAAACAGATAAAAAAAAACTAAAATAAATAGAAGAAATGAAACTCACATTGCCTTCGCTGTTGATTGAGCAAAGTCAGGGAAAGAGTTTCCAACTTGTTGAGAACTTTTCAGAGTATTTCGAGTAATGGTGCCTTGAAACTCTATAAATGCATATGATGGAGGGCAGCTCACCAAGACCCTAGACCCAAAAAATAATAATAATAATAAAATAAAATTATTTTTAGAAATTTTTATTATAATTTATAATAATTTTTAAGAAAAAACCATAATTTATTATTCTTTTTAAATAAGGAGAATAAAAAGAAAAATGTTAAATGAAAATTGAGAATAAAAAATATTATTTTTTAAATAAAAAAATAATTTTTTTAAATATTTAATTAAATATTATGTATTAAAGATTTTATATAAATTTTTTATAATTATTAAAATTAATAATTTTTTTATGTATATAAAAAATATTTTAAAAAATATATAATATAAATATATAAATGTATAAAAGGAAATCTCTACCTTCCTCAGAGGGGGTGGCCGCCGGCCTTTTTGGACAATTAAGCCAAATGCTATTTGGTAGTCATCAACTCAGCTACCTTTTGCTCCATTGAACTTTGGTTGATTTCTCTTGTTGTTTTGTCCCTCTTTGTGTTTTTTTTCCTTTTATTTTCCATGATCACTTGCGTTTGACTCGAGCCAATCAACAATCCATCTCCATCATTTTTGGCTTAGGGATTCCACAGATAGGAATTGTGAGAGCGTTGTGGTTG
Organism: Rhizophora apiculata; assembly: GCA_037832385.1. Lineage (NCBI taxonomy): Eukaryota > Viridiplantae > Streptophyta > Magnoliopsida > Malpighiales > Rhizophoraceae > Rhizophora > Rhizophora apiculata. Next base: position 12,187,052 of record CM075429.1, on the reverse strand, counting down.
ACGGTAATTAGAATCATGTCGCGGAAATTTCTCATTGATATTTACTCTTTTGAGTTTTCACCATTAATTTATGGGGTGCGTGGATGGTAGATTTCAAGTGACCGAAGCTGTTTGGTTTGGTTGCATTTTACAAATTTCCACAGCCACGGGTTTCGGGTGACTTGGAATTCCACTACCACATGCCATCGAAGTCACGGGGCAATTTCTGGTTTAGACGGTCGTGATTAGATTCGGATGGGATTGGAAATCTTGGCTACGCGGATAGGTGGGGCCCACTCCGAACCAAGAAATTTCCTCATTCCACCACCACCGCACCACCCTTTATTACATAACATTATTGATAAAAGTTGCACACGCGCGAACGGTTGACTCAAACGCCCACCGCCCGCCCACCGCGCGAACGGTCGCAACGGTGGCCCCTTTTAAGATACGTTAAAAAATAAAGAATCCAACTAAATAAAAATTAAAGATTTGTTTGTATTTTATTTTTATTTTATTCTTCAAATTCTTTTTTCTATATATGAGTGGATTTCAAAATTTCTCTTTATTATATATTTAAAATAATATATTAAATAAAAAATTTATTTTAATAAATTTTTATAAATTTTATAATTTAAATATATATAAATTATAATATTATTATCAAAATATTAAAAATTTATATATTATATTTAAAATTAGATAATTTTTATTTATTATAAAAAATTTAATATATAAATAAATAACTTTTTATTTTATAAATTTAATTTTTAAAAAATTAAAATTCAAAAATTCTATCTTATTAAATATTATTTTATTTTTTAAAAATTTGATTTGTAATATTCGATTATATTTTTTTGTGAATTTTTTCATTTAAATAATTTTATTTTTTAACTTGAGTATATAGTTAATAAATATATATATATATATTTTTGTTGTTTAAAAAATGTGAAAAAAATAATATTTTTAAATAATTAGTTGAATATTATTTATTAAAAATTTTAAATCATTGATTTTTAATTTTAAAAAAATAAATAACTATATAAAGAAAAATCTAAATATTATATTTTATTTTTTTTACAATTAAAAAATTATTTTTATTGTATATTAAAATCATTTGGTAAAAGTTTTTAGTCTTATTTTTTATGATATTTTTATTATCAAAATTAATTTTAATAATGACAATCTAATAAGAAATTTTTATTTACACAACACTTATACTTGAAATTAATTTATTTAAATTTTAAAAAATAAAAAATTGTAATATAAAGTATTACATATACCAAAGGCATAGTAGTTGTAATATAACGTCCTATTTCATGGATACCTTTAGTTGTCGATGGGACATTCTCATACTTTTAATCTTTAAATATGATTCTTTTTACATAATGCATATACAAACACAAACCTTTAGTTGTCGAGAGGTTTTTCTCATACTTTCAACCTTTGAATAAAATTCCTTTTACATATACTTTTGACAATGCATGAGTAAAGGAAGGTATCACAAAAATTAAAATATTTTCCAAAACTTCTGATTGAAGAAAACTTTAAGGAGGTTTAGATGAAGTTTTTTGAATTCTTATCATATATGCATGTCATTCATATTTTATTTTCACTCATCTATAAAAAGGAAAGTTAATATTTTTATGCATTTTTTAAAATAGTTTTATTTCTTTGTATATAGATGTATATGATTATTATTTTATTATATAACATTTCAATATGAAAAGAATCATGTATTCTATAATTACACTATTTTTTTTATTAAAAAGAAATAAAAAAATATTAACAAAAATACATTAATTTTAAATATATATATATATTATATTTTATAAATTTTAATTATCATTTCATTTTAACTCTTATACGATATAATTTATTTATACATTAATATTTTCTCACTTAAATATTACTAATTTTGAAATAAAAAAATAATTTAAATATATTTTATCATTATTAAGAATCAACTGGATGTAAATAATACTATTCAAAAGTATCCTTGAATTTTTTCTAAAAAAATTGATTATTATTACACTTATTTTTATACATTAGTTGATATTTTTAAATTTTGTTATATTAAATAAATGTATTTTTTAGAAAATTAAAAATATGATAAATTATTAATTAATATTTATAAAATAATATCATTATTTTTAAAAAATTATATAAAATATTATAATTATTATATAATAAAAAATTATTTAATAATATTATTTACTATTTTAATAATTATAATACTAATAATATCTTAAATTTAAATTTTAATTAAATTTATAATCAAATAAATATTTATTATTAAATTTATTAATAATATTATATTAATTATTAATAATAATATTATTTATTTAATTGATTTAATTATTTTAAAAAAAAATTAAATTATAAATTTTAATTATTAATAAATGAATTGTTAGATATATATAATAAAAATTAAAAAAATAAAAAATAAAACTTTAACAATCATTGATGAAATATTTTGACAAAACACTTCAGTTTATAATTTACCTTATTTTCATTATTTTTTTTAATAAATGATGGTCGCTAAACATTTTGTTACCTTGGTTAGGTAGGTGGAGACGGTAGAACCCGACAACCAAGTCAGGCCTGGTCGGTTTGTACGGACTTTCATTGATGATTCCCACTTGCCACCGCCCATGTGTTTCGCTTTCACACCTACTTTTATATTTTTATTGTATGCTCACTTTCTGGCAGTATTTCTTTATTTTTTTTCTTTTTTGGTACAGCAAATGTTTCATTATTCTTTATAGGGTGGCGGTGGGCCACAAACAGGTTCCTGAAAGTTTCCCATTCAATAATTTCCCTCCTTTCTCCAAGATGTTGACCAGTCAACACTCACGAATATCTATGCAAAAATATGGCCGCGGTGGCAAGTATATGTAATTTATGCATGTCGGTGTGTTTGGATGGTGTTTAGTGGAATTGGATGCGATATTACGTGTACATACCTTCATCATTTAAACCTAAGCTTCCCTTGTCCCAAAAATTCTCAGTATACATCTTACTGCACCTGAGCCTCTGAGATCCCCCACTACTGTCACTTCAAATACAACTAAATTTCCTTGCTTTTCAACTTGCATCCAATAGGGACATGGCAGAAGGATTACTGTTCAGTGTTGCAGACGGAATTCTTGGAAAATTAGGCTCCTTTGCTTCTAAAGAGATTGGCCTGTGGTGGGGTGTCAACGATGAGATTGGATCACTGCGCCGCACAGTTTCCCGTGTCAAGGACGTGCTTCTTGATGCAGAAGACCGGCAAGCACGAGGTGAAAACCCTGTCAGAGATTGGCTCGGTGAGCTGAAAGAAGTCATATACGATGCAGAGGACTTGGTGGATGACTTTTCCACAGAAGTTCTAAGGCGACAAGTGACAAATGAGGTACGCCTTTTCTTTTCAAGTTCAAACCGGCTTGCATATGGCCTTAAGATGGGTCACAAAATCAAGGCAATTCGGAAGAGACTAGATGCTGTTATGAGTGAAGGAGAGCGGTTTAACTTCCGGCAACGTCTTGACACGTCAACGTTTGTGATGGCTAGGGAAAGAGAGCCAACACACTCCTTTCTCCCTGGTGTCGTTGTTGGCAGAGCAGATGAAAAGAACGCGATTAAAGAACTTCTTTTGTCAGATAACTACAAGACTAATGTGACCGTGATTTCAATAGTTGGAATTGGAGGACTGGGAAAGACGACGTTGGCTCAGCTCACATACAACGATGAGGATGTAAAGTCGCGGTTTGATTCGAAGTCGTGGGTTTGTGTTTCTGAAGATTTCAACGTAAGACGGATAATTGAAAAAATTTTACAATCATTGGATGAGAAAAGCCCTGACATAAGCGAGATGGATCCATTAATAAGATCTCTTCATGGAAAAATAAATGGAAAAAAATATTTACTCGTATTAGACGACATTTGGAATGAAGATCCTGCAAAGTGGCGTCATTTAAGAGATTTGTTAATGGGTGGTTTAAAAGGAAGCCGAATTTTAATAACCACGCGATCTAAGAAGGTTGCAGAGATTGCAAGTCCTCTGCCAAAAGCACGATATGAAGTAAGGGGCTTATCCGACAAGGAATCTTGGTCTTTGTTTGCTCAAATTGCCTTCAAACAAGTCACGGAGGACGCGCCACCAACGCCAAGCCACGAAGAAATTGGGAAGGAAATTGCTGCAAAGTGTAAGGGAGTTCCCCTTGCAATAACAGCAATTGGGGGTGTCATGTATTTCAAAAAAGCTATTGATGAATGGGAACCCTTCAGAACTAAGGAACTGGTGACGATAGATCAAGGAGAAACCAGTATCATGGCAGCTCTTAAGTTGAGTTATGATGTTCTTCCCTCACATTTGAAACACTGTTTTGCTTATTGTAGATTGTTTCCTAAAGATTATGAAATTAATGTTGACATGTTGATAGATCTTTGGACGGCACAAGGGTTTATTAAGTTATCGGATAGTGGTTGGGAGTGTTTCATGGATCTCCTGTGGAGGTCTTTCTTCCAAGATGTGTCTGAAGATGAGTTGGGGAACATTAAAAGTTGCAAAATGCATGACCTAATGCACGATCTTGCTTCCTCAGTAGCTGAAGCTGGAAGTGTCTGTATGTCAATCTCAAACTCAAACTCGAGAGAAGTTAGTGAGAAAACTCAACATCTCTCAGTTGACTGTTCCACAAGGATAAGGAGAGACGGTGACAATTGGCAAGTTCCAGAATCTGTGCTTGAAGCCAGACGTCTGCGGACATTTCTCGCAGCAAAGACAAGGTATTATCCAGTTGGAGATTACCTTAAAATAGGCGAAGGGCAATGCCATGCAATTTTTCGTAATTTACGGCGTTTACGGCAGTTGGATCTGGGTGCTAAGACATTGCCCAATTCCATCGGTAAATTGAAGCAGTTAAGGTATTTTGATTTGTCTGGTAATAGAGAGATCAAGATGCTGCCCCGTTCAATTACCAGATTGCAAAATTTGCAAGTGCTCAAATTACGAGAATGTAAGGAGCTCACACAATTGCCCAAGGATGTCAAAAAGCTGGTCAGTCTCAAGAAACTTGACATCAAAGATTGTGATAATTTGACTCATATGCCACGTGGGATTGGACAGTTGACTTCGCTGGAGAGATTCGTACTGCCTACAAGTGAAAACTCGAATCGGAAGAGTGGTGGACTGGGTGAATTACATGACTTGAACAAGTTGGGAGGAATTCTGACGATTGAGAATTTGCCGCATCGTGGGAATGGAAAAGGCAATCAGAAGGGTACTACTCCTCCCACTGGTGTAGCTGAAACTTGTGCAGCCGCCAATTTGAGTGAGAAGCCACGTCTCCAGAAGTTGGTATTAAGATGGGTGCCATTGGATGGTGAGGATGATACTGATTTTAATGAAGATGACGTGTCATTGGAAGCTCTACGGCCACACCCAAATTTGAAATCGTTATGGGTGGAGAATTACGGTGGAATAAATTTTGCCACCTGGCTTTCTTCCCTCACGAATCTGGTCAGGCTTCACTTGTCTGACTGCCCGAAATGCCGAAGTCTTCCGGCATTGGATCAATTCCCTTTGCTAAAAAGAATACATATAGTGGGATTAACTGATCTGGAATACATAGATATAAGTATTTGTTCTCTAGTCGGAGGAACAGATATCTGTAGCAGCAGCAGTAACAACAATAGCATGATCTCCTTCTTCCCTTCCCTTGAGTTGCTGCAACTCTATAACTGTCCCAATCTGAAGGGATGGCGGCCATCATCACCGTCATCTTTGCTTCCCCAATTTCAGCGTCTTTCTGACCTGCTTATTTCCTCGTGCCCAAACCTGACTTCAATGCCACCGTTATCCCCATCCTTGAAAAGACTGGACATACCCTCGGTCAGCTTCAAGTCATTGGAGCAAATGCTCAAGGAGACGATTTCTCCAGCACATGAACCGTCGTCTTCTTCTCTTCCATCTAATCTCTCTTCGTCTTTGAAAATGCTGAACATTGGCAATATTGAGCATCTGCCAGAAGATTTTCTGCCGGTAGAGTTGCTGCAAACCCTCACTTCTCTGCAGCATTTATGGATTAGCAGTTGCCCGACATTAACTTGTCTACCTCATTCGAAAATGCTACTCCTCACTTCCCTAAAGAGTCTCTCCATTACTAGCTGCGAAAATCTATTAGATCTGTCCAATTATGATGATGACAGCAACAGCAACAACAATGCTATTCTATGCCAAGGGCAAGGCCTTAGAAGCCTCACCTCTCTTTCTATTTATAATATTCCAAAGTTGGTGCATCTCCCAAGGAGGCTTCTTCTGCATTCAATTGCCCTGCGGTGGCTCAGCATCGAAGATTGCTCTAATTTGGCGTCGTTGCCGGAGTGGTTGCCCAACCTCACCTCATTACAAAATTTATTCATTTGTGGTTGTTCCCAACTGTCAGAGAGATGCAAAAACAACATGGGCGAGGATTGGCCCAAGATTGCCCACATCCCTAACATTACAGTCGATGAGATAGACATCCAGAGGGATGGCTGCTATAAACTTTGATTTGATCAGAGAAGAATCCGTCCACCTTTCCATTCCAGTTTCAGCAGGTTCGTCCTCCTACTGCTCTCTTCTTTTTATCTCCATCTCCATCCATTTTGTTTTTATTAAAATGATAGCCTGTGGTGCTGTTTTTCTCCTAAAAATTAACAGATTTCTTCTTCTTTTTAATTAGAGGTATTTCCAGTATGAGAATTCAAGTTACCAGTATCAATTTGTAATCTTATTTCACCTCATTTTCCAGGAATGGAGATTGGGGTGACTAGAGGTTACATTCTGCCTGCCCATAATGTGATATGACCTGTTGCTTCTTGTTTCACACATTTGGTTATTATGCTGAATGCCTTTACTCAATCATGACTACGTGCAGGAACTTGTTGATGCCTTCCTTCCCTACTTCAAGTGCAAGGAGTTATGGCCTTGGAGGAAGAAAACTGGGTTTCTGTAAAGATTTGATAGCAGAAATTGAGAAAGATCAAGGTCTTCAAAGAGGGGCTTCAGAGGATATTTCATGTGACTATTGTTTTTATTATTTTCTCTGTTTCTTTTCTCGGGGACCTGCTTAATCATTGTGACTGAACAAACCGGCACTGAAATATGTATGTCACTCATCATGCACAGTTTAATGTTCCTAATTTTCAGTTGGAATGCCAAATTGGTTACTTAGATAGGAAAATCATTAATTAGTTGTCCTTTTATTACCTTTTCTGAATGTAATGCGTGTTCTAGGGATAGTGAATCTTCCTCTAATTTAAATTGGAAACAATTTCTTTACCACAGGGACCCTGCTGTACATGCAACAGAACAAATAGAACCCACTTGGAGTTGGGAAGAAAGGCTCTGCATTGCTCTTGACTGTTCACTTGGGATTGAATATCTTTCTAAAGGAGTAAGTTTAATGGAATGTATTGTTTGTCCATGGCAGAAAACCATTTTGTTTCATGTGCATCCAATTAAAATAACATCTTCTGCTCTTGGTACAGGCTGTCCCAATGGTCATACAATGTGATTTGAAGTCTGCTAACATATTACTGGATTGTTCAATGAGAGCTAAGGTAAGCTAAGCTGCTGCATCTGATATAAAAGTTATAACTCCTTAAAAATTAGCCTGAACACCTCAAAGTTAATCACCATTCACCGTGTGACCATTTCAACTATCCAAATGAAAGTTGGTGTGCAAAAAGGATAGGTTTAGGGGAGTTTATTTCTATCTTTTCAATTGATCTTTCTGTGCAATCATTACATTTTTTTAAGGTTGCTGATTTTGGACATTCAAAGGAAGAGGTCTTTGATGACCACCACCCTGGCCTAAAGGGCACTTCCAGCTATACAAACCTTGTGTACATTTCCACAAACCAATTCACCACAAAGAGTGGCATCTATAGTTTTGGTGTTATCAGCTTTGAACTCATTACAGCTATTCACATGCATCAATCTTGTAAGTCTTTATTGCTCTTTGATAGGGTTTTTTTTTTTTTTTTCATCATTTACTCTGCTTTCTTGAATCTCCTTTGCTGTTTTTTTTTTATTTTTTTAAATTTTTTTCTGTTTCAAAAAAAAAAAACCTTCTATATTCAACAGAAGGCTGCTAAGAGTCTGGATGGTGTAGATGAAAAACACTCATGTTTTGTCCCAATCCATTTGTTTGTATATCTAATAGTGACAGCCCAGTGCAGATCACCATTGATGAGTATGTTGGGCTTGTGAGATTCATATTTTTAGTTTTTCGTTTTCTCTCTGTACAGCACAAATCCTTTTTGGTGGCAAATCAATGACAAAGTATTATTGTTTATCCTTTTATGTAGTGAAAAGATATTGCTTCCAAAATTGTGTCCTCTGGTTTTCCAATAGATCGGCAGCAAGGAATAACTGATATTTGAGGATTGACCCAAGATTGCTCACGTCCCTGATATCCAAATTGGGGAACCATGATTTCTGTTTCGTGGTATCTACCATGTTTATAGCAGCCAAGTTGCACTTTGCAGAGGTTGGTACTTTTCTCTATGTTTGGACATCTGTGCAATTCAGGAACTATTTTTTGTTGATTTTTGAAATTTTCACTTGCTGCCTTCTCTCAGTTCTTTTCAAGGAGATGAGAAGGATCATCAATGATGTATTCGATTTTACTTCCAAATTAATTGTTTGTATGTTTTTTCTCTGTCTTAATTCAGATTCAGTAATTTTCCAAGATAAAGTGGCTTACAAGATATGTAGATTGTGAAAGTAAAGATTTTCTGAAATTGAGCATCTGCCAGAAGATTTTCTGCCAGTGGATTTGCTGCAAACCTCACTTCTCTGGAGGATTTATGGATTAGGAGTTGCCCAACGTTATCTTGTTTACCTCATGCAAAAATGCTACTTCTCACTTTCCTCAAGCATATCTACATTGAAAGTTGCAAAGATCTAAACCTGTCCAATTACGATGATGACAACAACAGCAACAACAACAATGCTATTCTATGGCAAAGGCAAGGCCTTGGAAGCCTCACCTCTACATATTTACAATTTCCAAAGTTGGTGCATCTCCCAAGGAAGCTTCTTCTGCATTTCAATTGTCCTGCAGAGGCTCACAAAATATTGGATTGCCTACTTGGCTTCGTTGCTGGAGTGGATGCCCACATGGGTGAGGATTTGGCCCAAAGATACATCCAGCCGAGATGGCTGCTATAAACTTTGAGTTGATTTGACAGAGATCAATCCGTCCACCTTTTCCTTTCCAATTTCAGCAGGTTCCTCCTCCCTAATCTGCTCTCTTCTTTTTTTTATCTCCATCTCCATCCATTTTGTTTCTATTAAAAAATAGCCTGTGGTGTTGTTTTTTCTCTTACAAATGAACACATTTCTTCTTCTTCTTCTTATTTTCAAAAAATGAAAAAAAAAATTGTAGGCATCTTCAATGACATTGCATCTTTCTTACTAAATCTGTATCATCAAACATCTAGCATAATCATCTTGCAAAACACTCATAATATGGTATTTCGTCCCCGTGTGCTGAATTTGTTTCTCTCCATGGTGTCGAAAGTGTGTGTTGGAGATTTGTGAGATTCACTAGCTTGGGATATTATAATACATTTTCTTTTTGTATTCTGTGGCCGCTAGTTTAGATAGCGCATATTGATCAATCATTTGCTATGTGTAAATCAATGCTGAGCGTATATATTTGATCCCTTCTTGTCATGTAGTGAAAAGAAATTGCTTGTGCCAAAATGATGAGTCCTCTGGTTTTCCAAAATGAGCAGCAGGCCAGAAACAAAGTAACTGATGCCTTCGGCCTATAAGGGAGCTGAGCCCTAAGATTGCTCACGAATCCTAATATCCAATATGCGGAGAAACCATAATTTCAAAATTTGGTGGATATTTTACCATATTAATGCAGCGAACCCCTTTGCACTTTGAGTAGGTTTGTAGGTAGTTGTGCCTTTAATTTCAATCTACTACAATATTTTTTAGTAGCAAAGCCTATGCTCGCTCTTTGGTGAATATTGACTGATCGACTTTAATTTCAGTTTTGACAATGAATATTTTTGCTGGTCCTTTTGGCAAATTTGGTTATCACATGATTACTGGAGGCACATTATTTTTATACTCTACTGGAATTCTGTTGGCATGCACAGGGGGTTTAATTACGGCTTGAATTGTTGTTGGCTTCGTTTAATTTGAAAAAGTAGTGACATAACATGGAATAATAACTGTAGGCATTGATCGAGTCTGGCGGGTTTGCTGAGCGAAGGGTTGGAGGTAGGGTTCATGGCATTTCACTTGAAGAGTGAATACAGTGCATTGGTGAATTAGTGTGGAAGTTGAATTGAGAAGGAAGGCCGGCCAGAGGTTTCATTGGTCCAAGTGCAACTCTTGGTAAGTCCTGGCATATTATTATGTACCCAGCATATACAAATCACTCAATAAAGAATTGCATGCTGTTGCAATTATTATTTTTTCTGATTTTATTTTAAGCAACTGTGCTGGTTACTACTGTGTGCTTGCCTAGGACTTACAACAGAAGTGGCAAGAGGCTATCATGGCTAATTCGGGTAAGTATTTACGTATGTTTGTTGCTGGTTGGCGCTTACAAAAGAGGGTTCTGAATTACA